>CM038679.1:58798916-59164295 GCA_021605205.1 Aegilops longissima
TTTTCCTTGGGATCGGTGGAGCGGTCATCCGGGCGGGCGCCATTTTTCCGACTTCTCCGGTCAAGGCGGTCCCGAGAGTTGGATGCTCGACGGTGGCGGGAGACTCGCTTTTGCGAGGAGGAGGAGGCGATAGTCGCCCGCCGCTTCCACCGCTTTGGGCAGCCGCCTTGGTCGGCCGATGGAGATATGAGTCGACTGTCGAACCGGATTCCTTGTTTTTTTCCGCGACATCGCCAGCCGGGTCCGGAACGCCGCGCTTTGATCTCGGGCGGAGGCATGTCGTTGCTTTTCATTGCGCGCTTCGGCGGCAGCTGCCTGCTTCGCGAGCCTGCCTGAGGAGTTGCTGACTCGCCTTATCGCGGCGCCTCGCCGGTTGTTCATTATTCCGCCGCGGGCGCGCGGATGTTCTCCGCGGGCGTATGCATACGGCGATTGGGTCCCGAATAGGTTGGGCGGCTACGCCACGCCGTTGACCGCCGCAGGCGGTTAGGGCCTCGGCCGGGCGGCGAGCCCGCCAGCGATCCATCTCACGCGGTAGGCTCATTGCGCCTCATGCCTTGGGTTTCATGCCTCGACGGAAGGCGCGGCCTCCAAGATCTCGGCGCCGCCGCCTTCCGAATAGGCACGGCCGCTTGCAGAGCCAGCCGAGAGGGTCATGAGCTTCACGGGAATGCTCGCCATGACCGATGACAGCACTTATGTGATGGTGCCCGCCGCCTCCGCGCGAGGGAGCGGCTCGTCAGAGACCACCACGCCAGGGGAACGCCGAGCGACGCGGGTCAAGTCACCAAGATCGGGTCGGGATTTAGACCTAAGTCCGCGCAGGCTCGCCACGACGTGGAGTTGGTCGAGGAGGCCCACGGGAGGCTCCTCGGGATGCCCGTGCTCGCGCTTGATGTAGGCTCGCTTGAGAGGCTAACCTCGCCAAGTTCGGGCGAGGCATGCCGCCGAAGGTATCTCGGCCAGTAGCGGTTGGCGCAGACGCTCGGGCGGGGCTGGCTGCGCCGCCAGGGAGGAAGGGTTCCCGCCCGAGCGGTCTCCTGGACGACGGCACCTAGCCCCATGGTGGCGCCAAATGCGGGGTTGGTGCCAATATGCCAAAGGATGGCTTATCATGGTGGGGGCGGTAGAACGTCACCGGTTCTCGAAACGGATGAGGCAAGGCATGCACGCCCGGATCTTACCCAACTTCGTGGCCTTCGGAGATAATAATTCGCTGCTCGGGTCTCCGCATGATCACTTATGGCAGGGTACAAAGTTGCTCCTTGAGCTGTTCGGGCGAGGAAGGAGAAGGGCACGCTTAGCTCTTTGTCTTCCTCTATGAGTGTCTAAACTATTAGGGTCCAACCTCTTGCATGGGTGCCCGGGGTTTAATAGGTCACCCCGGGGTACAATGGTAATCCGACCGCTGGTCCCGCCTGCCTCGTGCACCTGCTTCTCCGCCGACTGGGGCTCCCCTAGTGGGCCCCCCGATAGTGGGTCCCGACGGCTCCAGATGGGCCGACAGGCTTTGTCCGGCCATGCAAGGGTCTTGCCGGCCAGATTAGTGTAGCCGCCTAGTGACGCTGCTTGGTCATGGGGTCATGGCAACAGCTCATTCCCCGCTTTGTCTAGCTAATGGCGCAGGGCCTGTGGAGGGGCCGCCTGACTCGGCCGACCCAACGGGTCCGGCCAGGTGCTCGCCGTTTTTCGACTCCTCCCGACAGCGGGTCCCGCTGCCTCCGGGTCGTGACAGACAGCCGTCAGGCTCAGGCGCCACCACGGGTTGATGTCAGGCGTCAGGCAAAGCGCTACGCGGAGATCTCCCACAAGATGGGCGATCAGGCCATGCTCGCCTTCGTGAACGGGGGGATGGACAAGGCCGCAAACCCATCCCGTCCAGGGGCGAGGCGGAGGTGGTGAGTCAGTCACCCCCGAGCCGCCTTTGGAAGCCGCCACTGGGAGTCGGCTATCTCAAGCTGCTCGGGACTCCCGCAGGGCCACTGCCGCCACACTCAAGGTGGCTCTGCCTTGGGGTCTTGGGGCGAGCCACCCCATGTCTTGAAAGGTCCGGGGGGTTTGCCTACCAGGCCCATTACTGCATAACCGACAAGGAGGCACCGACCTCCGGCCCATGAGATCGAGGACATCGCCGACGGTGAGTTTTTACTTTTTTCTTTGAGCCCGACTATAGGTCGGGCTGACTTCGATTTTTGACTTGCTTTTTTCGCCTTGGCAGATTTCTTCCCGCCACACGCAGGGCCACTCGCCATCGAGGCTGATCCGAGGCGCGAGGGCAAATGGTGGAGATTGCCAACGCCGGACCTTTGATGAGCAGCTTCGAGCATCGAGGCTCGCTCGCGTCGCCCATCGGATGCTGCGCCGGCTTAACGTGTCGGGCGCCAAAGCGATTGCCGCCAGGGGCCATGCCTTTCCAAGACTCCTCACCGGACCGGCCATCGGCCGGAGGTCGCGCGGCCGCTCTGAGGTTCGGAGTTCTCGCCCGGCCGGAGCGCCGCGGCCTTTGGAATTGCCAAGGCATGGTATCGTGGCTGGACCTGACCGCGGCCACGCCCGGCCGAGGTAGGGGAGCCGAAGTAGGGAAGACGCCGCAGGCGGCGGGCGGCGATCGCCATTACATGCATACACCAGCCCTTTCGCCCTGAGCGGGCTGAAGACGGGAGGCGCCCGAGTGGTTCGGGATGAACCCGGATTATGACGAGGACTCGGCGGAGGGATCGGCCCACGAGGGAGGAAGGCGAGGCGAGGACGGAGGTGAGACGGAGGCGCCAGAAGACGGAGCGGCGATCAGCCTCAGCCCGACTGGCCCAAAGAACGAGCCGCTACTCGACCGAGCCGGGTTGCCGCTAGAGACGATGCCGAGACGCCCAGTTGGCCGCTCAAGGCCGCCAATCGCTGCCTTCTTCCGATCTCCAACCCGCCCGCCTTAGGCTGCCGCCTTCCTTTTATTTTATCCGCTTTTAGTAGTCTTTGAAGAACTTGTTAATTAGACAATTCCCCACCCAAGGTGTATTTTGAACTGCTGAAGATTCGCCAAGGGCCTATGTTATGTAAATATTTATCCTAATTCTATCTTTCCTTGCTCATTTCCTTTGGCTTTTTCTTGCCGCTTTCCCTTTAGTCGCCGCTTTCTTGCCAGGACAACCGCTTCGCTGGATCGCCTGGATCAAATGCTTGGCTACTTTGGGAAGGCAAGTACTTGGCCATTTTTAGAGTCTTTTAACAAGTTGATAGAAGCGTGCAACTCAAGAGTCGGCTTTATAAGAGAGGCCGGAAGTCGCTTGCTATGTTTATGCTCCGAGTCCTTAGCTATTTTTGCGGCTGTATTCTTCCTTATTCCTCGCCCACTAAATAGCTGTTGTTTCATGATGCTTTACAGAGACGGTTTAGGTAACCACACACTACTTGTCCGAATGGGAAGCATTCCATAGCGCCGAGGGCGAGTCCTCGCCGACTAGTCGAACCCGGTGCCAAGCGCATAACAAAGAGTAGTATACTCAAGGCATAATTTTATAATATAGATAAAAAAGGGCAGTCCTCGAGTTCTGCCTGGGCCCAAGTCTTGGTACTTTAATACAAAAGGGTAGTGTGTAAGACATCAAATTGTAAAATCTTCGGAGAAGATTTGCATTCCATGGTCGCTCCGCCTTTTGCCGGAGTCATCCTCTCAGGCGTGTCGGGCTTCGAAAGGCCGATCGTAGTAGGAGTCGCTGCTCAAAGATTTTGCTGATAATGAAGGGCCTTCCAAGCCGATCCTTTTGTGCTGGCTAGCTGTTCGCTGGATCGCCGAGCACAAGGTCGCCTCTTGGAAAGATCTCGGCCCGACCTTCCGCTAGTATCGTGCAGGCTCACGGTAGATGCCGGACCGCCGAGTGCCAACAATGCCCTCTTCCAGCAGAGATCGACACCGCCCGACGTGCTTCTTCCGCTTCCTCTCGTGTACATGGTGACTCAAGGGAGTTGAACTCTATGTTTGTTGATGATGCTTCAGCACCGTGAGACGAGGAAGAAAGGTGAAGTGGTTGACTTGTTTGAGTCGCGTCGCAGGCTCCAGGATTTGTTGAAACTCATTGCCAACAGCCGCCGAACGCCTGGTTCGACCAGTAAGGCTTGATGCCTGCAGATGAGGCCGCTTGTCGCTTCCACCGGCCGCTTGATTCATGGATGGGCGATTGACGCTAAGTTCAATGATGCCTCGTGGTCGCAGAAACGGGCTGGCGCCTTTGGCAAAATTTGAGCCATTGTCGTGATTATGCCGTGGTATGCCGATCAATCGTGATGTCGGAGATGAAAGTCATCGCAGCCGGACCATTCAACTTTTGATGGGCTTTTACTTATCCACTTGGTGAACTTGTCCACAGCGAAAGCAAGTGAGTTAGACCGCCCCGTGCTGTCTTGAATGGTCCCACCATGTCCAGCCCCAAACCGCAAAGGGTCGTGGAAGATGGGATAGTCTTGAGTGCGAAGCCGCTGATGCGGCTTGGAGTGGAACTTTCCGCACCCTTTGCACTTTGACTAATTCCTTGGCCTCTTCTAGGCAGTTGGCCGTAAGAAACCGTGGTCGAAAGGCTTTGTGACGAGTGCCTGAGGCCGCATGGTACGTGACCGCCTTTGCTGGATGTCTTTGAGAATTGCTTGACCTGTTCGCTCGACGCAACGCTGGTAGACACCAAAGGCGATGCTTCCCACCAGCTCTCTATTGACTATGGTGTAGGCTGCGCTGCGCGCTGTACTTGCCGAGCCAAGATTTCATCGGTTGGCGCCTCTTGCTCACTAGAACTTGAGGATGGGCCGCCCATGAGGTGCGCTATTTCTTCAACCGCCAAAGACCGCGATTTGGACGAGGGCGGCAGTATCGGGAGGCGGCGGGTGGAGTCCCGGGGTCATTGTTGGATTGATGAAGTCCCGGCCGACTGGTGCAGTCCCTGTGCCGAGCTCGAGTTCGATTGGTCAACAGAGTCCCCTGTGCCGGTTCTCAAGTCCCCGGGCCGCTTCGATCAAGGGCGTTTTGAGCCATCTGGGCTCTTGAGTCGGATCCGACTTTCTTCGGGAGCCAAAGACAAAGATGGAGTCTGATTCTCGTGAAGGCTGATGATAATTTTGAGGAGGCGCCATGAAGACACGGATGGTATTGCTTTGCGGTGGAGCCCATTCTGCTGTGGTGTCGGTTGGTTGTCATTTCTGGCACGCGGAAGAAACTCACCCCTCAAATATCCGCTTGAGTTGTTGTGCCAAGGAAACGGTAGCTCGCATGTTTGCATTTTTGGCGCCCCAATCGCCAGATGACTGCCGACCATTTCTAAATCGAGTCGCTAATACGGATCCGCCAATGCCAAGTTCTTGCGCAAGCCCGGAATGAATGAGCGCCAGATTCGGGCGACGCTTGTTGGAGGCGGTAAATGGATCTCGAGCGCATATTTGAGCTTGTCGCTTTTGGGGAAGTAGGCAACGCTGCCCTAAGCCGGCAGATCTTGAGCCATCGAAATGCATCCGCCAATGGTGGAGTCAAAGGCCGGGCAGGTATTGGGTCTCGCCCAGCAGACGAGGAAGTTTGCTAGTGCTTATGGATTTGATGGTGGGCTGGTAGTAGATGGTGTAGGGAGCCGCTCTATGGCCCATTTGCCACTCGCCGAAGCATCTCAAGCTTCATGATCTCAAGCTAGTGGGCTAGCAAAACCAGGTTGATTGGATGCTCTTGAAAGTAAGGCTTCAACTTGGTGGCAAAGTGCACGCCAGAAAGCACATCTTCTCCGTAGTGAGGGTAGTTCTGCTTGAGGTCGACAGCATTGGCCGTGTAATATAACACCGGACAGGTAGCTTGCCTTCTCCTTGCGCTCAACTACAATGACTGTGTTGACTACCCTGGCCAGGCGGCAATGTATGTGATCAAGGGCTCTTTGGGAGTCGGGCGCCAAAGACAGGAGTAGTCAACATTTTCTTCAACTGGAGAAAAGTCATTCTTTGTGGTTCCATTCAAAAGGTGGTCTTCTTCATGAGCTGGTATAAGGGAGAGTTCTACCAAATGATCGATGAATCGGGCCGATGGACGCCAAGCAGCCGTGAACTTTTGCACATCTAGCGCCGGTTGGGTACCCATCCTCTCGATGGCCTTTGATCTTTACAGGGTTTGACCAGATGTCGTATTCAGAGACCAGGAAGCCAAGGAGTTGGCCGGGTAATTCAAGACGCACTTCTAGGTTGAGCTTGATCTGGAATCGGCGCAGTTCTCGAGGTTTTTGAGGTCTTCCAGAAGTTGTTCCACGCTCCGCCTTCACCACCACATCGCCCACGAGACGTAAGCCACGATGTTTTGAGGAGGCACTTCGCATGCACCGGTGGCACCGCATTCCTCGTCAACGTCATGGTCGCAGCGTATGGCTCCAAACAGCGCGGATGAAGCGCGGTCTTCACCGTCACTGGTTCAGCTTGATCTCGGTGATATCCTCAATATGCATCTAAGGAAGCTGATCCAGGCCGTGATCCTACTGCGGCAGTCTACTCCGGATCAATTGTTGACAGTAGCTTAATGATGTGAGGACATTTTTCTTCAGCACCAGGACCGGTTTGCTAACCATTCGAAAAAATACTTCCATAATGAAGCCTGCCGCTAGGAGTCGGGCTATCTCTTCTCCAACAACTATTCTTCTCTTCCCGACAGCGGGCGAAGGGGCTGCCTCGACGGCTTCACATCAGATCGACATGTAACTTAAAGCAAGGCGATTCCGCTTTCAGACACTGGCATGTCTTTAGGGGACCATGCGAATATGTCCCGATTTTCACAGAGGAAATCGGTGAGCTCGCTTTCTCTATTTGCTATATCAAGGTTTGCACCTATGACAGCCGCACCTCCTGGGTGCTCCGGCTCAAGCGGCATCTTCTTCGCTCTTTGGCGGGCTTGAACGAACCCTCATCTTCTGACTTTTGGGGTTGGGCGACATCTTCTGTTGTCCTTATCGCCACAACCCGATCAAGAAGCCGCTTTCATCTAAGATCACTGGGGACTCGGCTAGCCGACCGCTTTCAATCGCCAGAAGGTGACGCATTCTCTAGTCAACCTGCTATGGTCAATCCCTTGGAACTCGACATCTTCATCTTGAGGTAGGCGAGGGGGACCTGCTGTGTCAAACCGCGGATCTCGGTAGGGGGTCCCGAATCGAGGCCTAGGGCGGATGGTAACAGGAGACAAGGGACACGATGTTTTACCCATGTTCGCCCTCTCGATGGAGGTAATACTTACCCTGCTTGATTAATATTGATGATATGGGTAGTACAAGAGTAGATCTACCATTTAGATCAAGGAGGCTAAACCCTAGAAGCTAGCCTATGGTATGATTGTTGTTCGTCCCACGGACTAAAACCCTCCGTTTATATAGACACCGGATAGGGTTAGGGTTACATACAGAGTCGGTTACAATGGTAGGAGATCTACATATCCAGATCGCTACAAGCTTGCCTTCCACGCCAAGGAAAGTCCCATCCGACACGGGACGAAGTCTTCAATCTTGTATCTTCATAGTCTTGAGTCCGCCAAAGATGATAGTTCGCTATCCGACACCCCTAGTCCAGACTCCTCAAGAGCTCCTCGAACCAGCTTCAATGACGACGTAGTCCGCCGCATATTTTCTTCGCATTGTAAGGCGGGTTCCTCCTCCAATACTTCATAGAAGGTTTTGAACACAAGGATAGTGTCCGCTCGCAAAACAAGTTCCACATACCATCGTGAGAGAGAATAATTTTGCACAGATCTGTCGACGATTCATTCGGGCGTGACATCACACCACGGCCAAGCTTTTATATGAATCATTTTTACCGTCTACCCAACATGCTTAGCGAGGCGGCTTTGGCACGCCTTATCAAAGCGGAGATCGCGCCCCTTATTCCGGATTCCCATCAATACGGACGTAGAACCCATCCGCGCTTCATTGATTACGGCGCTTGAGAGATAAGCTTAGTTTTACCAGTTGGCGGGGACGATAGCTTCGTCGGTCATCCATATAAGGATAAGGATCCACCTTTTCACCCACGCCTTCTTCCTCCTTTTGCTCATCCATTTCACGCACTGAGCTCCAGCTCCAAGTCCGCACATCCCACCTCAACCTTCTCCAACTATGTCCGGAGCGGGAGGCAGGTGGATGGCCTCCCGCCATGGAGGGGCACATCGAAAAGTTGCGGGAGGCCGATACTTGTCCAGCAACATCGCAAGACCGCCACCCGACGAGGGGCAGCTCATTCCAACCCCTCAGCCCCATGAGAGGGTGGTGTTTCTCCCCACTTCTCCATGACTAGGTTTTCCACTTCACCCATTTGTCCGGGGGCTCATGTTCTACTACGGCCTCGACTTCCACGATCTCGCCCTCAATTTCATCCTCAACATCTCAAGCTGCTCATCGTCAGGTGCGAGGCCTTCCTTCAGATCCAGCCCCACTTCGCTTATGGCTCAAGATCTTCAATGTCAAGCCGGGTAGTGGGCTGGCTAAGCGGAATGCGGAGGAGCCATGGTTGGCAAGATGCACAAAGTCCTATGGCTCGAGGGCTCCTTTGTGGAGACCATATAAGGGTGGCAATCGGGTGGTCTCTACATCACCGAGCAGCGCATGACTTCAATGGGCGGCGGCCTCCGAATTCCGATCCGCTTCCCCACACGCCTCTCATCATCGAAAGAGACGGGCCTGGACGTGGGGGAATTCGATCGAGCTATCCGGACTCCAAACTCCGCCCCAAAACCGTGGACAAGAATCTCGGACTTCTCAATGTAATCCGTGTGATGCTCATCCGCCGGATTCTCCCATGCCAACAACGGCCTTCAAATTGTGGAGTTCGATCCGCAAAGACACCCAACTCGAAAGGCTCTTCGACACTACATACTAAGATGCCCGAAGGTGCTGTTCAAGGGCGCCGAGCTCCCACATCCGCCATCAAGATCGCGGATTCAGCTCACAGCACAAGCCATCGAGGTGTTATTTTACCCTTTATGGACTTCTTTTCATAGTTTGACTCTATGCGGATCTAAAACTCCCCTAACCTTTTGACAGTATAGTGAAGACGCCCTGACAGATTAACCGTCTGCCCTTTGCCAGAAGACCCAGCGGACGCATTTATCGACGGGAGCGTTGGGTCTGCATCTCATGTGGTGCCGGAGAAGAAGGCTAAGAAGGAGGCCACGGAAACTCAAGGAGCTCCTCGATGTTGGGGGTGCCTTGACCATCGCCCGACAACTCTGAGGGTGGAATCTCCTCCGAGGAAGAGGAGGAGGAAAAGAAGCCTCTCTCCTAGCTGGGGAGAGAAGAAAAGGAAGGCCGCCTAACCGGGAGGCCGGAGGGTCCAAGAAGGAAGGACCCTTCATCCGGATTTCTCCAACAACGCCGACAACGACGGGAGGAGGTGGCTAACAAGGGCCGTTTCTCCCGAGATCATGTAGTGTCCGGATACCCATGGTTTTTTTTTCATTGCATAGTGTTCTCTAATGTCAACAATCATGCAGCCCGCCTACGGTGCGAAGCCCGCCTCGCCGAAAGGGTCCTCTGAATTGGCGGAAGTGGAGAGTACTTACTCTCGCCTCCTCACCTCACGCTGTGGACGACGCTGAGGTGGGCCCCGAGGGGGCCTGGTCAAGAGGAGGAGGTGAGGAGGAGCCGCAAGGCAGCTTCCCGAACTCCAGCGCCAGGGAGCGAGACCCCATGGGCTCTAAGCTCAACCTTGTCTCGATTCCATACCGAACTCTTCAGCGGTTCAAGTCCCAAGCGGTCCTTCAGAGAGAAGGGAAGACGCCGGTGTCCTCTGGCCCAACCGGAGGCACCGGAGATAGCATTAGAGGCGCTAACAGCGCTCCATCGAGGAGGAGCACCACACTGCTATGAGCGTGGTGATCTGTGAAAGTTCAGTCCGCCAAGATCAGCCGACTGAAGCCTGTACCAGCCTTCTAATAGGCTTTGAGGTAAGTTTAGAATATGTAAAAATATTACTGATAGAAAGTAGCCCCGATGCTTAGTTCGGTGTTCGAGAAGAAAATGACTAAGGATCTAAAAGATATACGCAGGAGTCTAACATAAGTATGTCAATATGGGAATGCAGGCGTTACCGCCGACTGACCGCAAGACCGGGATCAATGGAGGTCAATGCATTGAAAGCAGCCTCGAGCTGTCCGAGAACGAGGTCGGCCTTGCCAACAAGCAGCTCGAGTACAAGGAAGGTAAGTAATACCTTATTAAAGAAATACCTTATAGAAAGGATTCGCTGCAAAAATGACAGGAATAACGTGGGTATTGTAGGGCTTGCGAACGAGGTGGCTACCTGAAGGAAGCGGTGTCCGCGGTCGAAAGCAAAGCGGCCGCGTGAGCGCATTCTAGCGAGAGAGAAGAGGAGGAGGTGGCGTGAGAAGCGGCAAGAGCTTCTGTGCTCTCGTGGAAAACACGAGTTTGGAGCGTGACTCAAGACTCGAGAGTCTCGAAGCTCACGGCGCCTTGAGAGTGCCAAAGCCGCCAAGGCCGCTTCCAAAAGCCCTCCAAGAAATTGAATCATTAAAGAAGATAGCGGCGGGTAAGGCATTCTTTATGCAAAGCAAGCACGTGAAAGTGAATTACCTATTACTTACCTTGATTCGGAGTCTCCATGAGCATTCGCAGATTCGTTCCAGTAGTAAACCGATGATGCTGCCGCTCTACCGCGCCAAGGAGGGGAGCTTGATGGAGAAGGTGTTCGGTCTCAAGATGCCGAGGTCACGCCCCCGTGTTCCCCAGTTTAATTGTCGAAGTGCAGCTGCCCAAGTTCCACAAGGTCGCCGAATGTGCCATGAAGGGCCTCCCATAGTTCGGGTCAGGCCATTGGAAGCCATGCCCGGGCTACTGGGTTAGCGTAGCGGGCCGTGGACGCCTATTCATGGATTGAAGTCTACCGTTACCTTCGTGATAAGTGTGCATAGCTTCTTGCCCGCAAGCTAAAGAGCACCGGGCAAGCTGGATGCGGAGAAGCTTGTGACTTGACGGGCCATCAAGGGCAAAGATCATCGCAAGACCTAAATGTACTATGAGGGCGCCCTCAAGGGTGCTCGTCAGATAGCGGAGGAGTGCTCCAAAGATGTAATTCTTGAATAGACTCGCATTTGTTATCCATGTGACGCTGAAAAACTTGTTCATATGCGCTTAAGCAACGCTTGTTAATTTAAAATATTACCTTCGTGGTGGCCGCTTATCAAATTTGAGAGATGGCAAGTCGTTATTTCATTTCCCCATGCCACGAAAAGGTGTGTTCCGGATAAACTTGAGCGCTCTTGCTCCCATTCTGGGTCCATCGAGAGGAGGCGCTTCAACGCAATCTAACAAGGCAACCGGACTTATAGTGCTTGAACACTCACTTAGCCATAAAATTCTATAATTTTAAATTTCAGCAAAGCCCCTAGTATTTGAAGACCGAAGTTCGGGCGCTTATCCACGCCTTTGGCCGACAATGCCGGTTCCTCGGGCCTAAGCTGCATAAGTCTTTAGGGACCCAAAAACCTCTCGATAGCGCATCGCTCGCCACCTCATCATGACGGGCCGTTTTAGCTTCCACCACGAGGTGCTCAACCTCAAATTAACGGGGCACATCGCAGGCATTCTCCCTGCATACCTTAGCCGATATAACGGAACATAAGGTACCAAAACATAGGAGCGGGCAAACCCAACTATTGACCCAAGACATGATTCGAGCCGATGTATATAATGCTATAAGTTCGGGGTGTCGACTTGTGAAAGTGTTCGGACTTATCACACCATAATCTTTGGGGTACTTAAGCCTCGGTGTATTGGCCGTAATAAAGTGTATGGGTGCAATATGTCATGAAATGAACATATATATAGATAAAGAAAGGAGTGCAATAATAGGCAAAAGCTATGTATTGTTTATTCAAAAGGTACTACAATAAAAGCAGAACATACAAATAGTGCGATAAGCAAGGGATGGGACTATTTGATATGTCCCTCCAGGGTAAGCTGCGGATGGTATGTAAAACAGGTATAATGCTCGTGAATAGAGACCACTCGACACTGAAAGCATTCGCTTCCTGGCTGTTAACGTCGAGTTCGGCAATTCAAGAGCTTGACAGGCTTTCGGAAAACGGAGTCCTGAAAGTAAGAAAAAGAAAAATAAAAGAATGACACAATCGAGCCCTCGGTGCGGTTGAGCCAAGACTGGCGCAGACGGGTCGTGCTCTCCCTCATGCCCATGGTATCTCCAAAGCGTAGTTATGTACGCCAGAAAATTGGTTTCGCAATTTCGCCGAGGGCTGGGGCCAATGATTGCTACGGTGCTTTGATCGCGCTAAGCGGTCTTGTTGTAGGTTACTCCCGCGCTGCTTGATGTTGTCCGGACGCTTAATGGCCGGACTCGAGAATTGCTGTGAGAGGGCTGTTGCACCTCCGCCGCGAGGGCCGCCGTGCTCCTCCGCTCGGAGAGAGCGCGCGTTTCGTATTGACCGTGATTACTCCTTGAGGGCCTGGCATCTTTGAGCTTGAGTTATGCGCGAAAGGCAACCGCATTGAATTTTTGCGAATGCGGTTCGGCCCGAAAGCAAAGGCGTGATAGCCGCCGCGAACGGGACTATGTCAAGATTAACTCTTCGCTTCGGAAGTTATCCGGGATCCGAAGACCACTTCGAGTGTAATCAGCCTGCAGCATTGGCCTCTACATTCGCATGACGCCTTTAAAGGTCGCCTTTGTGGGTTTAATCTTTGAGGGGTCTATGCCCATTTTGGCGACCGTGATCCTCCGATAAAGCAGGTTCAAAGGTTACCACCATTCATCACGACTCTAGTGAGGTGAAATCCATCGATAATTGGGTCAAGAACCAATCGCGGCGAAACCGCCGTGGACGGATGTTAGTGGGTGGTCCATTCGATCAAAGGTGATCGGGCAGGAGGACCAAGGGTTGAACTGGGGCATGTGCTCCATCGCATATACGCCCCATAGTGCACGCTCGCTTCCCCTTTTGGGTACGTGGGTTGGTATATCATGTTCACCATCCGCACTTGTGTGGGAAAGCCCTTCGTCCTCTATTGTTCGGGCGGTCGGGCTCTTCCTCGTCATCGCTATGCAGCCCTTGTCATTGAGTTCGCACTTAACTTGCTCGCTTGTTTTGAACACCCAACAATCCTCATGTGTGGTTGGCTGGTTTTTCGTGGGTGCCATGTATCCCGCACAGTTTATCGAGTATTCGGTCCGTTGGACGGGCCTCGGTATTTCTTTTGAATGGCTTCTTCCGCCGACCGGTTTAGAGCCTCCAATCCGGCATTGACCGCCTGTGATCTTCATCATTATCGCCGCACGCGGCGCTTTGTTCTTGCTGCGACGCCGACCTGCCATCATTGGCGTCCTTGGCATCCTAACTACTGTGGTGTTGGGCGTTGTTGCTTCGAGCTAGCTAGCTGTCCTCTCCCGCAAAAAGCGGGTCATGAGTGTGGTGAGGGCTACCATGGATTTCGCTTTTCCTGTCCTAGGTGTCGGGCCAGCCACTCGTCATGGATGTTATGCTTGGTGAAGGCTGCAAGGGCTTCGTGATCCGGACAACCAATGATTTGACTTTTCTTGGTTAGGAACCGTGTCCGTAATTGTCCGGCCGATTCTTCGGGCTGCTGAATTATGTGGCTGAGGTCATCGGGCGCCCTGTGGTCGTGACATATGTGCCCCTGAAGTTATCAAGGAATGCGGCTCCGTGTCCTCCCAACAACCAATTGATTCTATCGCAAGTTGTTAAGCCAATGCCGAGCTGGTCCTTTTGCTTGAGTGGGAGGTATTTGATATGCGTAGATCATTATCAACAAGGGCCATGTGGATATGGAGGAGGTAGTCCTCGATCCAAACCGGGAGGATCTGTTGTGCCGTCAGATGATTCGCTGTTTACGGGTTTGAAACCTCGGGATTTGATAATCCATCACTTCGTCTCCGTGAAGCATAGTGGGTGTGCGGATTGGGATTTATCACTTACGACGACAGCTCAAATGAGCTTTGTTCATCGTGGTTCGGCCCGGCCGGAATTGCTGTATCCGCGTGATGGTTATCGCCACGCGGTCGTGGCGCCTATCGCGATCCGTAGATCGATCTTGTTTGCCTTTGCCTTGTCCTCCAATATGTCTCGCAGGTTCCGCGCGCTGCTTCGCGGTGCCTTGCTGAGCTGCGCGGGTGCGCTGCTTGAATGGAGGGTCTAGAGGTTTTTGTCACAAGCCACGGGTGGCTTGGGTCGGCCGATCATGCGCGCCGGTGATGTAGTTTTGGGTGCTGCTTCCTCTAGTTGGGGTAGCAGCCCGCGCTTGGGGTATCTCTTGAGGGGCGCTCGAAGTTCATATCTTTCTTCGCTGCAAGGATTTCAATCCATTTGTCGCCTAGCAAGTCTTGGTCAGCTCTAAGTTGTTGCTGCTTTTTCTTGAGGCTGCTTGCCGTGGGCTATAAGCCTGCGCTTGAAACGCTCCTGTTCGGCGCGGGTCCTCGTGCACGCATAAATTCATCGTCGCCGAGGCTTGCCTCATCTTCGGAGGGAGGCATATAATTATTGTCCTCTACCTCTTCTTCAGCAAGCACCGTCGCGGCGGTCCTGCTTCCCTCCTCCTCAGGCCGAGTCCCACTCGAGGGGGTCATCTTGCACCGTCCTGGTATTATTGTCCTCGTGCCGAATCACCGCTTACTGCGGCGGATTTAGAACCTAGGCCAACGACGTCTGGCGCTTGCTGTTTTCTGGAGGGGTCATCCTCCTTCGCTCCATCGCCATCTTTTGGGATGTCCACCATGTATATGTCATATGACGCAGGTGGCCTTCCAAAGTTCTCCTAGGAGCTGGGTCTTGGTCGCCTCCCGCATCGCCGCCCATACCATCGATGTCTTCGAGTCGAAGTCGAGCATGTCAGCTTAAATCATCGACAGTGGGCTACAGTGGGTGGTGGTGGCGCTGAATTTCTTCGTCCGCTCTGATCTCCAACCTTCTCGACCGTAGTCCGCCAGGGCTCTCTGACAAAGAGAGAGACTTTAATGAGTTCGTGATATCGCCAAAGGGCGAGTGGCGAAAGATGTCCGCAGCAGTGAACTCCATGACCGCGCCCAACCTGACCATTGGCAAGTGCGCTGGAGGGTTCTGGAGTCCGAAAGCGAGTCCGCACCCCGAGTCAAGGTCTTCGCAGCGACAGGGATGGAGTTCGCCCAATCGCCGTTGAGATCGTGAGCCTCGAGGCGTGTCCAACCAACCATCCTCGGGATCGCTAAACCGGCCCGGACATGGGTCTGAGCTGGCACTCGCGTGCTCCTCTGTAATCGTTCGCGGCGCGTAAATAGATCGCACTCCATCGGTGACAAGCGCGCGCGATTGGTCTGGGGCTCGAACCCGTCAAGATCAAGTCTCCGTGACATCGCCGAGTAGTTCAAGCTTCCAAATCTGACCTGACGGCCAGGGAGCGTAGCTTTCGATCTCGCCCAGATGGCCAAGTGCGAATTGCCAGCAGTGTAAAGCCGCCGAATCACGTAAGATCTGTCCGGGGAGAAAAGTCTCACCGACTGACCCTGCTGTTGATGATCGGCGAGCCATCGGGCCTATAGGTGACGCTATACGCAGGAACTCTCAATGAAAGCACCCATGTCGGTGTCAAACCGCGGATCTCGGTAGGGGTCCTGAATCTGCGCGCTTCAGGGCGGATGGTAACAGGAGACAAGGGACACGTATGTTTTTACCTAGGTTCGGCCCTCTCGGCGGAGGTAATACCCTACCCTGCTTGATTATTATTGATGATATGGGTAGTACAAGAGTAGATCTACCACGAGATCAAGGAGGCTAAAACCTTAGAAGCCAGCTCTATGGTATGATTGTTGTTCGCCCCATTTGACTAAACCCTCCGGCTTATATAGACACCTGATAGGGTTAGGGTTGCTATAATAGAGTCAGTTACAATGGTAGGAGATCTACATATCCAGATCGCCAAGCTTGCCTTCCACGCTTAAGGAAAGTCCCATCCTGACACGGGACTAAGTCTTCAATCTTGTATCTTCATAGTCTTGGAGTCCCAAACAAGATGATAGTTCGCTATCCGGACACCCCTCAGTCCAGACTCCTCAGTGGACCGCCATGAACTTGGCTAAAGCAGGTCCGCCAAGCAACGCATGGTACGACCTTTCTGAGTATCCACACCACTTCAAACTAAACGGGTCTCTGCTGAAATGATCTTTGTCTCCAAAGAGGACGCTTCATCAAGATCTTGCCGATTGGTGAGCAGGAAAGGCTGTGAACAATGTCGTGGAATGCAGTCCCATTGTTCTCGTTGTCTTTTGCTTGATTCCTAATCTCTCCATGGTATCTGTTGTACGTGATGTTAATGCTATCGCCTCCGCCCATCAGCAAGATCATGGAGAAAGCGCCTATTTATCCGTGGCAAAGGTGGCACCCAAGACCGTATGGAGCCCGGACTCGCATCACCTCCGGGTGATCACCTCTGCCCAACCGAGCAGGCTTCGACCAGTGCATGAACTCCGAGTATCTGATACCGATTCACTCTTGTTTATCACGCATCGATCGTCACCACACCGTGAACACCACATAGGCTCCATGCTCTTCCGGTACCATCTTGTATCGCACCGATCGCCCGACAGCCGCCGGGCGGCGTGGAGGCGGCACCAGTAAAGGGGGGAGGCAGAGGCCGCCTCCTTGGCGAACCCGTGAGCCAAGGCACTTCCGGTGGTGGGTTTGACGCTTCGCGCTGTGGAACTTGCAGGGACCATCTAGTCTCTCCAGAAGAGAAGGCCGCAACCAGCTTGACTTGCCGCTTCTCGCCGCTTGGTCGGAGGCTGCCCTCAAAGCTTGCTCGTCTTCGATCACGCAAATCGCCGCCGCGGAAGCCTACCGGGGCCTTGCGCTTGTGATCGCTCTGTTGTCGCCGACCGGGCGCTTCCCGCCGGAGTTCTGGAGCCTGAGGGCCACTTTGCCGTTGCACTAACTCTGAATTCTGCCTTTCATGGAGGAGTCGCCGTCACAGCATTTGTTCCGCATATGATCAACAGGCCGAGGGTCCCGACTGCCGCAGAGGAGCTTGTGCTTGAGGAGGGTGCTCTCGACTCCGGCAAATGAAGTACTGATAGCCTGCACTCTCGGCACGCCTCAAGGAGTTCCGGCTCGCCCAGCTGGGTGAGGTAGTCATGAGTTGACTTGTTGGGGCCTTGCATGCACAAGGAAAGCTGGCGAGGCTTGGGAGGTCGCTCAGACGCTTTGTAGTCGGACGAAGGCTTCGTGAAGTCGACCCAGTCGTTGATGCGGGCTTCAGTTGTTCAACCATGTCCGCCGCGCTCGGAGCATGAGTGGAACATACTTATCGCAACACGCTTGTTGCCATTCGCTATGTTGACGGCCGGAGTAGTCATCCAGCCGCCGGCTACTTTGAGCCAAAGGTACTTGGGCGATCTCGGGGAGCGTGAACCCTTGGGAAAGGGCTCGCTCGGATGCGAGGTCCGGAAACAGGGCGGACTCCAACTCGCTTCTTTCTTCCAGCGCAGGGATCGTGGAGTCGGTCGATCCAAAGGCGGGCGCTATTTTCTCCGACTCCTCTCTAGCCAAGGCGGTCGCCGAGAATGATGCTCGACGGTGGCGGAGAGACTTCGCTTTTGCGCAGGAGGAGGAGGCAATATCGCCCCATTTCCATCGCTTTCTTGGGCGCCGCTCTTGGTCAGCTGATGGTGATGGAGTCCGATCGAAGCACAGCCGGATCTTGTCTTTTTCTTCCACGGACACCGCCAGCCGGTGTCCGAGACGCCGCGCTTGATCTCGGCGGAGTCGTCGAGTTTTGTCGTTAGCGGCGCCTCAGCGGTGGCAGCCGCTTCGTTGCGCGGGCAGCTCGCCGAGGAGCCGCCAGACTCGCCTCGCTCATCAGCGGCGCTTTCACTTTTGAAGGCGCACGGATGTTCTCCGCAGCGTGGTGTACATAGGGCATTGGCCTCAACAGGTTGGCGGCGCCACGCTGCGCCGCCGACCACGCTTAGGCGGTTAGGCCCGCCGGGTGGGCGTAGCCACCTACGCCGATCCATCTCACACGGTAGGCTTCATGCCGCCTCATGTTGCTGCCTTTTTCGCGCTTTCGACGAAGCCAAGGCGGCGCGCTCCAAAGGCCCGCCAGCCGCTCGGAATAGGCGTCGTCTTGCGTAGCCGCTGCCGAGGGGCCGCGAGCCCTTCACCGTAATGCTCGCCATGACCGGCGATGAGCACCTCTGCGGACGGTGTTTTCCGCCGCCTCCGCTGCCAGGGATGCTCAGAGACCACCACGCGGTGGGAACGCCGAAGCGATGCGGTTTACTCAGCATTGGGTCGATAGAGCCACTGACTCCAAGTCCACAGCAGCTCACCGCGACGCGGAGTTGAATATGAGGCCCGCGAGGTTTGGGTCACGGTGCTCGCGCCGGATGCAGGTCACGAGGGCGAACTCGCCGACAAGTTCGGCGAGGCAGCTATTGGCGCAGCGCGATCTCAGCGCCAAATAGTCTGTGCAGATCACCCGTGTCGGGCTGGCTGCGCCGCCAGGGGAGTAGGGCGGGTTCGCCTGGAGCAGGTCTCTCCGGACGATGCACCTCGCCCTTCACGGTGGCGCTAAATGCTCGGGTTGGTGCGATATGCCAAGGATGGCTTATCATGGTGGGGCAATAGAACGCCGCCGGTGCTCGAAACGGATGAGGCGATATGCATCGCCAGGATTCATCAGCCTTCGTGGCTTCTCCGTGAGGATAATACCCTTATCGCTGCTCACATGGGCCTCGCTTTGAAGCCGCCACTGGGAGTTTGCTATCTCAGCTGCTCGGGACTCGGCCGCGAGGGGCACACTGCCGCACGACTCAAGGTGGCTTGCCTTGGGGTCTTGGGGGGCGAGCCTACCCCGATGTCTTGAAAGGTCCGGGGCTCGCTTGCCTACCAGGCCCATTACTGACAAACCGACAAGGAGGCACCGACCTCCGCTTCCATGAGATCGAGGACATCGCCGACGGTGAGTTTTTACTTTTCTTTGAGCCGACTATAGGTCGGGCCGACTTCGATTTTTTGACTTGCTTTTTTTCGCCTTGGCAGATTCCCGCACACGCAGGGCCACTCGCCATCGAGGCTGATCGCGAGGCGCTGGAGGGCAACAGCGGAGATTGCCGCCAACGCGACTTTGATGAGCAGCTTCGAGCATCGAGGCTCGCTCGCCCGCCCATCGGATGCTGCGCCGGTTTAACGTGTCGGGCGCCAAAGCGATTGCCGCTGCAGGGCTGCTTTCGCGAAGACTTCCCAACCGGACGGCCACCGCCTGAGGTCGCCGGCTTTTGAGGCTCGGAGTTCTCGCCCGGCCGGAGCGCCGGCCTTTTGCAAGGCATGGTATCTGGCTGGACCTGACCGGCTGGCCACGCCCGCTCGAGGCTCAGGCGGAGCAGAGTATTGGGAAGATCGCCGATGCGGCGGGCGGCGATCGCTTAATATTATGCATACACCAGCTTTCGCCCTGAGCGGGCTGAAGACGGCAGGAGGCGCTGGCCGAGTGGTTCGGGATGAACCCGGATTATGACGAGGACTGCGGAGGTGATCGCCCAACAGGAGGAAGGCGAGGCGAGGACGGAGGTGAGACGGAGGCGCCAGAAGACGGAGCGGCGATCAGCCTCAGCCCGACTGGCCCAAAGAACGAGCCGCTACTCGACCGAGCCGGGTTGCCGCTAGAGACGATGCCGAGACGCCCAGTTGGCCGCTCAAGGCCGCCAATCGCTGCCTTCTTCCGATCTCCAACCCGCCCGCCTTAGGCTGCCGCCTTCCTTTTATTTTATCCGCTTTTAGTAGTCTTTGAAGAACTTGTTAATTAGACAATTCCCCACCCAAGGTGTATTTTGAACTGCTGAAGATTCGCCAAGGGCCTATGTTATGTAAATATTTATCCTAATTCTATCTTTCCTTGCTCATTTCCTTTGGCTTTTTCTTGCCGCTTTCCCTTTAGTCGCCGCTTTCTTGCCAGGACAACCGCTTCGCTGGATCGCCTGGATCAAATGCTTGGCTACTTTGGGAAGGCAAGTACTTGGCCATTTTTAGAGTCTTTTAACAAGTTGATAGAAGCGTGCAACTCAAGAGTCGGCTTTATAAGAGAGGCCGGAAGTCGCTTGCTATGTTTATGCTCCGAGTCCTTAGCTATTTTTGCGGCTGTATTCTTCCTTATTCCTCGCCCACTAAATAGCTGTTGTTTCATGATGCTTTACAGAGACGGTTTAGGTAACCACACACTACTTGTCCGAATGGGAAGCATTCCATAGCGCCGAGGGCGAGTCCTCGCCGACTAGTCGAACCCGGTGCCAAGCGCATAACAAAGAGTAGTATACTCAAGGCATAATTTTATAATATAGATAAAAAAGGGCAGTCCTCGAGTTCTGCCTGGGCCCAAGTCTTGGTACTTTAATACAAAAGGGTAGTGTGTAAGACATCAAATTGTAAAATCTTCGGAGAAGATTTGCATTCCATGGTCGCTCCGCCTTTTGCCGGAGTCATCCTCTCAGGCGTGTCGGGCTTCGAAAGGCCGATCGTAGTAGGAGTCGCTGCTCAAAGATTTTGCTGATAATGAAGGGCCTTCCAAGCCGATCCTTTTGTGCTGGCTAGCTGTTCGCTGGATCGCCGAGCACAAGGTCGCCTCTTGGAAAGATCTCGGCCCGACCTTCCGCTAGTATCGTGCAGGCTCACGGTAGATGCCGGACCGCCGAGTGCCAACAATGCCCTCTTCCAGCAGAGATCGACACCGCCCGACGTGCTTCTTCCGCTTCCTCTCGTGTACATGGTGACTCAAGGGAGTTGAACTCTATGTTTGTTGATGATGCTTCAGCACCGTGAGACGAGGAAGAAAGGTGAAGTGGTTGACTTGTTTGAGTCGCGTCGCAGGCTCCAGGATTTGTTGAAACTCATTGCCAACAGCCGCCGAACGCCTGGTTCGACCAGTAAGGCTTGATGCCTGCAGATGAGGCCGCTTGTCGCTTCCACCGGCCGCTTGATTCATGGATGGGCGATTGACGCTATCCTTAACTAAATTTCAAGGTATAAGTGTTCTCCCCGAGTATGCACTGTTGTGAAAGTTCTTCGTGCTGAGACACCAAGTCATGATCGGGTGTGATAGGCTCTACGTTCACATACAATGGGTGCAAGCCAGTTTTGCACATGCGGAATATTCGGGTTAAACTTCACGAGCCTAGCATGTACAGACATGGCCTCGGAACACTGGAGACCGAAAGGTCGAACGTGAATCATATAGTGGATATGATCAACATAGAGATGTTCACCATTGATGACTACTCCATCTCACGTGATGATCAGACATGGTTTAGTTGATTTGCATCACGTATCATTTAGATGACTTGACAGATGTCTATCTAAGTGGGAGTTCTTAAGTAATGTGATTAATTGAACTTAATTTATCATGAACTTAGTCCTGATAGTTTTTGCATATCTATGTTGTAGATCAATGGCCCGTGCTACCGTTCCCTTGAATTTTAATGCGTTCCTAGAGAAAGCTAAGTTGAAAGATGATGGTAGCAACTACACGGACTGGGTCCGTAACTTGAGGATTATCCTCATTGCTGCATAGAAGAATTATGTCCTTGATGCACCGCTAGGTGAAAGGCCTGCTACAGGAGCAGAAGCTGACATTATGAACGTCTGGCAAGCTCGATCTGATGACTACTCGTTAGTTCAGTGTGCCATGCTTTACGGCTTAGAATCGGGACTTCAAAGACGCTTTGAACTTCATGGACCATATGAGATGTTCCAGGAGTTGAAGTTAATATTTCAAGCAAATGCCCGAGTTGAGAGATATGAAGTCTCCAACAAGTTCTATAGCTGCAAGATGGACGAGAATAGTTCTATCGGTGAGCACATACTCAGAATGTCTGGGTATCATAATCACTTGACTCAGCTGGGAGTTAATCTTCCAGATGATTATGTCATTGACAGAGTTCTTCAACCACTGCCACCAAGCTACAAAGGCTTCGTGATGAACTACAATATGGAAGGGATGGAAAAGACTATTACCGAGCTCTTCGCAATGCTAAAGGCTGCGGAGGTAGAAATCAAGAAGGAGCATCAAGTGTTGATGGTTAACAAGAACACTAGTTTCAAGAAAAAAGGCAAGGGAAAGAAGGGGAACTTCAAGAAGAATGGAAAGCAAGTTGTCACTCCCAGGAAGAAACCCAAAGCTGGACCCAAGCTTGAAACTGAGTGCTTCTACTGCAAAGAGACTAGTCACTGGAAGCGGAACTGCCCCAAGTATTTGGCGGATAATAAGGATGGCAAAGTGAACAAAGCTATATTTGACATACATGTTATTGATGTGTACCTTACTAATTCTCGTAGTAGTGCCTGGGTATTTGATACCGGTTCGGTTGCTCATATTTGTAACTCAAAATAGGGACTACGGATTAAACAAAGATTGGCTAAGGACAAGGTGACGATGCGCGTCGGGAATGGTTCCAAGGTTGATGTGATGAATAAGTCGACACGCTACCTCTACATCTACCTTCGGGATTAGTTTTAGACCTGAATAATTTTTATTTGGTGCCAGCGTTGAGCATGAACATTATATCTGGACCTTGTTTAATGCGAGACGGTTATTCATATAAATCAGAGAATAATGGTTGTTCTATTTATATGAGTAATATCTTTTATGGCCATGCACCCTTGAAGAGTGGTCTATTTCTGTTGAATCTCGATCGTGATGATACACATATTCATAATATTGATGCCAAAAGATGCAAAGTTGATAATGATAGTGCAACTTATTTGTGCCACTGCTGTTTAGGTCATATCGGTGTAAAGAGTATGAAGAAACTCCATGCAGATGGACTTTCGAAATCACTTGAGTATGAATCATTTGATACTTGTGAATCGTGCCTTATGGGCAAGATGACTAAAACTCTGTTCTCCGGAATAATGGAATGAGCCAATGACTTACTGGAAATAATACATACCAATGTATGCGTTCCAATGAGTTTTGAGGCTTGTGGAGGTTATTTTCTGACATTCACACATGATTTGAGTAGATATGGGTATATCAACTTAATGAAACACAAGTCTGAAACATTTCAAAAGTTCAAAGAATTTCAGAGTGAAGTGGAGAATCATCGTAACAAGAAAATAAAGTTTCTATGATCTGATCGTGGAGGTGAATATTTGAGTTATGAGTTTGGCCTTCATTTAAAACAATGTGGAATTGTTTCACAACTCACACCACATGGAACACTACAGTGTAATGGTGTGTCCGAACGTCGTAACCGTACTTTATTAGATATGGTGCGATCTATTATGTCTCTTACCGATTTACCACTATCGTTTTGGGGATATGCATTAGAGACAGCTGCGTTCACCTTCAATAGAGCACCGTCAAATCCGTTGAGACAACACCGTATGAACTATGGTTTGGCAACAAACCTAAGCTGTCGTTTCTTAAATTTTGGGGATGCGATGCTTATGTCAAAAGGCTTCATCCTGATAAGCTCGAACCCAAATCGGGGAAGTGCGTCTTCATCGGATACCCTAAGTAAACAATTGGGTACACCTTCTACCACAGATCCGAAGGCAAGATCTTTGTTGCCAAGAATGGAACCTTTCTAGAGAAGGAATTTCTCTCGAAAGAAGTGAGTGGGAGGAAAGTAGAAATTGATGAGGTAATTGTACCTTCACTCAATTTGGAAAGTAGCTCATCCAAGAAATCCGTTCACATGATGCCTACACCAATTGGAGAGGAAGCTAATGATAATGATCATGAAACTTTAGATCAAGTTGCTACAGAACCTCGTAGGTCGACCAGAGCACGATCCGCACCACAGTGGTACGGTAATCCTGTTCTGGAAGTCATGTTACTTGACCATAACGAACCTACAAACTATGAAGAAGCTATGATGAGCCCAGATTCCAATAAATGGCTTGAGGCCAAGAAATCTGAGATAGGATCCATGTATGAGAACGAAGTGTGGACTTTGGTGGATTTGCCCGATGATCGGCGACCCATAGAGAATAAACGGATCTTCAAGAAGAAGACTGACGCTGATGGTAATGTTACTGTCTATAAAGCTCAACTTGTCGCAAAAGGTTTTCGACAAGTTCAAGGAGTTGACTATGATGAGACTTTCCCACCCATAGCGATGCTTAAGTCTGTCCGAATCATGTTAGCAATTGCCCCATTTTATGATTATGAAATCTGGCAAATGGATGTCAAAACTGCATTCCATAATGGATTTCTTAAAGAAGAGTTGTATATGATGAACCAGAAGGTTTTGTTGATCCTAAAGGTGCTAACAAAGTTTGCAAGCTCCAGCGATCCATCTATGGACTGGTGCAAGCATCTCGGAGTTGGAATATACACTTTGATGTGGTGATCAAAGCATATGGTTTTATACAGACTTTTGGAGAAGCTTGTATTTACAACAAAGTGAGTGGGAGCTCTATAGCATTTCTAATATTATATGTGGATGACATATTGTTGATTGGAAATAATGTAGAATTTCTGGATAGCATAATGGATACTTGAATAAAAGGTTTTCAATGGAAGACCTCTCGGTGAAGCTGCTTATATATTGGGCATCAAGATCTATAGAGATAGATTAAGACGCTTGATAGGAATTTCACAAAGCACATACCTTGATAAAGTTTTGAACAAGTTCAAAATGGATCAGTCAAAGAAAGGGTTCTTGCCTATATTACAAGGTGTGAAGTTGAGTCAGACTCAATGCCCGACCACTGCAGAAGATAGAGAGAAAATGAAAGTCATTCCCTATGCCTCATCCATAGGTTCTATCATGTATGCTATGATGTGTACCAGACATGATGTGTGCCTTGCTATAAGTTTAGCAGGGAGGTACCAAAGTAATCCAGGAGTGGATCACTGGACAGCGGTCAAGAACATCCTGAAGTACCTGAAAAGTACTAGGGATATGTTTCTCGTTTATGGGGTGACAAAGATCTTGTCGTAAGTGGTTATGTCGATGCTATCTTTGACACTGATCCGGATGACTATAAGTCACAAACCGGATACATAATTTTATTGAATGTTGGAGCTGTCAGTTGGTGCAGTTCCAAGTAGAGCATCATGGCGGGATCTACGTGTGAAGCAGAGTACATAGCTGCTTCGGAAGCAGCAAATGAAGGAGTTTGGATGAAGGAGTTCATATCCGATCTAGATGTAATACCTAGTGCATCGTGTCCAATGAAAATATTTTGTGACAATACTGGAGCAATTGCCTTGGCGAAGGAATCCAGATTTCACAAAAAGACCAAACACATCAAGAGACGCTTTAACTCCATTCGAAATTTGGTAAAGGAGGGAGACATAGAGATTTGCAAAATACATACGGATCTGAATGTGGTAGACCCGTTGACTAAGCCTCTTCCACGAGCAAAACATGATCAGCACCAAGACTCCATGGGTGTTAGAATCATTACAATGTAATCTAGATTATTGACTCTAGTGCAAGTGGGAGACTGAAGGAAATATGCCCTAAAGGCAATAATAAAGTTGTAATTCTATATTTCCTTATTCATGATAAATGTTTATTATTCATGCTAGAATTGTATTAACCGGAAACTTGATACATGTGTGAATACATAGACAAAACACTGTGTCCCTAGTATGCCTCTACTAGACTAGCTCGTTGATCAAAGATGGTTAAGTTTCCTAGCCATGGACATGTGTTGTCATTTGATGAACAATATCACATCATTAGGAGAATGATGTGATGGACAAGACCCATCCGTTAGCATAGCATAATGATCATTCAGTTTTATTGCTACTGCTTTCTTCATGTCAAATACATATTCCTCCGACTATGAGATCATGCAACTCCCGGACACCGGAGGAATGCCGTGTGTGCTATCAAACGTCACAATGTAACTGGGTGATTATAAAGATGCTATACAGGTATCTCTGAAGGTGTTTGTTGGGTTGGCATAGATCGAGATTATGATTTGTCACTCCGAGTATCGGAGAGGTATCTCTGGGCCCTCTCGGTAATGCACATCAGATGAAGCCTTGCAAGCAATGTGACTAATGAGTTAGTTGCAGGATGATGAATTACAGAATGAGTAAGGAGACTTGTCGGTAACGAGATTGAACTAGGTATGAAGATACCGATGATCGAATCTCGGCCAAGTAACATACCGATGACAAAGGGAATAACGTATGTTGTCATAGCGGTTCGACCGACAAAGATCTTCGTACAATATGTGGGAACCAATATGAGCATCTAGGTTCCGCTATTGGTTATTGACCGGAGAGGTGTCTCAGTCATGTCTACATAGTTCTCGAACCCGTAGGGTCCGCATGCTTAACGTTCGATGATGATATGTATTATATGAGTTATGTGTTTTGGTGACCGAATGTTGTTTGGAGTCCCGGATGAGATGACGAACATGACGAGGAGTCTGGAAATGGTCGAGAGGTTAAGATTGATATACTGGAAGGTAGTATTCGGACACCGGAAGTGTTTCAGAATGTATCGGGTACATATCAGGGTACCGGAGGGGTTACCGGAACCCCCCAGGGATAGATATGGGCCATATGGGCCATAGGAGGGAGGCACACCAGCCCACAAGGGGTGGCGCGCCCCCCACCAGGGAAGGAGGCCAAATTGGACAAGGAGAGGGGGCGGCACCCCCCCCCCCCCCGTTTCCTTCTCCTCCCCTCTCAACTTCTCCCTGTCCCCCTCCGGTAAAAGGAAGGGGGGCCGAATCCTACTAGGACCCCAAGTAGGACTCCTCCTACTTGGGGCGCGCCTAGGGCCGGCCTCCTCTCCCTCCCTTCTTTATATACGGGGGGAGCTCCCCTACAACACACATCAATTATTCCAAGTCGTGTGCGGCGCCCCCCTCCATGTTTACGCCTTCGGTTATATTCTCACGGTGCTTAGGCGAAGCCCTGTGCGAATCACATCACCATCACCGTCACCACGCCGTCATGCTGACGGAACTCATCTACTTCCTTGACCCTCTGCTGGATCAAGAGCTTGAGGGACGTCACTGTGCTGAACGTGTGCAGAACTCGGAGGTGTCGTACATTCGGTACTTGATCGGTCGGAACGAGAAGATGTTCGACTACATTAATCGCGTTAAGAAAACGCTTCCACTTTCAGTCTACGAGGGTATGTGGACACACTCTCCCCCTCTCGTTGCTATGCATCTCCTAGATAGATCTTGCGTGAGCATAGGAAATTTTTTGAAATTTCATGCTAAATTTTCCCAACACTAGGCGCCCCCTCCTCATATATATAGGTGGGAGGGAGAGGGGAGAGGCCAAGTGGCACCCCAAGTAAGTCTGAATCCTACTTGGGCTCCTGTCCTTGACCGCGCCCCCCTACCATATTTGTCGGAGGGGAGGAAAGAGGGGGAGGGAAGGAAGGGGGGATCCTATTCCACTCTTTACTTTCCCTTCCCCTCTTTCCTTCTCCTCTTAGGCCAGCCCATATAGGGGGGCACACCAGTCCCTTGTGGCTGGTGCATTTCCCCTCTTGGCCCATAAGGCCCAATCTTTTGTCGGGGGTGCCCGGAACCCCTTTTGGTGACCCGATAAGTACTCGATACCACCCAAAACACTTCCGGTGTCTGAATACCATCGTCCTATATATCAATCTTTACATCTCGACCATTTCTAGACTCCTCTTCATGTCCGTGATCTCATCCGGGACTCCGAACAACATTCGGTCACCAAATTACATAACTCATATAATACTATATCTTCATCGAATGTTAAGCGTGCGGACCCTACGGGTTCGAGAACTATGTAGACATGACCGAGACACCTCTCTGGTCAATAACCAATAGAGGAGCCTGGATGCCCATATTGGCTCCTACATATTCTATGAAGATCTTTATCGGTCGAACCGTTATGACAACATACGTAATTCCCTTTGTCCATCGGTATGTTACTTGCCCGAGATTCGATCGTCGGTATCTTCATACCTAGTTCAATATTTTTACCGGCAAGTCTCTTTACTCGTTCTGTAATACATAACCTCGTGACTAACTCCTTAGTCGTTTGCTTGCAAGCTTATGATGTGTATTACCGAGAGGACCCATATATACCTCTCCGATACTCGGAGTGACAAATCCTAATCTTGATCTATGCCAACTCAACAAACACCTTCGGAGATACCTGTAGAGCATCTTTATAATCACCCAATTACGTTGTGACGTTTGATAGCACACAAGGCATTCCTCCCGTATCCGAGAGTTGCATAATCTCATAGTCGAAGGAATATGTATTTGACATGAAGAAAACAATAGCAATAAAACAGAACGGTCATTATGCTAAGCTAACGGATGGGTCTTGTCCATCACATCATTCTCCTAATGATGTGATCCCGTTATCAAATGACAACACATGCCCATGGTTAGGAAACCTTAACCATCTTTGATCAACGAGCTAGTCTAGTAGAGGCTCACTAGGGACACAGTATTTGTTTATGTATTCACACATGTATTTAAGTTTCCAATCAATACAATTCTAGCATGAATAATAAACCTTTATCGTGAATAAGGAAATATAAAGTAACAACTTTATTATTGCCTCTAGGGCATATTTCCTTCAGTCTCCCACTTGCACTAGAGTCAATAATATAGTTCACATCGTCATGTGCTTAACACCCATAGTT
Organism: Aegilops longissima; assembly: GCA_021605205.1. Classification (NCBI taxonomy): domain Eukaryota; kingdom Viridiplantae; phylum Streptophyta; class Magnoliopsida; order Poales; family Poaceae; genus Aegilops; species Aegilops longissima. The sequence continues at coordinate 58,827,537 of CM038679.1, forward strand.
TACATCGCCATGTGACCAATACCCAAAGATTTTACTAGAGTCAATAATCTAGTTCACATCGCTATGTGATTAACACCCAAAGAGTACTAAGGTGTGATCATGTTTTGCTTGTGAGAGAGGTTTAGTCAACAGGTCTGCCACATTCAGAGTATGTATTTCGCAAATTTCTATGTCTATAATGCTCTGCATGGAGCTACTCTAGCTAATTGCTCCCACTTTTAATACGTATCTAGATTGAGACTCAGAGTCATATGGATCAGTGTAAAAGCTTGCATCAACGTAACTGTTTACGACGAACTATTTATCACCTCCATAACCGAGAAATATTTCCTTAGTCCTCTAAGGATAATTTTGACCGTTATCTAGTGATCTACTCCTAGATCACTATTGTACCCCCTTGCCAAACTCATGGCAAGATACACAACAAGTTTGGTACACAGCATGGCATACTTTATAGATCCTATGGCTGAGGCATAGGGAATGGCTTTCATTCTCTCTCTATCTTCTGCCATGATCGGGCTTTGAGTCTTACTCAACTTCACACCTTATAATACAAGACAGAACTCCTGCTTTGACTGATCCATTTTGAACTCCTTCAAAATCTTGTCAAGGTATGTACTCATTGAAAATCTTATCAAACGTCTTGATCTATCTCTATAGATCTTGATGCCCAGTATGTAAGCAGCTTCACCGAGGTCTTTCATTGAAAAATTCTTTTTCGAGTATCCTTTTCTGCTATCCAGAAATTCTATATCATTTCCAATCAGCAATATGCCATCCACATATAATATCATAAATGCTACAGAGCTCCCACTCACTTTCTTGTAAATACAAGCTTCACCGTAAGTCTGTATAAACCATATGCTTTGATCACCTCATCAAAGTGTATATTCCAACTCTGAGATGCTTGCACCAGTCCATATATGGATCGCTGGAGCTTGCACACTTTGTTAGCACATTTAGGATTAACAAAACCTTCTGGTTGCATCATATACAACTCTTCTTTGAATTACCAACTAAGGAATGCAGTTTTGACATCCATTTGCCAGATTTCATAATCATAAAATGTGGCAATTGCTAACATGATTTAGACAGACTTAATCATCACTGCGGGTGAGAAAGTCTTATCGTAGTCAACTCCTTGAACTTGTCGAAAACCTTTTGCGACAAGTCAAGCTTCGTGGACAGTAACATTACCATCAGTGTCAGTCTTCCTCTTGAAGACCCATTTATTCTCTATGGCTTGCCGATCATCCGGCAAGTCCACCAAAGTCCACACTTTATTCTCATACATGGATCCTATTCAGATTTCATGGCCTCAAGCCATCTGCCGGAATCTAGGCTCATCGTAGCTTCTTCATGGTTCGTAGGTTTGCCATGGTCTAATAACATGACTTCCAGGATAGGATTACTGTACCACTCTGGTGCGGAACGTGCTTTGTTCAACCTACGAAGTCTGGTAATAACTTGATCCGAAGTTTCATGATCATTATCATTAGCTTCCTCTCTAGTTGGTGTAGGCACCATGGGAACGGATGTCTCTGATGTGCTACTCTCCAATTCGAGAGAAGGTACAATTACCTCATCAAGTTCTACTTCCCTCCCACTCACTTCTTTCGAGAGAAACTCCTTCTCTAGAAAGGACCCATTCTAAGCAACAAAGATCTTGCCTTTGGATCTGTGGAGAAGGTGTACCCAATAGTTTATTTAGGGTATCCTATGAAGACACACTTCTCCGATTTGGGATCGAGCTTATCAGGCTGAAGCCTTTTGACATAATTATCGCAACCCCAAACTTTAAGAAACGACAGCTTATGTTTCTGCCAAACCATAGTTCATACGGTGTTGTCTCAGCAGATTTAGATGGTGCCTATATAACATGAATGTGACTGTCTCTAGTGCACAACCCCAGAACGATAGTGGTAAATCGGTAAGAGACATCATAGAATGCACCATATCCAATAAAGTGCGGTTACGACATTCAGACACACCATTACGCTGTGGTGTTCCAGGTGGCGTGAGTTGTGAAACTATTCCACATTCTTTTAAATGAAGGCCAAACTCGTAATTCAAATGTTCGCCTCCGCGATCAGATCGTAGAAACTTTGTTTTCTTGTTACGATGATTCTCCACTTCACTCTGAAATTCTTTGAACTTTTCAAACGTTTCAGACTTGTGTTTCATTAAGTAGATATACTCATACCTACTCAAATCATCTATGAAGGTGAGAAAATAACGATACCCACCGCGTGCTTCAACACTCATCAGATCGCATACATCGGTATGTATTATTTCCAATAAGTCATTAGCTTGCTCCATTGTTCCAGAGAACGGAGTTTCAGTCATATTATCCATGAGACATGGTTCGCAAGTATCAAATGATTCATAATCAAGTGATTCCAAAAATCCATCCGCATGGAGTTTCTTCATGCGCTTTACACCAATATGACCTAAACGGCAGTGCCACAAATATGTTGCACTATCATTATCAACTTTGCATCTTTTGGCATCAATATTATGAATATGTGTATCACTATGATCGAGATTCAGTAAACCATTTACATTGGGTGTATGACCATAGAAGATTTTATTCATGTAAATAGAACAACAATTATTCTCTGACTTAAATGAATAACTGTATCGCAATAAACATGATCCAATCATATTCATGCTCAACGCAAACACCAAATAACATTTATTTAGGTCCAACACTAATCCCGAAGGTAGAGGGAGTGTGCGATGGTGATCTTGTCAACCTTGGAATCACTTCCAACACACATCATCACCTCGCCCTTAACTAGTCTTTGTTCATTTTGCAACTCCTGTTTCGAGTTACTAATCTTAGCAACTGAACCGGTATCAAATACCCAGGGGTTACTATGAACACCAGTAAAGTACACATTAATAACATGTATATCAAATATACCTTTGTTCACTTTGCCATCCTTCTTATCTGCCAAGTATTTGGGGTAGTTCCGCTTCCAGTGACCATTCCCTTTGCAGTAGAAGCACTCAGTTTCAAGCTTAGGTCTAGCTTTGGGCTTCTTCACGGGAGTGGCAACTTGCTTGTCATTCTTCTTGAAGTTCCCTTTTTTTCCTTTGCCCTTTTTCTTGAAACTAGTGGTCTTGTTAACCATCAACACTTGATGCTCTTTCTTGATTACTACCGATTTCAGCATCGCTAAGAGCTCGGGAATCTTTTTTGTTATCCCTTGCACATTATATTTCATCACGAAGTTCTAGTAGCTTGGTGATAGTGACTAGAGAACTCTGTCAATCACTATCTTATCTGGAAGATTAACTCCCACTTGATTCAAGCGATTGTAATGCCTAGACATTCTGAGAACATGCTCACTAGCTGGGCTATTCTCCTCCATCTTGTAGGCAAAGTACTTGTCAGAGGTCTCATACCTCTCGAAACGGGCATGAGTTTGAAATACCAATTTCAGCTCTTGGAACATCTCATATGCTTTGTGGCATTTTTGAAATGTCTTTGAAGCCCCAATTCTAAGTCGTAAAGCATGGCACACTAAACTATCAAGTATTCATCATATCGAGCTTGCCAAACATTCATAACGTCCGCATCTGCTCCTGCAATAGGTCTGTCACCTAACGGTGCATCAAGGACATAATTCTTCTGTGCAGCAATGAGGATAATCCTCAGATCACGGACCCAGTCCGCATAATTGCTACTATCATCTTTCCATTTAGTTTTCTCTAGGAACATATCAAAAACATAGGGTAGCTACAACGCGAGCTATTGATCTACAACATAATTTGCAAATACTATCAGGACTAAGTTCATGATAAATTAAAATTCAATTAATCAAAATACTAATGAACTCCCACTTAAATAAACATCCCTCAAGTTATCTAAGTGATACGTGATCCAAATCAACTAACCCATGTCCGATCATCATGTGAGATGGGGTAGTCATCAATGGTGAACATCTGTATGTTGATCATATCTACTATATGATTCACGTTCGCTCTTTCGATCTCCAGTATTCTGAGGCCATGTCTATACATGCTGGCTCGTCAAGTTTAATCCAAGTATTCCGCATGTGCAAAACTGTCTTACACCCGTTGTATGTGAACATAGAGTCTATCACACCCGATCATCATGTGGTGTCTCAACACGACGAACTGTAGCAACGGTGCATACTCATGGAGAACACTTTTATCTTGAAATTTAGTGAAGGAATCATCTTATAATGTTACCATCATTCTAAGCAAAATAAGATGCATAAAAGATAAACATCACATGCAATCAAAATATGTGACATGATATGGCCATCATCATCCTGTGCTTTTGATATCCATCTCCAAAGCATCGTCATGATCTCCGTCATCACTGGCTCGACACCTTGATATTCATAGTTGCGTCGTGGTCGTCTCGCCAACTATTGCTTCTACAACTATCGCTAACGCATAGTGATAATGTAAAGCCTTTACATGGCGTTTGCATTTCATACAATACAGAGACAACCATAAGGCTCCTGCCGATTGCCGATTGTCGATAACTTACAAAACATGATCATCTCATACAATAACGTTTATCACATCATATCTTAACCATAACACATCACAACATACCCTGCAAAAACAAGTTAGACGTCCTCTACTTTGTTGTTGCAAGTTTTACGTGGCTGCTACGGGCTTCTAGCAAGAACCGATCTTACCTACGCATAAAACTACAACAATGATTCATCAAGTTTGCTGTTTTAACCTTCTTCAAGGACTGGCCGTAGTCAAATTAGATTCAACTAAAGTAGGAGAAACAGACACCCGCCAGCCACCTTTATGCAAAACTAGTTGCATGTCTGTCGGTGGAACCGGTCTCATGTGTGTGGACATGTAAGGTTGGTCCGGGACGCTTCATCCCACAATACCGCCGAATCAAAATAAGACGTTCATGGTAAGCAGTATGACTATCACCACCCACAACTCTTTGTGTTCTACTCCTGCATATCATCTACGCATAGACCTGGCTCATGATGCCACTGTTGGGAATCGTTGCATGGAAAACAAAAAAAATTCTATGCACATGCAATGATCTATCCATGGAGATGCATAGAAATGAAGGAGGGAGTATGTCTACGTACCCTCGTAGACCATAAGCGGAAGCATCTCACAACGCGGTTGATGTAGTCGAACTTCTTCGCGCTTCAACCGATCAAGTACAAAACGCATGGCACCTCCGCGTTCTGCACACGTTCAGCTCGGTGACATCCCTTGCCTTCTTGATCCAGCAATACGTCGAGGTAGTAGATGAGTTCCGTCAGCACAACGGCATGGTGATGGTGATGGTGAAGTGATCTCCGCAGGGCTTCGCCTAAGCACTACGAAAATGTTACCCGGGGTGTAAACGGTGGAGGAGGGTGCCGCACACGGCTAGGCAATTGTCTGGGGTGTGCTAGGTGCTCCCATCCTCATATATATATATATATATATCTAGGAGGGAGAGAGGAGAGGCCAAGGGGGGCCCCAAGTAGGTCTGAATCCTACTTGGGCTCCTGCCCTCGGTCGCGCCCCCTGCCATATTTGTCGAAGGGGGAAGGAAAGAGGGGGGAGAGGGAAGGAAGGGGGAATCCTAGTCCACTCTTTCCTTTCCCTTCCCCTCTTTCCTTCTCCTCTTAGGCCGACCCATATGGGTGGTGGGGCGCACCAGCCCCTTGTGGCTGGTGCGTTTCCCCTCTTGGCCCATAAGGCCCATACCTTTTGCCGGGGGTACCCAAAACTCCTTCCGGTGACCCGATAGGTACCTGATAACCCCCGAAACACTTCCGGTGTCCTAATACCATTGTCCTATATATCAATCTTTACCTCTCGACCATTTCGAGACTCGACTCCAAACAACATTCGGTCACCAAATCACATAACTCATATAATACAATATCGTCATCAAACGTTAAGCGTGCAGAACCTACGAGTTCGAGAACTATGTAGACATGATTGAGACACCTCCCTAGTCAATAACCAATAGTGGAACCTGGATGCCCATATTGGCTCCTAAGTATTCAACGAAGATCTTTATCGGTCGAACCGTTATGACAACATACGTAATACCTTTTGTCCATCGGTATGTTACTTGCCCGAGGTTTGATCGTCGGTATCTTCATACCTAGTTAAATATCATTACCGACAAGTCTCTTTACTTGTTCAGTAATACATCACCTCGTGACTAACTCCTTAGTCGTTTGCTTACAAGCTTATGATGTGTATTACCGAGAGGGCCCAGAGATACCTCTCTGATACTCGGAGTGACAAATCCTAATCTCGATCTATGACAACTCAACAAACACCTTTGGAGATACCTGTAAAGCATAGTTACATTGTGACGTTTGATAGCACACAAGGCATTCCTCCGGTATACGGGAGTTGCATAATCTCATAGTCGAAGTAATATGTATTTGACATGAAGAAAGCAATAGCAATAAAACTGAAGGATCATTATGCTAAGCTAACGGATGGGTCTTGTCCATCACATCATTCTCCTAATGATTTGACCCCGTTATCAAATGATAACACATGTCCATGGTCAGGAAACCTTAACCATCTTTGATCAACAAGCTAGTCTAGTAGAGGCTCACTAGGGACATGGTATTTGTTTATGTATTCACACATGTATTTAAGTTTCTGATCAATACAATTCTAGAATGAATAATAAACCTTTATAATGACTAAGGAAATATAAATAACAACTTTATTATTACCTCTAGGTCATATTTCCTTCATATCTCCCGTAGGTCCCTCAAAAAACTAAGGTGGCAAAAACATTGTTGAAATTAACGCGGGTTGTCGTCGAAGTAACATCCCTTGCATCTAGCAGCAACGTGCCATCTGCTCCTCTCCCAACACATCATGGTCCACATGACTCGTCCCTCACACTAGTGGCTGGTCACAACACATAGCGACATTGGTCCCATCACATCAAGGTGCAAATCCCAACACGCGGACCATGGTAGTAGCATGCCGAGGTGTCGTTCCCAGCATGGGATGACCATGTTCGCTTACCTCCCCTCCCCCCATTTTGCTGTCTGGCTGTCGTCACGTATTTCACTACCTTGAATAGTGGTCATGGACATTCACCAGAGGCATCAGCGTGTGTTTCGGCTTACAACTTTGATGCCACCAAATTACAGGGGAGGTGGAGGAGGCCGACGAAGAGCATGGAAGGGGGAAATTGAAGCCATCGTGATCACCAACACTTTTTTCATCATCGGGATCATTATCTCCGTCAACATCTTCACCCACACCATCTCATCTTCAAACCCTAGATCATCCCTCTTGCTCAATATTTGTATCAAAGCTCAGATTGGTACCTAGGAGTACTTGTATGTGTTGATTATACCTTGTTGTTGATGCATAGGAGAATTATTTGTGAAAGATTGTTATTTTTAGATTCTTCTTCATATATTCATACCTATTAATCATGATCCATATGATGTCTTGTGAGTAGATCCCTTAGTTCTTGAAGACATGGTAGAAGTCTGGTTGCCAGTAGTCACGTGAAGTTGATTACCGTTTGTCAGTGGGTGTCCTCGGAAGAATGTGACACAAGGAGTAGAGGCAGCCCCTTTTGCTGGTTCAAGGATGGCGTGACGAAAAAACCCGAGATATTTGCTTCGATATGTTACTAATGTCTAATGAATGCAAAGGATTCCAAATATCCAGTCTTTATTTCGTTTCCACAGAAAATGGGTTATTTATTGACGAAATCAGGTTAATATATGGAAAGAAGCAAAGAGGAGATAGAGGAGATCAAGTGGGAGGTGCACCAGAGAAGATAGAGCAAACGACGATGTTCCATATGTCCGCACACGCTTGTATGCCCGCTCATATGGACTGCCAAAGGCACCACCTGATCCACCTGAACAGACTATGTTAAAGGCCCCATGCCAGAAGAGCAGCAGAACATACACAGAAAACATCGAGACCTTCATCCTCATCGGGAACCCTAGGCACCGCCATTTCCACCACCGTAGCACCCATCCATCTAGCCTTACTTTGTAATCATGTATCACATCAGGAAACTATTGTAAGACATATTATCAATCAATCAATCTTCGTAAGGTGTTCTTCAATGGGTTTTCCTTGTGATCCGATCTCCATGTGTAAGTATTTTGGTAAGGCCATGGGTTGAGGCATAGCCCTACAACCTGATGTATTTGTTCGAGGGGCGATGGAAGTACTTTGAATTAAGGTCCCATATATGTAACTCGTCAGTGTTCTTCATCCTTGCAGGTACCCAGGATCATGGACAACGAGCCACAAAGAGGCTAAGGGCAGGGAGACCGTAAAGTGTTATTCTTAACATCAGTGAAAGAAAGATTTAGTACGGTAACACGGATCCTCTCCATGGGGTATAAGAGGTGCAGTCATTAAATGCCCAACTCTTTTGTATGATTTCTGATACGTCTCCATCGTATCTACTTTTCCAAACACTTCTGCTCTTGATTTGGACTCTAATGTGCATGTTTTGAATGAAACTAACCCGGACTGATGTTGTTTTTAGCAGAACTACCATGGTGTAGTTTTTTTTTGCAGAAATAAAAGTTCTTGAAATCGGATGAAACTTTTTGGAGATTTTTTATGGAATGTATGAAAAATACAAGGACGAAGATCCAACGGAGAGGGGCCACCTGTTTCCCACAAGGCAACAGGGCACGACCACCCTCCTGGGCATGCCCTGTTACCTTGTGGGGCCCCAGGCGGCCGTCTGACCTAATTCCAGCACTATAATTTTTGATTCCTCGAGAAAGAAATAAGAGAAGAAGTTTCATCACATTTTATGATATGGAGCCACTGCCACCTCCTATTCTTCATCGGGAGGGTTGTTCTGGAGTCCGTTCGAGGCTCCGAAGAGGGGGATTCGTCTTCGTCGTCATCATCAACCATCCTCCATCAACAATTCCATGATGCTCACCATCAGGAGTGAGTAATTCCTTCGTAGGCTTGCTGGACGGTGATGGAGTTGGATGATATTTATCATGTAATCGAGTCAATTTGTTAGGGCTTGATCCCTAGTATCCACTATGTTCTGAGATTGATGTTGCTATGATTTTGCTATGCTTAATGCTTGTCACTAGGGCCCGAGTGCCATGATTTCAAATATGAACCCTCTATGTTTTCATGAATATATTTGAGTTCTTGATCCTATCTACTAGTTATATGCACTTGTTATTGTTCTGATCCGTAGACCCCAAAGTGATGATAGTTGGGATACTCTCCGGGGATGACTGTAATTCGAGCAGTTCATGTATTCACCATGTGTTAATGCTTTTTCCGCTTCTCTACTAAAAGGAGGCCTTAATATCCCTTAGTTTCCTTATGGACCCCGTTGCCACAGGAGGGTAGGACAAAAGATGTCATGCAAGTTCTTATTATAATTAAGCACATATGACTATATATGGAATACATGCTTACATTACATTGATGAATTGGAGCTATTGTGAATCGCTCTAGGTTGTGGTTGTTACATGATGAATGTCATCCAACACAATTATCCATCGCTGATCCAATGCCTAAGATCTTCTCATATTGATCTTTGCTAAGTTACTACTGTTGTTGCTACTGTTACAATCACTACAAAACTGCTATTATTACCGTTCTTGTTACTATTGCTACTGTTATCACTCCTATCAAACTATCATAATATTGTGCTACTAAACACTTTGCTGCAGATATTTAGTTCTTCAAGTGTGCTTGAATTGAAAACTCAACTGCTAATACTCATAAATATTCTTTGGCTCCCCTTGTGTTCAATCAATAAATTTGGGTGAAATACTACCATTGAAGACTATCGTGATCCCCTATACTTGTGGGTTATCAAAACCTTTTTCTGGCGCCGTTGCCGGGGAGCATTGCTCTATTTGTTGACTCACTTGAGAATTATATCTGTTGATCACTATGAAGAATCTGAAAGACGCTAAGACCAAGATCGTACCATCTAAGACAAGGGGAGGTAAGGAACCGCCATCATACTCTACACTTGATTCACCTTCTAGTTTAAGTAGGCTTGCGACACCACCACCTGCTATTCATTTTGATATGTCGCAAGTAATTGATGATGCTACTTCTGCTATAAATGAAACTTGTGATGATGCTGGTACTTTGCTTGATAATACTGTGCCACTAGGTAAATTTCTTGATGAACAAATTGCTAAAGCTAAAGAAATTGAGAATGCTGAAACTAATGAAAATTATGATTCACCTATTATGCCTAGCTCTCCTAAAATAGTTGAAATGCCTAAGATACCTGATGGTTATGTTATAGATGGGGAGACAGCTAGGGAAATTCTTGCTTGTAATGATAGAGATGATGAAATATGATCCTAAGTTTGCAACTTCTCATATCTTTGTTACCGATAGGGATTATGAATTCTCTGTCAATCCTGAATTAATTACTTTGGTCAAATCTAATCCTTTTCATGGTTATGAAACTGAAACTGTTATAGCACACCTTACCAAATTAAATGATATTGCCACCCAATTTGCTCATGAGGAAAAATTCGTTACTATTACATTCTTAAGTTGTTTCCTTTCTCATTAAAGGGTGACGCTAAGAAATGGTTTAATACTCTTGCTCCTAGTGGAGCCTTATCTGCCCAAAGCTTCCTAAAGCATCAAGTCTCTCAACATCTCCATGTCTTTTTTGCTTTATCTGTGCGAAGTGCACCATAGTTTAATTAAGGTACTTTTATGTTTATAATGAGGCAGTACGTTCTATAAAACGATAAGTTATTAAATTAGTTCCAATTTATGTTTTTTAGGAGCCTATTTATGCAAATTTGTGTTTTTGAGGAGTTAAGAATTCGGGGAAAAAGTCTACGTGCAAAAAAACTATGGAAATCCAACTTTGTCTCTAGGGAGCATATGCTCTTGCGCGTCAAAAATATATTTTACAAATATTTAGAAATAGATGGCCATTGTCACACCAAAATGCTAACTGCAAATTTTAAAGGCAAAAGCTTAAGCATTTACAAAAGAAGTCCGATGTGTATCCATGACCTTCCTAGTTAAGCACGATCTCGAGTTGCAATACATCAAATATCCTAACTGAATGTGTTACAACTAGCCAACGCCAAGGATTTGGAATCCTTGGTGTGCAGGCCATGTCTAGGTTAAACACGAGCATGTGACGTATGTGCCAAGTCTCAACTTTTGAATCCTCGCTAGGCTAGAGTGTTGCACTCGTACGAGACTTGTGTAGTGTGTGGTTGATGTCGTCCTGTTTTGGTACCTACCGCATGCGCCTCTTTCATGTTCTGCTCCCCTTCCTCTCATGTGCGTAGTTGTACGCTGTCAGCCAGTACACAACTACACTAGAGAGGTTCTTCAGCACGAGTAAAGTATCTCTAACACTGACTAATAAACCGCCCACATCATAAATTACTTAACCTCACGTGGAGCATGGAGTGCTAGTCTTATCAGTACTAGGCTATATGCGTAGGGTCGACAACACAACACAATGAGCATCGTATAAGAAATGAGGGGGATATGTCTTGTTTCTTTTAGAATCTTGTATGTATCGTTTTATGCGAGATGAATGATGCCCTTGCCTCAAGGATGCCCTAAATGGGCCGGCCAACTCAGCATTTATATTTTTTTGGTTGGTTTATTGTTATTTTATATTTTTCAAAATATTATAAATACAAATATGGTTTAACTTGTATAAAAAAATAACTGTACTCACAGTATTTAAAAAAAATTATGTGTATACAAAAAATTTATTTAAAAATAGACATCAAAACATATATTTGAAAAAGATGCTAATCATGTAGGAGTATTAGAAAAATATACAATGTGTAAAAAATATAGAAATCTGTTAAAAATGAAGAAATAAACGAAGAAAACAGATGAAACCCGAATAAGGAAACAAAGAAACCGAAGAAAAAATAAAAAAAAAGTAAGAAAAGAAAAACCAAGGGAAAAAACAAAAGGAGCGGGAACAGTCCGCTACACTATTTGGGCCGAATCCACGGGGCCCTGCTCCGGGTCAAACTCACTCGATGGAAAGAGCAGTCCACCCCATCTTGCGAGCCCCCCCGCCGTCGCCAGCCGCCGGTTCCGCTCGCCGCATGCCCCATGGACGCATTCCAGTTTCACACCTTCTCTAGCAACGCCGCTGACTGCTGCCAACCAGCAAAGGTGAGCTCTCCTGCCATCCATCCATTTTATTTCTTTCCCGTATTTTGTGTTCTTGGGTTCTGCTGCTGCTGCCGATGGATAATGTGATTAACTGTGTGACTGTGTTGACTGCGTAGATAATTAATCTCTGGACGGATTTATGTGGCAAACTCGCAGCGGTTTAGCCTGGCAATTGATGCCCCGTTGGTTTAGTTTCACTGTATCTTGTTCGTGGTTGCTATTGCTGCAACTTATTTCATCCTTGTGAGATTGTCAATTTTGTACCAAAGGTGTATTTTGAGTATACCGAATTAGTATAGCTATCCTTCCTATGGCACAGCAATCTGGTTTTGCCTGGTTCCGAAACATAATTACTTTTTTATTTTATTTTTTTGTCTATAGGTAAGCTAACCGATTCAAGTTCTCAACCTACTCCACTTGGTTGAGTAAACTGTTACGAATATTCATGGGGTAATTCACGCAATTCAGATTTCTGCTGCTTATAGCTGCATTGCAGAAAATTCCAGTGATTTGTTATTTTTGCATATGAACATTTTGGCATACTTATCGTGCTTATGAAGGTGGCTGAAATTCTGAATCCATTGTGCTCGTGGTTCAGAGTTTTTGCCGAAACAACTAAATTAGATGTTACATATGCCTCTGAAAGATGGAGACTGTTACGCGGTCATCTCTTGTCTATTGCAAATTGTTGAAGCAAATTAGCTCTGTGAAGTGACAACATCTCTTCTTCTTTCTCTGAAATCTACATCACCAAATCCTAGCTAAGTCGGTCACCGTGCCACCCTAAGGATCACAGGCTGTTACGGCCAAGGAGACTGATTTGTCTCATCGGCAATGGTAAATCTGTTGCTCTCAGTCTGAAACCTCACCGCCCTTGTGTCAAACTCCTTGAACTGAGCCAGATCAGATTCGGTCGATGTTGACGACACCGCAATCCCGGAGTCTGAGTTTGAGGACTTGCCCACTTGCTTGCCCTTGTGGCTTCTGCTGCTCCCGGTTGCTAGATTGAGTTCAAGGTTGCATTCTTCTGCAGCAGAGGCAGGGGTGCAGCTGTAGAGTTGCTGACGGTTGGTAGCCTTGTCGTCGCGCCAGACCTCGAGTTTATGTTTTGTCTCAGCGTGAGCCTGGTTCAGCCCAGCTATCTGCATCTCCCTCATCAGTTGTTTCTCTACATGGTAAACTCGGTGTATCTCATGAACCTGGTTCAGCAAAGATGTGCAGATTGGTGAGATGTTCTACTGGTAGATGCACACATAGGTAGAATTAATAGTGTTTACACGAGTGTGTTGGCTTGACTGTTGTCTGAATGTTTGTTCTTGCCCCAGGATAACCATCTTCATCTCCTCTCTGTCCATCTCCTGGGAAATGCTAGCCGCAAATCTTTGTGTGTCTATCTCCAATCTGTTTCATAGAAATATCAGAATGAGTACGGCATGCAATTTCTGTCGTAAATGGTAATGATAGGATCTGTCTTCAGTGTTGAAATATTTGTTGTAGTGCCTTGTTCCATTAATTGGTACTCCCTCCGTCCTATAATATAAGACATTTTTTAGCACTACACTAGTGTCGAAAAACGTCTTACATTACGGGACAGAGGGAGTAGCTTTCAGTAAGACCTATGTACTTATGTCCTTCAAGAAGAAAAGAAAAACGTCTGGATTTTTTCCTGTGGAGAAACCAATTTTCATTACTTTTCTGTGGGGAAACCAACTTACTCCGCTTGGTTGAGTAAACGGTTACGAATATTCATGTGGTAATTCACGCAATTCAAAAATCTGTTGTGTTATAGCTTCACTGCAGAAACGTCCAGTGAGTTGTTACTTTTGCATATTAACATTTTAGCATACTTGTCGTGCCTATGAACGTGGCTGAAATTCTGAATCAATTGTGTTCTTTGTTCAGAGGTTTTGGCGAAACAACTAAATTAGATGTTACATATGCCTCCGAAAGATGGAGACCTCTTGTCTATTGCAAATTGTTGAAGCAAATTAGCTCTGTGAAGTGATAACATCTCTTCTTCTTTCTGTGAAATCTACAACGCCAAACCCTAGCTAAGTCGGTCACCGTGCCACCCTAAGGATCACAGGCTGGTGCGGCCAAGGAGACCGATTCGTCTCATCGGCAATGGTAAACCTCTTGCTCTCGATCTGAAGCCTCACCACCCTTGTGTCAAACTCCTTGAACTGAGCCAGATCGGATTCGGTCGATGTTGACGACACCGCCATCCCGGAGTCTGAGTTTGAGGACTTGCCCACTTGCTTGCCCTTGTGGCTTCTGCTGCTCCCGGTTGCCAGAGTGAGCTCGAGGTCGCATTCTTCTGCAGCAGAGGCAGGGGTGCAGCTGTTTGAGAAGCTGTAGAGTTGCTGACGGTCGGTAGCCTTGTCGTCGCGCCAGACCTCAAGTTTATGTTTCGTCTCAGCGTGAGCCTGGTTCAGCCCAGCTAACTGCATCTCCCTCATCAGTTGTTTCTGAACATGGTAAACTCGGTGCATCTCATGAACCTGGTTCAGCAAAGATGTGCAGATTGGTCAGAAGCTTTTTAGAAACTAGCTGTAATGCCTCAACTACTTGCTTCTACTCTATTTCCTCTCACCTATGACTATTCGTACCTCCATCAACTGGATATATAATAGGATGCAGAGAGGGCATGGTGCAACCTACCTACCATTACTTAGGAAGTCACACTCATACCCCGAGCAAAGAGTTTCCCTTGTTTGCACGGTAGGAAACACCAAACTACAGGCTACAGAGTCTGGTTTGGATTATGGGGTTGTTTGGTTTGTGACGGGGCTGTTTGGTTTGTGACTAACTTTGCCAAATGTTGCCACACCTAAAGCTAGGCAAGTTTGACTAACTAAGGTGAGTGTTTGGTTCAAGCCACACTTTAGGCAAGCCACACTTGGACCCCACATGGCATACACACAAAAAAAATGTGGCAAGATTCCCTTAGGCTTGCCAACTTGTGGCTTTCATTTTGATGAACTAACCTTAGGCAAGCTTGGCAAAAATATGTGGCAAAGTGTGGCAATGCTAGGCCTAAAACCAAACAGCCGGAATGAGTGGCATCAGGATATAGCCTCTTTCAGGAAAAGTTTGCGACGCTGCCTGCTTCCCGGCTGTATACTGGAAGCGTGTCCTATGTTCTACTGGAAGAAGCACATACACATAGGTAGAATAGTGTTCACACGAGTGTGTTGCCTTACCTGTTGTCTGAATGTTTGTTCTTGTCCCAAGATAACCATCTTCATCTCCTCTCTGTCCATCTCTTGGAAAATGCTAGCTGCAAGTGTTTCTGTGTCTATCTCCAATCTGTTTCATGGGAATATCACAATGAGCACCGCATGCAATTTCTGACGTAAATGGCAATAATAGGATCTATGTTCAGTGTCGAAATATTTGTTGTAGTGCCTGGTTCCATGAATTGGTAGATTTCATTACAACCTATGTACTTATGTCCTTCAGGAAGAAAAGAAAAACGTCTGGATTCTTTCCTTTTGTGGAGAAACCGATTTTCATTTTTTGCCCGGTTGAACTTATAGCTTACACCCTAATACAACCATCAAATCTAGTACTCCCTCCGATCCATATTAATTGTCCATGATTTAGTACAACACGAAATCAGCGACAATTTGTATGAACGGGAGGGAGTACTGTATTTTGCTAACTAAGTGAACTGCATTCTGTTACGCTTCTGTCAACAACAGTAAAACTGTTCTTTCTACGACAGAGTAGCAAAATGGATAAAGCTATGAGGGACACGGAGAAAGAAGCAGCTGGCAAATTCCCTTTCAGACTAGCGCATGCCACTCGGCCTACCAAAAAAATCCATCGCAAGATGCAGAACATCACAAGGCTAGAGCACTTGAGAGAAACACAAGGATCTGCCTACTCTGATCTCTGAGGCATGCCACGCATGATCCATGGAAGAAGAAGAAACAAGACAAGGAGGAGATCATAAGAAGGTTGTGCCCACCTCTGTTTTGGTTTTCCACCTCGGATCAGAAGAAGAAGAAGAAGAAGAAGAAACAAGGCAAGGAAAAATTCCCCTCCCAAAGAAGGTACTCCCTCTGCCTCTCCCCAAGAAGCTCTCCTCTCTTACAGTTTGTTTACCAGGCCAGAGCTTTGCTTCTGCTGAGATGCAAGCAAGCAAGCAGGTAGATATAGATATGATTTGAGGCGCCAAGGCGAGAGGGAGGTGATGGAGGAGATATGAGATTCTCTCCCGGCTGCCATGAGCTTCACAGCGCAGCAGCTGGTGGGGCCTTTCTTGTAGGCATGCCGAACGAATCCAAGTCACTTTGGCCAATGAGGTTCGATTCCATGTATCTTGATGTGTCAAAGATGCTTCCGTCTGGTGCCATGAAAAGGATAGGCATGATGATGAGATAAGAAGCTCCAGCTCCAGCTGAGTATATTTTAAAGTAACAAACCTTCCAAACTCAAAAGTCTATGTGTCCCCTGGCGTCTCTACACACTTGAAACGCCTTGGTTTTAATAATGTTATACACACACATGCACTTGGATTGCCTGCTAGGGGTTAGAGAAACAGGGTTTCCTGTAATCATTGTGGGTTTCCATGTAATGGTATTATCAAGGTTTCATCTATGAGAATATTTCTAGCAATCACCCCTGTACACTATCATATTAAAGAAGAGGATGGGGACAAGAACCCCTCCACGTTGACGATTACATGTTACAATGTTACATGCATACCAACTCCGCCGGTCCAGCCGGAAAACTACTCGGGCCTAACTCCTCGCATTGGCCCACCTAGTTAGCCCTCCCAAGAGAGGCTCTACATTCCCTTTTAAGATTCCGGCTTGTTTCCATGCTCGCCCCTCGGCTTCAATTCTACTCGCGAGCCCGTGAAGATAGGGGTGCTCCATCAAAGACAATCATGGGTATGTGCTTTGTTTTTCTTTTTTTAAAAGAGGATAATCCATGACCTCTGCATTTTCTTTTGAATTGTTTGGATTGCCTATCACATACTCCCTTCGTCTGAAAATACTTATCATAGAAATGAATAAAAATGTGTATATCTAGAACTAAAATACGTCTAGATACATTCATTTCTTTGACAAATATTTCTGGACGGAAGGAGTATGTCACATGGTATAACCTCTGCATTATTGTGATGCACACAGCCATAGGGTACTAGTGGTACGTGCTTCGTTAGTCTTTGATCATATTGTCAGGTTACCTTTGATGTACTTACCGGGTTGCCGTAGCACATTAGAGTCCTCATTGTTTTTTATGGATCAATCCCTCCCAAGAATCATTGAGCAGACAAGTCGACATGCGGCGTGCTTAGATCTCTCGTATTCACATGCGCACCGGATTACTGCTGTCAACTCCAGTTGTCCGCAGATCCTAAACATATTATACTAGTAATTGCTTATGTTACTGCCATCCTAAGTCAAACTATCAGCCTCGCGTGGGAAATAAAGCTACCGAACGATGGCGACAGCTGATGCCGTTAATTTATATTTGGTGTAGAATATATGTCATGCTTTTTGCGGGATAATTAAGTTTATGGCTTGTACGTCAGTACATTATTTGGCTTGAATAATATTGTTAGAGCATCCACAACAGACACGCTCTATACAAGCCCCAAACGCCTAGACGGCCTGTCCGGACGCAAAATTGCCCCCTGACCGGACGCCCCAAACTTAGCCTAAACGTTCGGGCTGACCGGCGATGGATATGGGGACACCCGGATGAGCCCAGGCGTGTCCACCGCATTTGATGTCGAGCGGAGAGCGGGCGGCAGCGCGACCCCTGATGATGAGTTCGTTGTCTGCGGGTAGAGTCAATGGGTCTAGTTAGGCTTGTCCACGATGGAGGGCTTCCACTTGCCCTTGGTCAAGGAAGGAGCTTTTTGAATAAAAAGGAAGGAGCTTTGGGCTCCGCTGTCGGTTTCTTCTTAGCGACGTTGCTTTCCATCCCTTGCGCTCCTTCCCGTCTTCGGCCATGGTGCCGGAGGTGGCATAGCCTAAATGTCTTTACGCGAGGTGTTTAGGAGGAGGCAAGAGCTCTAGACATAAGGAGGAAGAAGGCCACGGGAATGGAAGCGTAAAACTTCCCCGAGGCGCCTTCTCTTTTTATAAGCGGGGTAGAAACAAAACGGCACGCGAGCTCATCGCCTGTCTCAACGCGGTGCAAGACCTTAGACTGCTCTATGAAACTGAATGTTAGTTGCGCAGAAAGCTCAAGGCGGCCTATCTGGGCCTATCGTCTCTTGACCGATCTATTGCGCGTCAATGTGTCCGCTTCTCCTAGCTCAAGAATGGTGAGGCTAGCAGCACATTGTTGCGCATCCATGCATCTCATCGGTAGTAGAAGAGGCACATTTCCCCCTTGAGGTGGGTGATTCTATAATCTCTGAGCCACCGGACTTGGCGATGGATGCCTATGACCACTTCACTACCATACTCGGCTCGGTCGAGGAGCGCTGCCACTCCATCAACCTTGTGTCCATCCACCAAGGCTCGTCTGATCCAGGAGAACTTGAGCTGCCATTTTCCGAGGATGAAATTTGGGCTGCCGTGAAATCACTTCCCACCGGTAAGGCGCCCAGCCCCAACGGCTTCTCAGTGGAATTCCTGCGAAGTTGTTGGCCAGTGATCAAGCATCATATTTGTGAGGCCTTTGACAAGCTTTACATGCTCAATGGTCGCGGCTTCCAGAAGCTTGATGAAGCTTTCATCACCCTGCTTCCGAAGAAGCCTGATGCCAAGACTTTGCAGCACTACCAGGCTATCAGTCGCATACATCTCTTCGCCAAGCTTTTCGTCATGGTGCTCCCTCTGCTTGGCTCCCTGGCTCAGCTCGATGGTCTCCATGAACCATAGCACGTTCATCGCCGGCACATGCATTCATGACAACTTCCTCCTCGTCCAGCAAACTGTGCGCCTCCTCCACAATCTAATCTGAAACTTCCAACGATGTTGCCGAAGCTAGACATTGCTTGTACCTTTGATTCAGTCTCCTGGGCATTCCGGCTTGGCACCATGATTCACCTCGGCTTCAGGGCTAGGTGCGAGAGTGGATCTCCATCCTTCTGTCCACAGCCTCGACTCGTGTTGATGTAGGGTGGAACCCAATAGCGTCGACCTTTCACGTTTGGAGTGGGATCCCTCGAAGAACACGATGAACGTGGGGAAGAACGGGGAGAAATCACAAGGGGAAACACTCAAGAACAAGTCTAATCACACATCCACTAGACAATCAAACACACAAGATCCACAAGGTACATGAACAACAAAGGGAAAGATACAAGGTAAAGTTCATCTCCATGAGGAGGTCTTGAAGGGGTCCGCCCAAGATGGGGGTCTTGATGATATCCCGCAGGATCTTCTCACATGGAGGTCTTGAACTCCATGGGAGTGGTAGTCTCTCTCTCTCAAGAGTAGAGGTAGGAGCAAAGCTCACCTAAGAATGAGCTATCATATTTGCTAACCCTCGAAAGGAAGTGGAGGTGGTCTATTTATAGTCTAAGCCACGAAGGGGTAAGTGGGAGAGGGATACAAGGCCAAAGGCCCGCGCTGCTGTATCATGGCATGTAGGGCGGTAGTACAGGCTCATGGCGGTAGTACCGCTTGAGCGGTAGTACCGCTTGAGGGCGGTAGTACCGCTCGTTCTCGAGCTGCCGAGTTCTCTTCCTCCTTCTCTTCCATGCTTCCCTCATGGACGGTGTAGTCGTTCCTTGGCGCTTGCACTCCTCCTCGACATCGGTGAAGCTCGACAATACTTATGCATGCACACGGGAGAAGTGTCAAGTAGTATACCATCCTCGAAGGGGTCAAGTGAACACGTGTAAAGGAGAAGATTCACCTTTATGTATGAGAAGTAGAGGTTGCACGTGTCACTTGCCAAACGGACTCTTGACATGGTGATGATCGAGGATGCTCCGCATCATCCCTCCCTTGGGAAAGATCCGACCTCGGATCGAAGACCAAATCACCATGGGAAAGAGATAGCGTCGCCGTGTTGAAGTGGACGATCACCAAGTACTTGTCATCTTGAAGCTCAAAATGGGCACTCTCCAATGTCACACCGTCTTGTGATTCCTTCAAAAGGAGCAAATGGAACAAACACTTGGAAAAACAAATGTGGTTAGTGTTAGTGCAAAACCAAGCATTCAAGAGGTGATTCACCAAACAAGTGTCGTCATCAAGCATAGCATAGGGTGTGACAAAGGATTGTGACATGGCATGTAAGCATATGAATTGATCAAAATCAAGGTCATCATGGAAACAAACATGTAAACATGAGGTAGTGATGCAAATATGTGTGACAAGAGAATAAGCATTTACCTCAAGATCATAGCAATCATGTATAAAGCGCTCGACAAATGGTCGATGGTAGGCATAGGAAGTATTCACAACACCAAATAAAATGAAGTGTCTAGACACATGGGTCAAGTACAAGACAATCCAAGCATACTGTGCATAGGGTGTAGTGAACATATTGTGGCACTCAACACAATAGAAAGAGCAATTGTTCATCATGTGTGAGGCAATCAAGTCAAGCATGTAGCAATCAATGTGACTTGGCATATGGGAAGGAATGACATTGTTGCAACCAAACATGTGATAGGAGAAAGTAATCCAAGAATTGGATGCAACACACAAGGTATATATGTCATGAAGCATGGAAATGTGGCAATCATGGGTGAAAGCAATATCTCGCACATGCGTGCAAATGGTGCAAGCAACACATGAAGTATGATCCACAATATCCAAGCTCAAGAAGGATGTCACCTTGAAGGCGTGTCCTTGTGCATTCTTCACAATGCCGAAGTGGAAGCAAATACAGTGTAGAAGCGAGTCGTGGTAGAATGTATGAGGCTCGCTCTCAAGAGCTCGAATGGTCAACTCACGTGAAGTGGAAGTCGACACAAAGTCCAAGTATCCTACACATGCACACAACAAAACAAAGAACGTATGCACATGGTAGATAAACACATCATCCATCATGATGGTTCTCATCTTTTGCACAAAACCATTAGAAGGACAAGTGCATGAGTAATATGATGCAACAATGGCAATATTCATGGCACTAGGTATATGGTGCAAAGAAGTAAGACAAGCATGCTTCACAAGAATTATGTCAAAATCTCCAAATATATGCGAGAATGCTATGGGGCAATCTCATGAGCAAGAAGAGAATCATTGTTGCACTCAATACATGGCAAATCATCTAGCATGAGGGAGGCAACACATAGAGATATATGACAAGAAGCAATATGAATCATGTGCAAAGCATATAGATGGTTGTCATCAACCGCATGAAATGGTGATGCAACATAAGCAAGCATAGTAATCAAGTCGTGCAAACTAGTGGAGCGAAGATGCAACACACTAGAAGAAATCATGTCAATCATGTCATGTAAACAAATAATAGGCATAGGGAATGCACATGACATATCGCAAGCACGAACACAAAGCAAGATCATAGTGTCATCATAGGCATGGGGCACAAAGCAATCATGGCAATACCAAACAATATCTCCACCACGCTTGCAAATACACATACATGTACTAGAATCAATCATCATGTGTAATGCAAAGCATGGGTCACAAATGCATGGCAAAGGCATAGGAATGGGCATATCATGCAAAGTGAACATGGCAAGATGGGCAAAGGATATAATGGACAACTACCCATAACCATGTGAGGGCCATGTAGAAGAAATGCGCGAAGTGTTTGCGCGAAGTGAGCGGTGGGAAAGGCAATCCATGGGATCCCAAATCATCGTTGCTCTCTAGAGCTCGTTTTGTCAACTCGTGGGATTGCGAGGTCGACAAGTATTCATGGGTACCTACACAAAAGAGACACAAACGAAAGAAATTGTGTGTGTGGTAAATGTACACATCATCCATCATGATGTGTATGTGCGTGTGTGAGTTAGCACAAGATAAGCATCGCTCAAAGAAATTTGATGCATGGTATAAGAACATGTCATCCATCATGAAAGAATAGTTATTGTATATGACACGATGGGGACACAAATTGAGAATGCAAGTATATGGCACATCAAAAGCATGTTTCTTCATGGGGAGCATATGGTGCACACAAGTATGGGAATCATACAAAGAATAGGATGGATCAAATTCTCCTAACATGTATGAGGAAACTATGGGGGCCTCCTCATAAGCAATAGCGGACATATCATTTGGAGAAAATGGACAACATCCAAAACAATGCATATCCGAAGCTAGGTGAGCATGGCATGGCATATGAGATAAATGATGCAAAGGGAGCATATCAATATCATCACAAGAAAAACAAATGCCAACAACCATGGGCTTGTCATCTATGCCATATGTGCAAATTGGGTTTATTTTAATGGCATATGCATAGTCACTATGGAGAGATTGCAAATAAGACATATGGTTGATCTCATGCATAGCATATGACAAGTCAAGCGGATTAGCAAACATGATGTGACCTAAAGAATTGTCACAAGAAATCCTATGTAACATAGCATCACAACTAATAGACTCCACATGAGAATCATCATATTCATCATAAATGGGCAAATCATCACATGGGGAAATCATACTAGAATGAAGCATGTCAATAGGGTGATCAACATCATGCAAGCAATCAATGTCAAGAATGTCCACTAGTGGGACTAGAGCATCACCGTCACCTATGTTACCTTTGTCATTCCACTCAAGTGGTGTAGGTGAGGTGGGAAAGACCAAATGGTGGTCATCTTCATCTTGATGGAACCATGTGGGGGGTGCATCATAGTCCACCATGGCCATCGTCTTGTCCAAAGGGAGGACGAAGTCGTCGAGGATCGACGCGTCATCATAAATGGGACCTTGCGCCAAATGAGAAGACACAATAGAGGTAGAGGTCAAGTTTTTAGAAATGCAAATGGCCTCACTAGACCTATCAACTATCTCACTCTCTCTATGTGGTGGTTCACTCACTCCCTCAAAATAGGTGCACTCAATCTCACATATGGTGAAGTCACTCATGTCACTCAAGTGGTGGGGGTTGTGGCTCTCCTCACATGGGAATTGGGGCAGCTCATCATGTATGGGGCTAGTGGTGAAGTCACTCTCACTCTCAATATGGTGGCACAAGTCACTCAAGTCATCATACGTCGCCGTGGTCGAAGTGAAATACTCAACCATCTCATCGTCGTCGCCATGGATGAAGGCCGAAGATGGCACATCATCACTCTCGCCTCCAAAGATGGAAGCATCATCCTTGCTCGCCACCTTGCCCCTTGCCTCCAAAGCTTGGTCCTTGAAGGTCTCCGTGAGTCGCACGTGTCTCCGCAACATCTTGAAAAAGAGTCAAGGTAGACTCGGCATCATCAATGCCACAAAGAGGGATGGCGGTGAAGTTGCACTTGGGAGCATCGTCTTGGAGCTTGTCGGGCTTGGACATCGTGGTGGTACTAGCCTCATGCTTGTCGTAGAGCTTGGTCACCGCGAAGTGTGCTTGGGGTGGAGAAGCCTTGGCCTTCATGAATTCTTGTTCCGCCTTGAGAGCACCAATGTAGTAGTCGTCGATGGACTTGAAGTTCTCGAGGAAGATGGTCTTGGAGATGTCATTGTGCAATCCCATCATGAAGTGGAACTTCATTGACATGGGGTCGTCCACGCCGGCTCGTCGCAAGGCAATCTTCATCTCCTTGAAGTATGCGTCGATGGACTTGGATCCTTGGATGGTGTTCTCCAATTGGCGCCGGTTGTTCCGTAGGTTGGAGGCACGAACTCTCGCCGCAAAGCTCTCTTCATCTTGGGCCAACTCATCCCGTAGCACTCGAAGGTGTGTGAAGCCACCATGTCGAGGCGTAGTCGTGGAAGTTTCTTGTGGCGCACTTCACTTGATCTTCGGAGGAACTTGATGTAGCTTGAGGTAGTCGTCCATCAAACGCTCCCACTCGAGGTACTCCTCGGGTTCTTGAGTCCCATAGAAAGGAATCTCGTGGTCGATGTCGAGGTCGTAGTAGCTCGTGGAAGTCGCGGACTTGAGCTTGGGAGCTTCTCTTGAGCGTAGTCTTGGGGTGCTTGTTGGCGAAGATGCCGAATATCCGGCGAAGATGCCTTGAAGTCGCTTGGCGAAGATGCCAAGGAGATGGTGAAGTCGTTGAGCGGTTGTTGATGTTGAGCTCTTGACCTTCACGTTCTTGTTGATGATGGTGTCGATGCCGATGTGATGTTGCCGGAGATGGTCGCCGAAGGATGTGCTCTTGAGCGTCTTCTCAAGATGAGGAAGATCGCTTGTAGGACTTGATGAGGGATTTGATCTCCTCCATTTTAGCTTGCATCTTGGCGTCGTAGTTGTTTTCCATGGCATCGAACTCGTCGTTGTTGCTGTAGACCGAAGATGAAATGCCTTGCCTATCCATCACAAGACTCGAGTAGAGGTGAGTAGGAAATGAGATAAACAATACCAAGTTACCTTTTCCCAAAATTAAGGATGTATCCTGCTTCACTCAATGTGAGATGAAAGAATAGTGGAATTGGTACGGACTTGTTCACTCACACCTATCAAGTAAAGCTTATGGTAGAGCTCGGTGAGGATAGTGGCACAAAATTTGATGCAAAATGTTAGCAAGAGTCAATAATGTTGAAAGAGATTCACAAATTGCAAGCGAAACAAGTAGACCAATAGCAATATGTGGCACACGGAAACACACACACGGATAGATAAATGGGGCCGTGCAACCAAGGAATGAGCTCAAAATGTGGAATCCACCAAAACGCTCGTGTTGCACAACTCAAGAGAGACGCTAGCACGATTGCTCAATAGGCGGATACGACACTTGTGCACAACCTATAAGATGCAAAATGGATAAACTTTCTATCCCAAGTATGCTATGTATGTATGGTTCCCGGTGTTTCTCTCACAATGATTCAAGATGATCAAGTATGATACCATATGATATATTTGGATGCTATGGCTATTGGTTACAAGCTCTTTGCTATTTCTCTTTTTCTTAAAAGCTTATTCTCTTTTTTTTTTGTATGTATGGCCACTTTTGCACAATGCACAAACCAAGATAGCTATTGTGTATATGCGGGAACGATATTGTGACACAATGGATGATATGATGATACCAAGATGATATGGTATGTATGCAATGGATGGTGTAGATCACTAATGTGCACAAGTAACGTTGCCGGCAATACTCAAATGGCTAGTCTCGATAGGCAAGTAACGCAAAATGGGCTAGGGTTATCAATGCAATTTGCAAGGGGAATATACAATGGTGTCGTCGAGGTTACCGTCCTTTGCGATGATGAGTGGCGGTGTTCTTGATGTAGATACCAAGATGATGGAGGCTCGTCCCTAAGTAGCCGAAACACCTTAGGAAAGGGAAAAACCGCGAACTCAAAATCTCAAATGACAAATGTCAAATGGTGGTAGCGGGAATGTGGTGGTGGTTTGCACTTGGCAATGCGGAAGTGGAATGATGGGCTATACACGTGTCGGAGTTGAAGTTGCCATCCCTAAGTAGCCGAAACACCTTAGGAGACATAAGCCACAACTCAAACAAGCTCAAACAACTATTGGGTTAAGTTGGGTTGTCGGAAGTGTATGGTGGGCAAGCCTATGTGGAAGTGGTGGTGGTGGTTGATGAAGAAGCAATCGTCCCTAAGTAGCCGAAACACCTTAGGAGACTCGAATCACTACTCAAGCAACCACTAATGCTATGGGGAACAAAATTGGTTAGGTTGCGGAAGTCGGTGGTGGTTATGCGGAGGATGTGGCGGAAGCCCTAGGAAAAGATGCCAAAGTTCACAAAATTTGATGGAGTCAAATGGTGATGGTAGTATTTTTATGGGAAGGGGGGTGTCAATAGCTTCGAAACGAGCTAAAGAACGTCAAAATCGGACTCCGGATGAATTAGTTATGGCCGAAACGGTGAAACGGAAAAAACTGAAATTTGGTTGGGCGGTAGTACCGCTTGGGAGGGCGGTAGTACCGCTCGTAAGCGGTAGTTCCGCTTGGAATGGGCGGTAGTACCGCTCGTGTCGGGTTTTTTTCGCAAAATCTAGCTCTGGGAGGGGCTGTTTTTTGGGGCGGAAATGGATGATTTCAGGGTCAAAATTGGAGAGATTTCGTGGAGGAAAGATGGGGAAACTTGGGGGAATGCTAGATCCACTTGAAACCAAGCAAATCCATGGATCAAAATCAACAAAACATCATCAAAACTAACAAATCACCAAAAAAAATTGGGCCTATTTTTGGTGGGGATTTTCGGATTTAGGACAAAATCAACAAAATCAAGCGGGTAGGGGCTCCAAAAACGTGATCAACGTGGCTCATGATACCATAGATGATGTAGGGTGGAACCCTATAGCGTCGACCTTTCACGTCTGGAGTGGGATCCCTCGAAGAACACGATGAACGTGGGGAAGAACGGGGAGAAATCACAAGGGGAAACACTCAAGAACAAGTCTAATCACACATCCACTAGACAATCAAACACACAAGATCCACAAGGTACATGAACAACAAAGGAAAGATACAAGGTAAAGTTCATCTCCATGAGGAGGTCTTGAAGGGTCCGCCCAAGATGGGGGTCTTGATGATATCCCGCAGATCTTCTCACATGGAGGTCTTGAACTCCATGGGAGTGGTAGTCTCTCTCTCAAGAGTAGAGGTAGGAGCAAAGCTCACCTAAGAATGAGCTATCATATTTGCTAACCCTCAAAGGAAGTGGAGGTGGTCTATTTATAGTCTAAGCCACGAAGGGGTAAGTGGGAGAGGGATACAAGGCCAAAGGCCAGCGCTGCTGCAGACAGCAGTGGCGGTAGTACAGGCTCAAGGCCGGTAGTACCGCTTGAGCGGTAGTACCGCTTGAGGGCGGTAGTACCGCTCGCTCGAGCGGCTGAGTTCTCTTCCTCCTTCTCTTCCATGCTTCCTCATGGACGGTGTAGTCGTTCCTTGGCGCTTGCACTCCTCCTCGACATCGGTGAAGCTCCGACAATACTTATGCATGCACACGGGAGAAGTGTCAAGTAGTATACCATCCTCGAAGGGGTCAAGTGAACACGTGTAAAGGAGAAGATTCACCTTTATGTATGAGAAGTAGAGGTTGCACGTGTCACTTGCCAAACGGACTCTTGACATGGTGATGACCGTAGGATGCTCCGCATCACGTGTCCTCATCAACAGTGTGCCTGCACCTTCCATCGGGCATGCCCGCGGCCTGCGCCAGGGCGATCCCCTCTCGCCCATGATGTTCACGCTCGTCATTGGTGTCCTCAACTCCATGGTCACCAAATCTGCTGAGCAGGGTTTTTTTAGCGCCTTACTTCGCTTTAAGCCGACGATGTGGTTATTTTCTGCCACGCGGACCGCACAATCCTCCTTGTTGTGCGTTGGATTCTTCAGTTCTTCAGCAACATCTCCGGTATGCGAACTTTGGCAAGTGCTCCGCTTCCCCGATTCGCTACGCTGAGGAGCAGTCCATCAAGGTGACCCAAATCATGAGTTGCCCGATCTCTCAGTTCCCCGTCACCTACCTTGGGCTCCTGCTCTCCGTGTGGAAGGTGCCCATGTGCGCCCTGCTTCCCCTCATTGAGAAGCTCGAGAAAAACGGTCTCCCTGGCATGTCTCCATGCTCTCCCTGGGTGAGAGATTGGCCTTTGTTCTCCATGTCCTCTGTGTTATGCCCACCCACCTTCTCATGGCATTTGCTCTGCACAAGTCAATTCTACACCGGGCCAACAAAATCATTCAGAGCTTTCTTTGCATTGGCCGCAAAGATGCTCGCGACGGTCAGTGCCTTGTTGCTTGGTCACGCATGCGCCATCCTCTTTCCTTGGGCGGCCTTGGTGTGCGAGACCTTCACTGCGCTTGTATTTCCCTAAGGGTGGGTTGGCTTTGGCTTCAATGCATCGATGACAGCAGGCCTTGGTGTCACCTGCACCTTCCTGGCGATCCCAAGGCACACAACACATCCCAAGCTTCCATCTCTTAGTCCATTGGGGATGGCCTATCTTGCCGTTTTTGGACGGGTCACTGGATCCACTGTCACTTTACCGTCAACATTTCTCTACTTGTCTTCGAGCTCATCCACAAGCAACGACGTAAGGCTCGCTCTGTCCAGGAGGGATTGCACTTGCGTCCCTGGGTCCAGGACGTCTGCGGCGCTCTTGGCCCGATGGCGCTTGTTCAATATGTCGACCCGTGGTGGCAAGTCCGACACATCTCGCTCTGCGACCGGTCAAATGAGTTGTACTGGTGTTGTACTAGCTTAGGTGTGTATAGCACCAAGTCCTGCTATGATCAACTATTCGTGGGCTCTATCCCTGACCCATGTTGGCGCCTCACCTGGAAAAATTGGTCGCCGCTTCAGATCAAGGTGTTCCTCTGGCTTGCTCTTCATGAACGCTGCTGGACTGCCGATAGACTCGCGCGTCGGGGCCCTCCTTGTCAACCATCCTGCCCCTTTGCGACCAGGAACATAAGTGCATCCCCCACCTGCTTGGGGGTTGTTCGTTCTCGCGCCAAATCAGGCATGAGATTCTCTCCTGGTGTAGGATCCATGTTGCACCTCTGACAACCGATGTCCCGGTCCTTGTTTGGTGGTCGACCTCGCGTACCTCCATCCCCACTCCCATGTGGAAGGGCTTCATCAGAACCAGTGCGTGTGAGACATCTCAGATACAGCTCGGCGCCTAGACCTCGGATCAGGAAGGACGTTTTCGTTGAACCAGTTTCAAGATCAGCGCTTTTGTGAAGACGAGGAACAACACGGATGGGCCGAGGTGCGGCCAGACTTGAAGACCGGTTTAGGTACTACTGATGGTGTCCCGGCTAGGAGTCCTCTCACCATGATGATTCTCGGCCTGATCGGCCAGGCTGAGGACCCTTATGTTGGTTCCGTCCCGTGCCACTCCGAGCGGAGCCCATGACGATTATAAGGAAGATCCTCAGGACTTGACGTATACTCCAAGATGACAGGTCCGTGAGGAACTCTACCTTCTCATACGTAGCTGACTAAGATCCTGTAAACTATAGCCCCCCCTGCCTATATAAACCGAGGGTCAGGCTTGTAGAAGACACATTACAATCTGTTGGTAGGTATACTTGTACTTGTACTACACCCCTACGCAATAAACACAAGCAGAAAGGGTATTATCTCTTCGGAGATCCTGAACCTGGGGGAAATACGGTGTCCCTGTTACCGTCGTTCCTAGACGCCTAGCTTAGGACCCCTAGCTTGAGATCTGCCAGATTCAGTTCCTTCGGCGGAGGGGGAGGGGGTATGTGTACGTCTACTTTATACTCGGTGTTCGTCAAACAAAAATGTTAGAAACTTAAATTGCCCCCCACCCCCCTCCTCCAATAGCATATGTGTTGTCTTGTTGGTAGAACTGGCCATGTTATCAACCAATAACCTCTTTTTAATGATCAACCAACAACTTCATATGACTAGATGATGCCCTGCGCGCTGCTGTGGGAATTTAGTGATGAAAAATTGGGTTGATAACATAAGAACCAAAATTAAAAATACATATGACTTATTATATTTGATAATATAGTTGTAATAATATTTATTGAATATACGTTAAATGAAACATATTTTCTCATGCACGGTTGAATGTTATGGTGGTCGTTTCCCATGCATGATTGCATGTTAAGCTGAGCCTTATCTCATTCATAATTGTATGATAAGATGACATGTCTGCGTGTTCATATAAATAACTTAGTGGCGATGATAATAATAATCATGTATATAGGATTACTATAATAATCATGTGTTTAAGTTTTCCGACAAGAGGATGAATACTATAAAAGTTGATAGTGGATTTACATTTAGAGCCGGATAATAGGAGTAGTAGCTTTATGCAAAGGTTGTTGGTGGAGTAGATCATCGCTTGCATTAACGATTGACCAACAACCAGCGTTGCCATACATGCGGCGTGATCTGGTTGGCACACTTGCCGCTTTGAAAGGCTCCATTCCATGAGCACACGTGCACATGGCATGCAAAGGAGAGAAGATACTTCCAAACTCCCAAGGACACTGATTGAACAGTGGGCGGACAAAGGTTAGGCAAGTGTCAAATAGCCAGCCGGAGCAGACATCGCCATCAACAAAGGGAATAAAGCTTGGCAGCATATCGCACGATACATTACACTTTGTGTGCATCCCAATCACCGTGGAAAAATCAAGGGGACAACTTCCATGTCAGGATTCATCCTCTCTGGAGCACACCAACTAGCCCTTCAGATGCGGATTCAAAGAGGTTTCCTTTTCTTCAGTTCGTCGTTTTCAGGGTCACTGGTTTGTTGATAGGCTTGGCCTTGAGAATTTGAGATCTTTCCTTGCTAGAAGTGGAGCAACTATTTGTAACTGAGACACACAAGTGTACGTGAAAGAAGAGTCCAACAAGACGCAGAGTTTCTGCACCCGAACTCAAATGAGCTCGGGTGAACAGTAAAATCAAAACTAAATCGAAAAAAAATTAAAAAAATTCAATTTTTTTTGGGAGAAACATTGACAAAAGTTTTAAGTGCTTGCAAAAATTCGTCATGAAATCACATTTCTAGAAGGCGTGGCAAAAAAAAACCGTACTCTGTAAATGCTACTTTCAAAAGCATTTTGGAGCACTGAATTTGTTTTTTTTTTGCCACACCTTACAGGAATGTGATTTCATGATGAATTTTTCCAAGCACTTAGAATTTTGTCAATGTTTCTCCCAAAAAAATTGGAATTTTTTTAAAAAAATTCAATATTTTTATGATTTTACTGTTCACCGAGCTCAAATGAGCTCGGGGAGCAGAAAGGCACTTTCGCCAACAAGGTCCATATATTCATGTCGTTTTACAGATTGTATCAACCGATTGGATTCGGGCCGCCTCATATCCGCCTTATATTTGGCCTGGATATGAGGGGTGCCGGTCAGCTCGGGCATTTGTCCGCGGTTTGAGAGGTTCGGTTGGGTTGTTTTTTTGTGACCGGACAATCTGCTCGCGCGTTTGAGACGTGTTTGAGAGGTCCAGCTAATGCTCTTAGCTGAAGATACATATCATGAAATAGCTTAATAAAGCAATATGTGTCGATGGATTGGCCGAACCCGATCAACTTGCATCTTTATACGCAAACATGTTCATTGATATGTTGTGCTGGAATATATTGCCCGTCTCTCTTCATTAATTTAGATTTTTAGAGAAATTCATCGGTGCATGAATTTAATATGTTGCACTTGGCAACTAAAATATAATGGTTGCTTAAAAAGGTACTACCTCTGTTTCAAAATATAAGACGGAGCCTACCAAAACAACTTATATTTCAAAACGGAGGTAGTAAAGTAGACACACGTAATAAAAGAAAATAAAAATTTAGTAATGCAAATGATTCGTAACTACTTTTGTACTAAACGGCAAAAAAATATCGACATTGAAGGTTAGGGTTGCAGAAATCACACTTTTACAATTTTGTACCAAAAACAACTAATTTTGAGGCTTTTTTTTTTTTGCAAAATTCACCTAGTCATCCGGTTCGCTCGCTTTAAGCTCGATTATGATAGGAGGGACCCACATTCGCCGATGTGGCATACCGATTCGTGATAGACGACGTTAGACATGGTATTTTCTAAACAACTGCTCCCCGCCTAACAAAATCTCCCTTCCCTGCCTCGCCCGATCCATATCGGGATCAGATGTTCCCGCACCACCAGCCTCACCTCATGTGACGTCGTTGTCGGTGGATTGTCGATGTTGTACCGCGTGCCCAAAACTATCGCCGCCGCGGGCTGGCCCAAGTGCTCGTTGCCTCCTTCCTGTCGGGTCCCTTCGTGGTCGTCTTCCCTATCGCCGTCGTTCGCGCCGAGATGGACATCCTCCGCTACGTGGCCACCGGAGACATAGATCCGCCTTCCCGGGGCTGCTGCGGGTCCCTTCCACAGCAATCCAAGGTGCAGTTGCAGAGCGTTGGTCGATGGTGCTGGTGAGCCGGTTCGTGCTCAGCTGCAGCTGCTTAGGCTCGACAATCAAGCCGGGCCAAGGTGGTCAGAATACTGTCGGCGAGAGGGTGAGCTGCTCGCACTGGCTGAGCTCCCCCGGTCTTGGTGAGGCCGAGCATGGTGAGGTCGGACCAGCCGTGGATCTCCCGCGACAGCAGGCCTTGAAGACCTGGTTTCGCCGCCTTGGTGGAGCTCGAGCGTGCCGGCGGGCGTGCCAGCACCGATTCCACCGCGCCTCCCCTGCTCCGGCCAGGGCACGAGCAGTAGCAACTCCACCACGCCTCCCCTGCACATGGGGTTGATTGCTTTCTATTTTTGATTGAAGGGTCTCTACGCAAAAAGTAAGGGATTGTTTTGTAAATTCAGAACTAAACCCATCTAACACCGTGCGAACGGTTCTGCCACGTCAGCAAAAGTGGTACCCACCCGTCATAATCGTAGTAAAATGGCCTAAGTCGCCTACTAGTGTTATTGCAAAAAGAAAAAATAGCCTCGGAATTAGTGGTTCTTGGCATAAAACTGTAAAAATGTGGTTTCCGTAACCCTAGCCTTCAATGTCGATGGTTTCTTCAATTCACTCATACCAAACAAAGCATAGAAGATGCATGCAATTGGTGAAAGTAGCCGCAAAGTGCTAGTGGAGCACATACACGCATCATGCATCTTTGGTTGGTTGTTTGTTTGGAGAGTTAAACAGAAAGTGAGAGCTAAGGTTTCGGATGATAGCATCCACTTACGGCCAGCTTCTAGTGGGCAGGAGAAAGTGGACGTGTGACACCACTAGTCGACGATCACAGTAAGACTTTCAGTGTGAGAAAAGAGGCGAGCATGTCGTGTATTACACTTGTCGATCTCTTGGTTCGACGCCTAACACGACAAAATGAATATGGTCTTCCTTTGACGGTCCAAAGCAGATGGCTGCGGCTAAGACTTCAAAGTAGCTTCAGGTCTAGCTTCGGATTCCTTTCCGTTCAGTAGTGCAGTATATCAACTGCAGCTTGAACTTTGGAAATAGAATAACAAACTTAGCAAATATTCCAACAAATAATATTCCAAATTTAATAGAAGTCAACCCGTAGCGACGCACGGACACATTTACTAGCAACTATATAAGTGACCCCTCAAAAAAAGTAACTACATAAGTAAATTTGTTTGTTAGCAAACTTTGGCGAATGTTTTTAAATTCTTTCAAAGTTTCTTCATAGAATGAAATTCGTGGAAGTTTTAGCAAAAATACAAAACCGATGCTCCAAAAAAGTTATTTTCAAAAGCATTTTGGAGTTTTGAATTTTTTTTTGCACGACTCCCACAAATGTAATTTCACAATAAACCTTTGCAGACATTGATTTTTTTTTTATCAAATTTTGTCACAAAAATATCAGTTTTTATTTATTTATTTATCTTTTTTTTTGAATTTTACTGTTCATCTGAGCTCGTATGAGCTCAAGCTGAGAAGCATATCCCTGAGACATTTTCGGTGCCATGGAGCTAGACCAGTGAGCGAGCTAGACCAGTGAGCTATTACGCTTTCGCTGCTTCCCTTTTTGCTGGAAAGTGTTTGCTTACGGTTACGGCCTAGTTTGAGCCCAGAAACTCCGATTGGTACTACGGTTTAGTTAGCAGTCCAGCAGCCCACGTTCCGGCCAGCCCAATTCCCTCGCACGCGGCGCCTCACTTGTTCTTCCTTCGCTCATCTCAATTCCGCCCCCCTTCCTCCAAAAAGAAAACTCCTTTCGCCCCCTCCGCGACGGCGAGCCGCCGCCACGCTCCACCCTCCTCCGCCCTAGTCCCTGCTACCTGGCCGCTGCGCCCCTTCCCCTAAAAAGGAAAATTATTCCCCGTCCGTCCTTGCGCTCCAGGTCTTTGCCCCGCGACCGCCGCCGCCGCTTGCCCTCTCCCGGCGGTCGGCTCTGTGCACAAGGGCTGTCCTGGTGCTACACGGCCACCGCACGCCGCCTCGGTCCGGGGACAGCTCGCCTTCAATTGCTCGTTCCGCCGCTGAGTGTATGCCAAGATGCCAGGTACGAATTCGGACCTCCCCCCATACCTCCCGCAGTCCGGCCCAAATAGGTCGCGCGATTCGTGGCCCCTGTGTCCCAAGCTGACTCCTTGCTGTTATCTTGTTAATTTTGTAGCCGGGGAGAAGGAGGAGAGGGTGACCATGGAGGTCACCGACGAGATGCTCAAGACCATGGAGGTCGGTTTGGCCTTCCGGGACTATGTAAGGCCTTCAATCCGTTTCTCTTAGCTCTGATTGGAACTATGAGCTATCCCTTTTTGCTTGATCTTTTCTCGAAAAGTAAGGAGCTCATGCAGATAGCTGTTTGGATGCCACCATTGTCTGCCCTACCAAATTTTGTTCATGGCCAAAACTTTGGTCTTTGTTTGGGTGATTGCCAACTTTTAGGCATGACAGTGCCTCTTTGGCAATCTAGTTCATTTTCCTAGCCAATGTTGGCAAACTTATGGGCAAGCAAAACCTCAACCTAAATCACAAACCAAACACACCCTTAGTACTGGAGCAACTTACATTGGTCCGAAGAGGGGATTGTAATAGTGTTATTAGGTTTTGTAGAAGAAAAAAGGTAGAGCTTTCACATTGATTGGAAGATGGATTGAAATAGTGCTTCCACCTTCCAGTAAGTACTTAGCTAATCCAAATTCCAAAGGAGTAGAGATGCTTGTGGACTTAGTTTAGATCTCTGTAAAAAATGGATCATGTCTACTGCAAGAATACAAATACACAGAGTTTGGAATCTTCTATATCTAAATAGCCAGCCCCCACTAACCTATTTCTCTCAACATGCACATATGCCACCTCAACACGCAAATATGCATGAGAAAAGGCCCATCTCAACATACAAACATGCATGGGAAAAATCCACCTCAATAAATAAATATAGCAAATCATGTGTACTTTTAGTTTTAGCTCTCATATTATTAAGATAAATATATATGTTCCATACAACCAAATCTCATAGGAAAATATTGCTATCAATTCCCACCGCAACGCACGCGGTGTTATCTATTGTACATTAGATAGTAGTAGTGCTTAATGGGTTTGTTTTAGTAGTCTTTTTTTTACATTAATTGGATACCATAATATCAAATTCCAAACGGTGTTTTGAACTAACTATGAACAACTTGCCGAGCTTAGAACATAACAACAGCCACCTCTTAGAAGTGTGCTCCTAATTTTGTATTTGAAAATTCTCTCCTTTCAAAGAAGCATGCATATGGTGAATGCTTATATTTTTTTCAGCTTACATATAGTCACTTAATTTACTTTAAATGCATCATGACATATTTCACTTTACCTATAGTAACTTGATATTGTGCTACACAATAATTTTATGGCAGATTGGCAGAATTAGTTCTATGGATTTCCACAGCAAGGCTACAAACTATCTTGTGACAGCCAGTGATGATGAATCAATACGCCTATATGACATTCAAAATGCTGTGTGAGTACAAATTCGTTACTTAATTTTCTTCTGAAGTTCATGTTATATAATCAGTAAAGAGCTTGATTAGTTATTATTAGCACAAGACACAATTTCCTAAGATCTAGCTTTGATATTCGGTTTGCTAGTTGTTCTGTTTACTATATAATACATTATGTTATTGTTGGATTTGTTTAATATGCAATGGTTTGGGTTAGGCTATACTACACTTGCCTTTTGAAAATGATTTGTTCAACAACTATATGTGGTAAAACCAATATTTGAAAGCAGTCTAATAACTAATTAGAAATAGAATTTTTGATATATATCTGATCAGGGGATACACATGACGCCACTCCAAGTCAGATGGCACAGCCTCTCCCGGTCCAGCCTGGCATTCTCTGTATGCCTTGCCCCACATGACTACTGTATTTATTTTTGGTACTAGTAGTTTAGCAAATTTCCTAGTATGGAAGTGACTCGATGCATATTGTTATGGTGCTGCTAGAAGGAGGGCGCGAGAGGGCCGGCCGGGGGCCTTTCTGCCCACAGCCGGGCAAGAGGGAAGGGATTTCCTTCTTAATTCTTGCTTGATTAGATTGATACATCTCCTCTCCTTATATAGAGAGGTTTACTTGACTCCCAAGCAAGGCTTACTTGACCCCTAAGCAAGCGACCCTTATCTCTAATTAACCCTAAGACTAACGGGCCCATTAGGCCCATTACGTACTCTAACACATATAGACTTATTGTAGTTTGTATTTTTTTTTAATGTAGTCAGTGCTGTATTAGTCCATGATATCTATTTCATTTCTAATGAAGTTAAAAATTTCAGATGTTTGAAGACCATTAATAGCAAAAAGTATGGGGTTGAACTGGTGTGCTTCACTACTAACCCAACTCTTGTCTTGTATTCCTCGAAAAATGGTTGGGATGGTAAGTAATACCTTGTCTTCGCTTAAGAGTGATTTAAGACGTATGCTGAAAAGAATGCACTTTTGCAGAATCTCTGCGTCTACTCTCTCTAAATGATAACCGGTTTGTAAGATATTTCAAAGGCCATCTTGACAGGTCTGTTGTACGTAAGACAAATTATGACCACATATTTCAGTTAATCTAACACGGACAAAAAATCCTTACGCTGTTTGCCTTTTCCAGGGTTGTTGCTATGTCATTATGTTACGAGAAAGACAGTTTTCTCTCTGGTTCACTTGATCGAACTGTTCTCCTATGGGATCTGAGGGCTGACAAAGCACAGGTACAACTATTGATACTGTAATCTAGAAAACATAAAACCTCTTTCTGATTGGTCTCTTGTCCATGTCACTTAACTAGCTGCAATTACAGTTAACAGAGCTATTATGGATTTGTTTCTACTTTTTCTTCTCTGTTAAACCATCTTCTTATTAGTAGGTATAATCTAGGTGAACGGATGAAAAAATTGGAGAAACGCACCGCTTTATTAGTAGGTATAGATTTTTGTTCCGGGATGACCATTATTGGATTTAGTGTATTATTATTTTAAAGGCACAAGGTGTCTTGGATATGGTCAATTTATTTATCTGGATTTCTTAACATCTAAACACGTATGGTGGCATCATAGTTGAAGTATTGGATGATTTCTGGCCAGTAAAATGTTCCCTTTGGATTTTGTAGGGCTTGCTGCGTGTGCAAGGGAGGCCCGCAGTTTCATATGATGATCAGGGTTTAGTTTTCGCAGTTGCTTATGGTGGTTATGTAAGGATGTTTGATGCCCGAAAATTTGAGAAGGTAGTAGTGATTGAATGTGTTGTTTGACTTGAATTGTTCGATATGTTTTAACTATCTTACATCCTAGGGGCCTTTTGATATTTTCTCCGTTGGTAATGATGAATCAGAAGCCAATATGATAAAGTTCAGCAGTGATGGAAGGCGGCTTCTTTTAACCACCAAAGCAGGGTGTATTCATGTGCTAGATTCATTTCATGGCAACAGTGTAAGCATTTGAACTACCGACTGTCATTTAAGTAATGCAGTCTGAAGGACTTGGAAACACTCCTATGACCTTAAAAAACACCCCTATGACTACCTTCTTTGCAGCTAGCAACTTACAATGTTAAGCCAGTTGTAACCAACTCGACATTGGAGGCATCATTCAGCCCTGATGGAAACCATATCATATCTGGTTAGGAACCTTTCCCTATCATCACTCCATTTTCTTTTACTAACTAAACCAGTAACCTATTTATTTTTGTTTTTTGCTTTTGTTCTTGCAGGCTCTGGTGATGGTAGTGTTTTTGCTTGGAGCGTTAGAAGTGGAAAGAAGGTATGGAAGAACCTGGCATGTTACTTTTGTAGTTAAATTATTATTTATATGTTTTAGTTGCTTAAGTGACATACAATGATGGTCGGGCCTGCAGGTTGCGCGGTGGGGGAGCACAGATAGCGAGCCACCATTGGTTAGGTG
The DNA here is from genome assembly GCA_021605205.1 of Aegilops longissima. Taxonomy (NCBI): domain Eukaryota; kingdom Viridiplantae; phylum Streptophyta; class Magnoliopsida; order Poales; family Poaceae; genus Aegilops; species Aegilops longissima. The sequence continues at coordinate 58,865,536 of CM038679.1, forward strand.
GGCTCCAGGATCGTTGATGTTCTTGACTGGATCTTCAGAACTATCCTGCTGGGTCCCGGACCTATCGAAGCTGGGATCGTTTGCCGTTACCAAGTAAACTGATTGTTCTTGTAAGTTTGCATACATTACTTTTAGCCATCTGCATAAGAGTAATTTGATTTTCCCATGTTAAGAAAAAACTCTTTTCTGTAGATACTGACATTTGACCGATCAATGCGGCTTATCAAGTATGCATATCTATGTAGCAAGGATGATCAACTTTCCACTGGCATTCAGCTGTGAATACGAGGAAGAATAAGCTGTAGCACATTGTATGTCTAGATCGTGGCCTCTCATCTCTCATGTGTCGTTAGGCTTTCCGCGACACTGTTTGCCTTGGTAGAGTGTATGTATAACTGTAAATTGAGCTCCTCATTGCGCACAGATGTGATACTGAATCTAAACTATGTGCCGTGTGAACAGGTTTTCGCGATTTATCGTGTTTTATCATATCATGTAGCACTTCACTCAGTATGATGTCAGTAGTTGATATTACTGTTTCCAAGTGTGCGTTTGCCAAATTTGCCTTTGTAACGAGGTTAATACTTGAAAAATGCTTCAATTGTTAGGCATGGGTTTTCTCCGGTCTGCGTCGGTATTTTGAAGGATGACGCTTGAATCTTGATAAAAGAAGGGCACCAATGCTCAGAAGATGCTTAATGCTAGAACAACGCTCTAACTCCAATACGTAGAAGACTTATCAAGAGTAAAAAACCGCTAGTAACATAAGATGCAAAAACGAGCAGAAATTGGCCATGCTAATCAATCTGTAATGGTATACAAATGCCTCTTGAGCAAATGCGCAATGCGAGAAGTTAGCTTAGTCATTTCCAATTCATGGTGTGCTGAGCAAACGGCCCTTGGTCGTCATCTTCCCTTGGTTTCTGCTGGTCATGGTTTCACTTGTGCTAACAGGCTTGCGAGGAAACTTCTGATCTCAGATCGCCATCAGCCGTCGCCTGGACCTGCGTGGCGTACTGCAGATTCCACAGAACCTCTTCGATGGAGGGTCGGGTCGAGGATTCGACGGATAGGCATTTGATCGTGATGGAGACCACCATTGACAGTGAATCCTGCGATGAGGTCCCGAGCACGACCGGGTCCAGAACATGCTCGCGCTCTTCCTGGCATGATAGAGACATAACCTGCAGATACAGGCAAATATTTCTAAGACAGTGAATTAGTGTTTTTTTTCGCTCTAAGTGTTACTACAAATAAAGTGTATCCATGCTGGAGAGATGTGGGGCCTTAGCCGAAACACTGATCATGACAAATTAGTCAGGGTACTGAATTCTGTATGAGCTTCTCTGTGAGCAGCATCACTGAGAAGATTCATGCATTTAACAGACTTTTAGTTTACTACATATGTCTACTACATAGGATGTATGATAATAATTCTGATAATTATTTTCTTGGCAACTTCAGAGGTAATCTCTTAGTGGACAGACCACAACCAACTCAGATCTTTATAAGAGTAGAGATAAAGTTGGATGCTTTCACTCCCAAATATCTCTAAAAAATCTAAGCCAGCACTGCAATCCCTTTTTGGGCAGGCAAGTAATTGTGCTATAACCATGTTAGCAAAAACAAATGTGTATACTAACAGTGATAAACCATAGGAAACCCCATTTTCTCTAGTTATCAAATGAAGCATATAAACAGTAGTACGGGCCTTATTTGGAGCGCAGATTCTAAAAGGGCATGGATGGAAAAACATAGGATTAGAGTCACGGCTTGTGAAATCAATTTCTTTTTACTGTAGGCTTGTGAAATCATTGCGAAATAAAAACCAAGAAAACAAGCATATTGAAAGCCAAATAAAACATGAATATGAGGCAAGGATCCATCTAAGCATCGTCTAAATTTTCACTATAAAGCAAGAGGGGGACACATACCAGTTCACTTAAAATAAAAGGATCTCCTTTTCTATGCAATTTGGAGCCCATAAGTGCTTCAAGTATAATGCAACCAAAAGAACATACATCATCCTGCAAAGTTTCCCTACAAAAACATCGATAGACGTTACAGTTTCGACATGGCTGAGCATCAATTTATAGAATGCTTCAACACTGTAACCAGATTTGCTTATCTATTTTAGTAAATTGGTGCAATGGTAGATGACTCAGGGACTTACAATTCTTCAGCATTATTTTGTATGTATCTCTGCCCTTCTCCTATTGCCTGTAAACCCAAAGAATTATTGGCATTGAAAACAAGCATGGATTATCCTGAATGCACATGTATTAAAAATAGGGGATCAAACATGATATGATAATTTCGTTTAAATGGCAAGCCAACCTCATGTTTGTATATCTCCTCTGTGATTATGGACAAACCGTAGTCGCTCAGTTTCGCAATATGGTGTTCATCAAGCAAAATATTAGAAGTTTTCAACCGATTATACAAGGAACCAGGAATTATTCCTGTATGTAAGAAATGAACAGCCCTTGCAATGCCGATCAGCACATGTAGTCTATCACACCATTTCAGTGTTTTCTCAGGAGTAGAGCCTGCCAAGAAAGGCATGCACAAATAAGAAAGTTAGATAATTGAATGGTTGTCAATTCATATAACCTTAATTGCCGATATTTAGGTGTAGTTCCTTACCAGAAAGATAAGAAGACAGAGTCCCGTTAGGTACATATTCATAAACAAGAAAAACCCTTTTTACACTTGACTCATCAACTGCGTTGTCAATACAGTGCCCCAAGAGGCAAACCAAATTTGGGTGGCGAAGCTTCGCAAGTAGATCTAAACGAAGCTTTAGATTTCTTATTGAATATCTCTGATGCAATGCCAAACATCTTATTGCAATCACTGTTCCATTCTCTAGTTTTCCCTTGTATAGCTGAAGATCAAGGGAAAAAAAGTGTATGACAACCAAGCTGTAACAAATGCAACACAAAAAAAGTATGGCTATAGGAACTTGAATGCTAGGAAATTTTCCAATTTGCATCACTACGAAGTCTAGTAATTATGTTGTTAACTTTTTAAGTAGATTTATTATGCATCTGATATTTAATGTAAATTCGAATTTAAATTGGTGAATCTATGAACAAATCAGCAAACCTTTCCAATGGATCCCTCGCCTAAAAATGCTGATCGCTCAAAGCATTTTGTTGCTTCTTTTAGCTCTTCTAAAGAAAATACACGATGTGTGGGCATTATTTGCGACCCAAACTTCACAGCCTGAGATATGTACCCTGCAATGAAGAGAGCTAGAAAATGATTTAAAGTGACACCAAATAAAGAAGTAAAACTTTCTCTTCTTGCTCATTCAGGGAGGTGTTTACAAATAGGATATCAGAATTTCTTAAAACATGGAAGTACCACCATCATTATGCCATTCAGCTGAAGCTCATTTGGATACAGTTACAAGGTATAGGATAGTGCAGAGTAGGTGTAAGATGGGAACAAAGGCAGGATAGAGCATGTAAAAGTATGTGGATTAACATTCTCTGTATAAAGCATCTGAACTCATAAAGTATCACATCTGCTTCATCTAAAGAAGAAAGAAATGGGCTGGCTGACTCCACGCATTATCGTAAATAAATGCAATATTACTGGAGAACAAGCCTTACTTGCACTTTCTAGCAGTTCGGAGGACATTCCTGGAGTCGAATTATCTTGCATTTGCTTTTGCAGTAACTGTTGTTCTGCCGTAACTCTCTGACAATTTCTTTTGTTTGATGCCATTAATAGAAGGGAAAGAACAAGCACAATCAGCACTATACCGACAATGGTGACCACAAGCCCAACATCCTTGCCTGATCTTCTCCCCTTATGAGGTTGTTGACAATAGTTAGCCTCATGCTGGTGTTCAGGATCAGCACTAAAGCAATTCCCATCGAACTTAACAACCCTGTTATTCAAGTTGGCACTTAGACAAGCAGGCAGGTCACCTGTGATTCGGTTGGTAGACAAATCCACAAAGCCCAGGGTGCCGCTGCATGTTAAACTACTCGGAAGTGATCCGCTGAGCATGTTGGCTGCCAGGTTCAGATAACTGATGTTTGGGAGATCAAAGAGTTCTTCAGGAGGACTGCCCTCGAGAAAGTTGAATGAGAGATCGAGGTGTTGGAGCCTTTTCAGTTGACCAAACTTTTCAGGAATTTCACCCTTGAATGAGTTCTTGCTTAGCAGGACTGTTACCAATGCTGTAGGCATGTCTGGAAGCTCTCCATCTAACTCGTTGTCCCTCAAATCCAACATCTCAAGTTTTACCAAACTACCCAAAGCTGGAACCTCTCCTGAGATATTGTTGCCGGCAAGAGCTAGCTCGGCGAGCATTGTAGCTTTACCAACTGAAGCTGGTATTGGTCCCTTCAACCGGTTACGCTGAATACGAAGGACCGTGAGGTTCGAGAGCGAACCAAACCAGTCTGGTACAGTTCCATTGAAGTAGTTACCATCCAGTGTCAGGGTCTGAAGCCTCGACATCGCCGACAGCTTCGGAGGGATCGACCCATACAAGAAATTTGAGCTCAGATCAAGCACTTGAAGCGAAGACAACCGGTGAATCTTGTCGGGGAGAGGGCCCCATAACCCCAAAGACACCAAGATCACAACCCGCAAGGTAGTTAGCCTTGTCAGCGTAGTGACAAATGAATCGATAACAAAGGCTTCAGAGAGGCTAACATTTGGAAGAGGATAGCCACTGAACTTTGGTGGCTTAGTGATCCTATCACCGACGATCTTGAGCTCCGTAACGGCATCCCCCTCGCACGTTACGGTGACCACCGAAGTGGGCTGAGTGTAGCAGGGGTTACCACTTGGGTTATTCCAGACTTCCAGCTGCCTGGGGTACTCCAGCTGCTTCCTGAGCTGCTGCAGCAGCTCACTTTCTGAGGACTGCTCGCTTGTTTGGAATAACATCAAACAGGTTATGGCCATCACAAGGGCGCTTAACTGCCAAGCCATTGGAGCCCAGCTTTGTATGTTGTTTCAATTGTCTACCTGCGTATCTTGGCAATCTGTACGCTTTGCAATTTCTCAGCCAGGAGTTTCAGAGTTTCAGCCAGGACTTTGGTACTGAAAGGCGGGATGGAGAACCGCAGCAGCAAAATTGTTTGTTGAAAGGCAGGATGGAGAATTGCAGCAGCAAAATTGCTCGCTGAAAGAGCTTTGCTTTTATTGATCTCACAGTACAGTTTCCTGCGCGAAAATTAACAATTTTCAATAAGTTAGTGAGGACGAAATAATGAAGGCCAAAAGCAAATGTGTCTTATCCTGAAAAAAAGGATAGCAAATCTGTCACAGAAGTTGATTCGCATAATATCGCTCACTGTGAAAACACCCCAAACTATTTTGGCGGCGGGTTGCAGCAAATCTCAGACAAGGTTTAGTCCAGTTTGAACAAGAAAAGCAGAGGGAATAGTTTTTACTTGTTAGCAATAAAATTATATTTGAAGGTGCAGGCTTGTAAAACTGTTTGGACCCGACAAAGAAAATGGCATACTGTGACAACTACAGGGGGGAGCATTGATTTTCAATAAGTACACAGCAGCAACTACAGTAAATTGACAGATATCTCAAACTCGTCGGTTATTTTTTGAAGGAATGTTAAAACTCCTCTTGCAAACAAAAAGCAGAAGGGGGGAAATGATAAACAAGTTAGATACGTACAAATATGAGCTTGCAAGCAAGAACCTAAAAAAGGACAGCCAACAAAGGCAGCAAAACACTGGTAAAATGTAATAATTTCGTTGTGTGCATCTTTGGATGTTCTCTTCCATTATCTATACACACAAACAAAAAAAATCAAAATGGTAAAGCAAATTTTCTTCCATTTTTCTAAAACTTAAAGCAAATTGGAGTTTCCAGGTAGAGATGAGTGGGGAATCTCCTGACACAGGGAAGAAGAAGAATGCATAAACTTCACTCCAAATCACACACAGAAACAGAGCAAGAAAACTGCAAAGAATCAGGGAGGCACGAAGGCAACGAAGAGCAGAAGCATAGTTCATCAGCACTGAAAATTATCCACCGCAGAGAAACAAGGAGAATCTCTGACCTGAATGCCGGCCGCCGGGGGTTCCCCGAGAACCACCACCACAGGTAACAGGAGCTTCCGCTCCTCCTTGCTCACCCCCAAGGTCAGGAGCGGCGGCGGGCAAGAATTAAGGGAGGGAGAGGCGGGGCAGGTGAGACGCGCGGCTGCCCGCGGCGCGAGAGACGCTGGCTGCTGCTGCTGCTTGCTTCAGGGCCCCAATGCACATGGGATCTCTCACCCGACACCCGCCTCCCCCAGCAAGGCAGCAAACGAAAGCCGGCGACGGGCTTCCACCTGCGCGCGATTAATGGCCCGTCGGCGTCGTGACGGACGCTCACACAGCCGAGCCAACGCTACCCAGCTACCGCCACACCTCCTCACCAGGGAGAGAGATCAATCTAGCAGCCAGCCATCCTCCATTGTTACTGCTTTACAGTGCTCGGGACGGGGCCTGGCGACTGGCACCGGCGGTAGCAGAGCGAGCAATAAAAGCACGAGGCGGAGTGGTTGGGGGCGGCATAGTAACCGCTTTAATGTCTTTTTTGACTGCTCTGCGCCTCTGGGAGCGGGACTGCCGACTGCGTGGGGAAGGCAGCCAGTCGTCTGGGAAGGATCCCTCCCGTCCAAGGAGAGCTCGTCTGGGATCGTCTGCGCTCATCGGTCCTGGTGATCTGTGATGGATGGATACGGTCTCTGCTGTCGCAGTGGAATTTTGCCGTAAGTTTTGGTTAGATGGGTTGATCTGATGTGATCGTTGTCCATGGTCCACGGCTTTGGATGGACGCTACCAAGGAGATTGTCCTTGTATTTTTCACGCTAGTAGATGCAGAGAAGAAGGGTGCCCATTCTTGGTCCAGAACGCAAAAGTGTGTGGTACTTCTATAAACCAACCTCTGAAGTAAATAGTGAGAAACCATCACATCACATGTGTGTGTACGGCGTAACTATCAATTTTTTTAGGATGTAAGTGGCAAATAAATGGCGTCTGCAATACCGTTTAGTTATTTTTCGCTAGCTTGATAGTTCATTTTCCTCAAACAAACAGAAAACCTTTTTGAACTATCATATCATAAGTTGACTTTAAACGGTATTAAACGGGGCCGATTTACATCCCTACTTTTTTAATGCCAAAAAGCTATCAAATTTGTTCTAAAGTTTTGTTAAAAACTATCACATTATGCTCGTGACCGGTTTAGCCAAACTAAAGGCGATTATGACACCAGTGGTCCACCAGTCAGGGCTAGCATGGCACAAGTCAACTCCGCTACGCCGGACCGTTAAGTTGTTCGCTATGACAAATGGGGCCCACAGTCCGCATCAACCCTCTTCTCTCTCAAAACATTTCCTCTCTAGGACATTTCATCAAGCGGCTAGTATGCGTTTCGGAGCACGGGCTGCTCGTCCCGACTCCTCATGCACAGTGTTGTGGGCCGCTAGCCACTTCCCTCTGTCGGTGTCAAACCGCCGATCTCTTGTAGGGGTCCCGAATCGCTCGAGGATCAAGGTAACAGGAGGCGGGGACACGATGTTTTACCTGTGTTGGGCCCTCTTAATGGAGGTAATACCCTACTTCCTGCTTGATTGACTTTGATGAGTATAGGGGTTACAAGAGTTGATCTACCTTGAGATCGTAATGGCTAAACCCTAGATGTCTAGCCTGTATGATTTGTCTTAGCCTCTACGGACTAAACCCTCCGGTTTATATAAACACCAGAGGGGCCTAGGGTTGTACGGAGTCGGTTTACAAAGAAAGGAAACTACACATCCGTACGCCAAGCTTGCCATCCACGCAAAGGAGAGTCCCATCCAGACACGGGGGAAGGCCTTCTATCTTGTATCTTCACGGCCCATCAGTCCGCCCATGTCACATAGCTCGACGCCGGGGACCCCTAATCCAGACTCCTCAATAGCCCCCGAACCGAGCTTCAATGACGATGTGTCCCGTGGCAGATTGTCTTGACATTGCAAGACGGGTTCCTCCTCCGAATACTCCAAAGCGGTTGAACAAGAGAACTATATCCGCTCAGATATAGCATTACAACCACGAACCACAAGGGCAAAATACTTAAACAAAATAAGTCATGTACACTGACAGCTTTTTCGGCGAGACGTTATGTCTGGCCTTATTATTATTTCAAACCGTTTTTTAGCCTCCCGCTTCGTGTTTTGAGGCGCGGTCTTCATTGACACGTCTTGTCAAAGCAGAGATCGTGTCCCCTTATCGCGGGATTCTCATCAATACGGGTTTGGATAATCCAACCGTGTCGTTTGCACGACCCCTTGGGAATAGGCAAGTTTTAAAGCTCATGAGGGGGTACTTGATATTCACTGCCTTTATAAGAGGATAAGGACCCATCTTTTTACCCCACGCCTTCTTCTTCCTCAGCCTTCCCATCCTCGAGATCCAGCGCTCAAGCTTCAATCTTTTCCATCACACCAAACACTCTAGCCATGTCCGGATCCGGCTCTCAAGGCAAGTGGGTGGCCTCCTCCGTGACGGAGAAGGACATCATGGAGCTCCGGGAGGCGAGGTACTTGACAGCAGAAATCGCACACAGGCTCCCTGCAAAAGAGCAAGTCATCCCCACTCCAGAGCCCGGTGAGAGGGTTGTGTTCATCCCTCACTTCCTCCGCGGACTAGGGTTTCCCCTCCACCCCTTTTGTTCGTGGTCTCATGTTCTATTATAGGCTAGATTTTCACGATCCAGCCCCGAACTCCTTCCTCCACATCTCGGCATTCATCGTCGTGTGTGAGGCATTCCTTCGCATCCCCCCACACTTTGGCCTGTGGCTCAAGGCTTTCAACATGAAGCCGAAGGTGGTCTGCGGGCAGCACGCGGATTGCGGCGGCGCCATGGTGAGCAAACTCCCCAATGTTATCTGGCCCAGAGAGGCCTTTGTGGAGACCGTCAAGACATGGCAGCAGGAGTGGTTCTACATCACCGAACCCCGTGGCACCAAGTGGGCGGCCACTCCTGCTTTCAAATATGGATCCCCGCTGCGGCTTGCGTCGTGGACCAACAAGGGTCTGGACTGGGGATCATCCGACGAGGTGTTGATGCTGCAAAAGCGCATCAAAAGTATCACAGAGAAGGACACCAGCCTCACTGACGTGATCCAGGTGATGCTCATCCACCGAACCCTTCCCTGCCAACGCCGGCCTCTCCGCATGTGGGAGTTCAATCCGGAAGGGTCGCGGACTCTGCAGCGATTCTTTGGCACGACGCACAAAGCGATCTGGAAGGTGCACTTCAAGACTCAAAAGTCGTGGCCAGAGACGTCCGAGGACATCAGCCTCGACTGCAATCATCTAGCTTCCCAGGTAAGTGCTAAATTTCCGAACATGACTTAGTTCATCAATCAAAGGGGGTGCACTGAGAATTCCATCCTGTAAACAAGGCTGGACAAAGAAGGCAGAGCGGATCAGGTGTCTGGCTCCACTCCCCGAAAACCCATCTGATCCTCTGTTAATGAGGATGCTGGTCCCGGCGCCCTATCAGGCGCTGGAGAAAAAGGCCAAGAAGAAGAGCAAGGAGGCCAAAGGTGGTCTCCGCCGTAAAGGTACTTTAGGCGCAGTGTCCGGAGAGACCGAAACTCATTCCTCCCACGAGGAAGATGAAGATAGAGAGGAGGAGGAAGAAAACAATTCTCCCCCTAAGGGGAGGAGGAAGAAAAGGGCGGCCTCTGTGGACCCAGAGGCGGAGGCGTCCAAGAGGGGGAAAATATCCCTCCCGGATGGCTCGGATCCGGATGCTGAAGCCATCCCCGAGTGGCGCCCCCGGCCGAAGCCCCTCGCCGCATTGTAAGTATACGAGGGTGCCATTCATACGCCCAATCTTTATGATTGTAATTTAACACATTGTATGGTGCAGTCTGGCCCGCGATCTCCCCCAACAATCATCAGAGGGGAATTATTTGGATCCGGGGATGATGGAGAGCGAGTCGCCTCCGTGAGCCTCCCCGCCTATCGCCACGGACGACACCGAAGTGTTGTCCCGAAGGGCCTCTGCAGGCAACGGAGCGGTACGGGAGGCCGCCAAAACGGCGCCAGAAGATAACGCCTTGGCTGCCGAGAACGCGGGGGGAGTAATCCCCATGGAGACTGACGGCGGGGGCCTTGACCAGTCCGGCCCCAGCCGAACACCGTTCCGAAAACCCAAGTGGCTCCGGAACCGAATAAGCGACCCCCTTCAAGGGAGGGAGGAGCGCCAACTCCAGTGGCGACCTCCACTAATCCGGAGGCGCCGAACACATTGATGGAGGCACTGCAATGTGCTTCCATCATGGAGGAGCACCGCACCCTGATGGGTGTGGTGGTTGAAAAGGTTCAGTCCGCCGAGAGCGGGCTGAACTAAGCCTTCGCTAGCCTGCTAACAGGCTTCGAGGTATGCGATGTAATATTCCTGTCCGCTTTTCAAATGAAAAATATGCCTGTGTATAGATAGTAGCCCCTGAGACTCTGTTCGTCTTTTGAAAAGGGGCGAACAGAGGATCGATAATATTCACAGGAGATAATGTACTTTTCTACGTTAAGAAGCAGGCTTCACTTTTAGTGGCAACTACCCATGCCGCCGAAGTATCCGAGCTTAAGCGTAAGCTAGGGCTGGCTGATGAGGATCTCGTCCGCATCAACAAGAGGTTTGATGAAGTGCAAGGTATGTTTCAGAATATCTCGTTCATGCCTGTATTGATATGCATACTCTGAGTTGAAGCTCAAGCGCTGCTATGTGTATGGTTGCAGGCAGTGCTGCTGCGGTCAAGACTCTCAGGGGTGAACTTGCCCAAGCCAAGGAGCAGGCAAGGATGAACAAAGCGGCCGTGGACTTGAAGTACGAACAGGTCGTCCGCCATCAGTACTAGGAGCGGGTGACCGAAGTGGAACAAGCGCTCAAGGAAGCCGCCAGCAAGTGCGAGTCCCTAGAGGATAAGAATAAATCCTAGGCGACCGACCTTGCTAAGGCCCTTCAAGAGGCCAAGAAGGCGCGGGCCGAATCCCGAGCAGCGCGTGAGGAGATCAAGCAGGCCGAACAGATAGCGGCTGGTAAGCCCTTTCTCTTACAGAGTAAATTCGGCAATCAGAAGTATGCCTTTCTCACTCAACTATGGAGTGCTCCAGACGCCTTTGCGGATCTTCCGAAGAGTGCCGCCGATGTCGCGCAGTTCTTCCGGGCCCAGGAGGGGCACACGATGGAGAAGCTATGCCGGTCACAGTTCGCGGCGCAGGAGCGCCCAACGCTGTTGAATGACCGGATGGCGCAGTGGTACGAGCTGCATAGGATGTCCGGATTGGCCATGAGGAACGTCATAGTCCGGCTGTGGCCAACCGAACCCATTCCAAGCAGTTATTTCGGCCTGGTGCAGTGACTCGTCGACGCGCTGCCCCGAATTGACGCGGTCAAGCGGCCGTCATGTATAGAAGGTGCGGGGATGGCCTTTGCCCGTGTCAAGATGCACTGGGCGAAAATGAAGGCCGCTGTCGTGGCAGTCAAGGGCCCGCCAGGAGGCAAGGACCACCGCAAGCCGGAGCGCTATTTCGAAGACGTCCTAGAGGGTGCCCGTTTGATAGAGGGTCAATGCTCGAAGGATATCATGTTTGAATAAATGTATCCAAACTGCCCGGATTATAAACCAAGGCTTTTGTAATATGTTTGTGCCTTTTATCTTAAAGTATTTTTCCTCGTGTGCGGCCGTTTTTAGTTCTTGAGAGTTTACCAGTCATCGGCTTCAGCCCCCATGTAGATAATACGGGGGTGTTCGGAATAGCACATGACCACACTTGACCCAACGTCTTGGTCCGTAAAGGAGGTGTTAGTGCGGCGAACCAGGCAATCAGACTATGCGGCTTTATCACTCTCACTTAGCCATAGAAGTTTGACAATGGGACTGTAAGATAGCCCCTGGTGCGTATGCGGCTATCCAAACTTGGATGCCTTAAGCGCGTGACTGGAAAGAGCCAGTCCTTCGTGTAATACGGAAGAAATCGCTAGAGATTTAGTAAGTCGCCGAATTGCTGCCAGCTCTCGCTGCATCATGATGATCGGCCGCCGCTTTTCTCATCGAGGTGCTTGACCGGGCGAACCAGAAACACAATCGCAGTAGTTCTCCCTTTACTATCTTAGCCGAACAAGCGGAACGTAAGGTAGCAAACACAGGAGCCGGGCAACCCAACTATTGACCAAAGACATGATTCAGAGCCGATGCATATAATGCAGTATTCGGGACGCCGAAATCTACTCTGAGAGTGTTCGGACTTTCTGTTTTCGAAAATATATATGGCTAAATAGAGCCCCTGGCGATTTAAGTCGTGCCGAGGTGGATATGCCAATCTAACGTAAAGGGGGAAGACATATTAAGAAATAAGCCAGTATCGAAACAAGGTTGGGTGAAACTGTTTCCATTATGGTCTGATTGGTACGTCAAAACGTATTTTTACAGAAGATGCCATAAGCATCAAGGCTATTTTACATGCCAAAAACAAAGGAAAGTTGTATACAGGTCCTAAAAAGGAAAGATGATCTTGAAGATCTTTTGGACACTCTGCCGCACGTCTGCGACACTTTTCGCCTTGGTATATGATCCTTTAAGGGGATCAACAATCAAGTATACATAAGGGGCCTGGAAAGGGGCCCTTGGTACCATCAGAAAGTGATGTGGGTTGTAAAGTGTTGGGGAACGTAGTAATTTCAAAAATTTCCTACGCACACGCAAGATCATGGTGATGGCATAGCAACGAGAGGGGAGAGTATTGTCCACGCCTCGTGAGACCGTGAAGCGAAGCGTTATGACAACGCGGTTGATGTAGTTGTACGTCTTCACGATCCGACCGATCCAAGTACCGAACGTCACGGCACCTCCGAGTTCAGACACGTTCAGCTCGATGATGATCCCGGACCGATCCAGCAAAGTGTCGGGATGAGTTCCACAAGACGACGGCGTGGCAGGACGATGATGATGCTCTATCGCGCAGGCTTCGCCTAAACTCCATGACGATATGACCGAGGTGGAATATGGTGGAGGGGGCACGCACACGGCTAAGCAACAATCACGAAGATCAACTTGTGTGTCCATGGGGTGCCCCTGCCCCGTGATATAAAGGAGTGGAGGAGGGAGGGCCGTCCCTCTCTATGGCGCGCCCTAGGGGAGTCCTACTCCCACCGGGAGTAGGATTCCCCCTTTCCTAGTCCAACTAGGAACCCTTCCATGTAGTAGGAGTAGGAGAGAAGGAAAGGGAAGAGAAAAGGAGAAGGAAGGAAGGGCCCCTTCCCTAGTCCATTCGGACCAGACCAAGGGAAGGGTGCGGCCACCCTTGAGGCCCTTTTCCTTCTTTCCCGTATGGCCCAATAAGGCCCAATACGTATTCCCGTAGCTCTCCGGTACTCCGAAAAATACCCGAATCACTCGGAACCTTTTCGATGTCCGAATATAGTCGTCCAATATATCGATCTTTACGTCTCGACCATTTCAAGACTCCTCGTCATGTCCCCGATCTCATCCGGGACTCCGAACTCCTTCGGTACATCAAAACTCATAAACTCATAATATAGCAACATACTAAACGATCAAGTGCTAGGCTAACGGAATGGGTCAAGTCAATCACATTATTCTCGTAATGATGTGATCCCGTTAATCAAATGACAACTCATGTCTATGGCTAGGAAACTTAACCATCTTTGATTCAACGAGCTAGTTAAGTAGAGGCATACTAGTGACACTATGTTTGTCTATGTATTCACACATGTATTATGTTTCCGGTTAATACAATTCTAGCATGAATAATAAATATTTATCATGAAATAAGGAAATAAATAATAACTGTATTATTGCCTCTAGGGCATATTTCCTTCAGTCTCCCACTTGCACTAGAGTCAATAATCTAGTTCACATCATCATGTGATTCAACACTAATATTCACATCGTATGTGATTAACACCCATAGTTCACATCGTCATGTGACCAGCACCCAAAGGGTTTACTAGAGTCAATAATCTAGTTCACATCGCTATGTGATTAACACCCAAAGAGTACTAAGGTATGATCATGTTTTGCTCGTGAGAGAATCTTAGTCAACGGTCTGCTACATTGAGCCGTATGTATTTTTGCAAATATTCTATGTCTACAATGCTCGCATGGGAGCTACTCTAGCTAATTGCTCCCACTTTCAATATGTATCCAGATTGAGACTTATCCGGATCAGTGTAAAAAGCTTGCATCGATGTAACTCTTTACGACGGGCTCTTTTATCACCTCCATAATCGAGAAATATTTCCTTAGTCCTCACTAAGGATGTTCTTGACCAATGTCCAAATGATCTACTCCTAGATCACTATTGTACCCCTTGCCAAATACAGAGCAAGGTATACAATAGGTCCGGTACATAGCATAGCATACTTTATAGAACCTATGGTGAGGCATAGGGAATGACTTTCATTCTCTTTTCTATTTTCTGCCGTGGTCGGGATTTGAGTCTTACTCAATTTCACACCTTTGCAACACAGGCAAGAACTTTTCTTTGATTGTTCCATTTTGAACTACTTCAAAATCTTGACAAGGTATATACTTATTGAAAAAACTTATCAAGCGCCTTGATCTATCTCAATAGATCTTGATGCTCAATATGTAAGTAGCTTTACCGATGTCTTTCTTTAAAGAAGTCCTTCCAAATACTCCTTTATGCTTTCGGAAAAATTCTACATCATTTCGATCAACAATATGTCATTCACATATACTTATCGAAATGATGTAGTGCTCCCACTCACTTTCTTGTAAATACAGGCTTCACCGCAAGTCTCAGATAAAACTATATGCTTTGATCAACTTATCAAAGTGTGTATTCCAACTCGAGATGCTTGCACCAGTCCATAGATGGATCATTGGAGCTTGCACATTTTGTTAGCTCCTTTAGGATTGACAAAACCTTCGGTTGCATCATATACAACTCTTCCTTAATAAATCCATTAAAAATGTAGTTTTGACATCCATTTGCCGATTTCATAAAATGTGGCAATTGCTAACATGATTCGGACAGACTTAAGCATCGCTACAGTTTGAGAAAATCTCATTGTAGTCAACACCTTGAACTTGTCGAAAAACCTTTTTGTGACAAGTCGAGCTTTGTAGATAGTAACACTACTATCAGTGTCCGTCTTCCTCTTGAAGATCCATTTATTTAACTTGACTTGCTGATCATCGAGCAGGTCAATCAAAGTCCATACTTTGTTCTCATACATGGATCATATCTCAGATTTTATGGCCTCAAGCCATTTCATGAATCTGGGCTCATCATCGCTTCCTCATAGTTCGTAGGTTTATCATGGTCTAGTAACATGACTTCTAGAATAGGATTACCGTACCACTCAGTGCGGATCTTACTCTGGTTGACCCACGAGGTTTTGGTAGTAACTTGATCTTGAAGTTTCATGATCATCATCATTAGCTTCCTCACTAATTGGTGTAGGCATCATCGAACTGATTTCAGTGATGAACTAGTTTCAATTCGGGAGAAGGTACAAATTACTTTATTAAGCTCTACTTTCCTCCCACTCACTTCTTTCGAGAGAAACTCCTTCTCTAGAAAGGATCCATTCTTAGCAACGAATGTTTTGCCTTTGGATCTGTGATAGAAGGAGTACCCAACAGTTTCCTTTGGGTATTCTATGAAGACGCACTTTTCCGATTTGGGTTCGAGCTTATCGGGTTGAAAACCTTTTCACATAAGCATCGCAACTCCAAACTTTAAGAAACGACGGCTTAGGTTTACTGCTAAACCATAGTTCATACGGTGTCGTCTCAACGGATTTAATGGTGCCCTATTTAACGTGAATGCAGCTGTCTCTAATGCATAACCCCAAAACGATATTGGTAAATCGGTAAGAGACATCATTGATCGCACCATATCAAATAAAGTGCGGTTATGACGTTCGGACACACCATTACGTTATGGTGTTCCATGTGGCGTAAGCTGTGAAACTATTCCACATTGTTTTATATGAAGGCCAAACTCGTAACTCAAATATTCTCCTCCATGATCAGATCGTAGAAATTTTATTTTCTTGTTACGATGATTCTCCACTTCACTCTGAAATTCTTTGAACTTTTCAAATGTTTCAGACTTGTGCTTCATTAAGTAGATATACTCATATCTGCTCAAATCATCTTGTGAAGGTCAGAAAATAATGATACCTACCACGAGCATCAACACTCATTGGACCGCATACATCGGTATGTATTATTTCCAACAAGTCGTTATCTCGTTCCATTGTTCCAACAACGGAGTTTCAGTCCTCTTGCCCAAAAGGCACGGTTCGCAAGCATCAAATGATTCATAATCAAGTGATTCCAAAACCCATCGAATGGAGTTTCTTCATGCGCTTTACACCGATATGACCCAAACGGCGGTGCCACAAATAAGTTGCACTATCATTATTAACTTTGCATCTTTTGGCATCAATATTATGAATATGTGTATCAAGACGATCGAGATCCAACAAACTATTTTCATTGGGTGTATGACCATTGAAGGTTTTATTCATTTAAAGAACAACAATTATTCTCTGATTTTAAATGAATAATCAGTATTGCAATAAACATGATCAAATCATATTCATGTTCAACATAAACGCCAAATAACATTTATTTAGGTTTAACACTAATCCCGAAGGTATAGGGAGTGTGCGATGATGATCATATCAATCTTGGAACTACTTCCAACACTCATCGTCACTTCCCTTCAACTAGTCTCTGCTTATTTCAGAACTCATGTTTGAGTTACTAATCTTAGCAACCGAACAAGTATCAAATACTCGGGGCTACTATAAACACTAGTAAGGCACACATCAATAACTCTGTACATCAAATATACCCTTGTTCGCTTTGCCATCCTTCTTATCCACCAAATATTCAGGGTATTTCGCTTCCAAAGGACCATTTCCTGCGATGTAAGCACTCGGTTTCTGGTTTTGGTCCAGCTTTGGGCTTCTTTTGCGGGAGTGACAACTTGCTTGTCATTCTACTTGAAGTTCCCTTTCTTTCCTTTGCCCTTTTCTTGAAACTAGTGGTCTTTTCAATCATCAACACTTGATGCTCTTTTCTTGATTTCTACCTTCGTCGATTTCAACATCACGAAGAGCTCGGGAATCTTTTCATCATCCCTTGCATACTATAGTTCATCACGAAGTTCTAGTAACTTAGTGATGGTGACTAGAGAATTCTGTCAATCACTATCTTACGGAAGATTAACTCCTACTTGATTCAAGTGATTGAAGTACCTGCATAATCTGAGCACATGCTCACTAGTTGAGCGATTCTCCTCCATCTTTTAGCTATAGAACTTGTTGGAGACTTCATATCTCTCAACTCGGTATTTGCTTGAAATATTAACTTCAACTCTGGAACATCTCATATGGTCCATGACGCTCAAAACGCCTTTGAAGTCCCGATTCTAAGCCGTTAAGTATGGTGCACTAAACTATCAAGTAGTCATCATATTGAGCTAGCCAAACATTCATAACGCCGCATTTGCTCCTGCAATAGGTCTCATCACCTAGCGGTGCATTAAGGACATAATTCTTCAGTGCAGCAATGAGGATAAACCTCAGATCACGGATCCAATCCGCATCATTGCTACTAACATTTTTCAATACAATTTCTCTAGGAACACATATAAAAACATCGGGAAGCAAAAACATAGGGAAGCAACAATGCGAGCTATTGATCTACAACATAATTTGAAAAATACTACCAGACTATGTTCATGATAAATTAAAGTTCAATTAATCATATTACTTAAGAACTCCCACTTAGATAGACATCCTCTAATCTTCTAAGTGATTACATGATCCATATCAACTACACCATGTCCGATCGTTACGTGAGATGGAGTAGTTTCAACGGTGAACATCAATATGTTGATCATATCTACTATATGATTCACGCCGACCTTCGGTCTCCGTGTTCCGAGGCCATATCTGTTATATGCTAGGCTCGTCAAGTTTAACCTGAGTATTCGCGTGTGCAACTGTTTTGCACCTGTTGTATTTGAACGTAGAGCCTATCACACCCGATCATCACGTGGTGTCTCAAAGACGAAGAACTTTCATAACGGTGCATACTCGGGAGAACACTTCTTGATAATTTAGTGAGAGATCATCTTAAAATGCTACCGTCAAACTAAGCAAAATAAGATGTATAAAAGATAAACATCATATGCAATCAAAATATGTGACATGATATGGCCATCATCATCTTGTGCCTTTGATCTCCATCTCCAAAGCATCGTCATGATTTTCATCGTCACCGGCATGACACCATGATCTCCATCATCTTGATCTATATCAATGTGTCGTCACATGGTCGTCTCGCCAACTATTGCTCTTGCAACTATTGCTATTGCATAGCGATAAAGTAAAGCAATTATTTGGCGCTTGCATCTTATGCAATAAAGAGACAACCATAAGGCTTCTGCCAGTTGCCGATAACTTCTATAAAACATGATCATCTCATACAACAACTTATATCTCATCACGTCTTGACCATATCACATCACAACATGCCCTGCAAAAACAAGTTAGACGTCCTCTACTTTGTTGTTGCAAGTTTTACGTGGCTGCTACGGGCTGAGCAAGAACCGTTCTTACCTACGCATCAAAACCACAACGATAGTTTGTCAAGTTGGTGCTGTTTTAACCTTCGCAAGGACGGGCGTAGCCACACTTGGTTCAACTAAAGTGAGAGAGACAGACACCCGCCATCACCTTTAAGCAACGAAAGTGCTCGCAGCGGTGAAACCAGTCTCGAAGCGTAAGCGTCTGGCGTAATGTCGGTCCGGCCGCTTCATCTCACAATACCGCCGAACCAAAGTATGACATGCTGGTAAGCGGTATGACTTGTATCGCCCACAACTCACTTGTGTTCTACTCGTGCATATGACATCTACGCATAAAACCTGGCTCGGATGCCCTTTGTTGGGGAACGTAGTAATTTCAAAATTTCCACGCACACGCAAGATCATGGTGATGGCATAGAAACGAGAGGGGAGAGTATTGTCCACGCACCCTCGTGAGACCGAAGCGGAAGCGTTATGACAACGCTGTTGATGTAGTTGTACGCCTTCACGATCCGACCGATCCAAGTACCGAACGACGGCACCTCCGAGTTCAGCACACGCTCAGCTCGATGATGATCCCGGACCGATCCAGCAAAGTGTCGGGATGAGTTCCACAAGACGACGGCGTGGTGACGATGATGATGCTCTCATCGCGAGGCTTCGCCTAAACTCCGCGACGATATGACCGAGGTGGAATATGGTGGAGGGGGCACCGACACGGCTAAGGAACGATCACGAAGATCAACTTGTGTGTCCATGGGGTGCCCCTGCCCCGTATATAAAGGAGTGGAGGAGGGAGGGCGGCCCTCTCTATGGCGCGCCTAGGGGAGTCCTACTCCCACCGAGTAGGATTCCCCTTCCTAGTCCAACTAGGAACCCTTCCATGTAGTAGGAGTAGGAGAGAAGGAAAGGGAAGAGAAAAGGAGAAGGAAGGAAGGCGCCCCTTCCCTAGTCCAATTCGGACCAGACCAAGGGAAGGGTGCGCCACCCTTGAGGCCCTTTTCCTTCTTTCCCGTATGGCCCAATAAGGCCCAATACGTATTCCGTAACTCTCCGGTACTCGAAAAATACCGAATCACTCGGAACCTTTCCGATGTCCGAATATAGTCGTCCAATATATCGATCTTTACGTCTCGACCATTTCGAGACTCCTCGTCATGTCCCCGATCTCATCCGGGACTCGAACTCCTTGGTACATCAAAACTCATAAACTCATAATATAAGCATCATCAAAACCTTAAGCGTGCGGACCCTACGGGTTCGAGAACTATGTAGACATGACCTAGAACTATTCTCGGTCAATAACCAATAGCGGAACCTGGATGCCCATATTGGCTCCTACATATTCTACAAAGATCTTTATCGGTCAAACCGCATAACAACATCGTTGTTCCCTTTGTCATCGGTATGTTACTTGTCCGAGATTCGATCGTCGGTATCCAATACCTAGTTCAATCTCGTTATCGCAAGTCTCTTTACTCGTTACGTAATGCATCATTCCATAACTAACTCATTAGCTACATTGCTTGCAAGGCTTATAGTGATGTGCATTACCGAGAGGGCCAGAGATACCTCTCCGACAATCGGAGTGACAAAACCTAATCTCAAATACGCCAACCCAACATGTACCTTTGGAGACACCTGTAGTACTCCTTTATAATCACCCAGATTACGTTGTGACGTTTGGTAGCACCAAAGTGTTCCTCCGTAAACGGAGTTGCATAATCTCATAGTTACAGGAACATGTATAAGTCATGAAGAAAGCAATAGCAACATACTAAACGATCAAGTGCTAGGCTAACGGAATGGGTCAAGTCAATCACATCATTCTCCTAATGATGTGATCCCGTTAATCAAATGACAACTCATGTCTATGGCTAGGAAACTTAACCATCTTTGATTCAACGAGCTAGTTAAGTAGAGGCATACTAGTGACACTATGTTTGTCTATGTATTCACACATGTATTATGTTTCCGGTTAATACAATTCTAGCATGAATAATAAATATTTATCATGAAATAAGGAAATAAATAATAACTGTATTATTGCCTCTAGGGCATATTTCCTTCAGTCTCCCACTTGCACTAGAGTCAATAATCTAGTTCACATCATCATGTGATTCAACACTAATATTCACATCTGTATGTGATTAACACCCATAGTTCACATCGTCATGTGACCAGCACCCAAAGGGTTTACTAGAGTCAATAATCTAGTTCACATCGCTATGTGATTAACACCCAAAGAGTACTAAGGTATGATCATGTTTTGCTCGTGAGAGAATCTTAGTCAACGGTGCATTACATTGAGCCGTATGTATTTTTGCAAATATTCTATGTCTACAATGCTCTGCACGGAGCTACTCTAGCTAATTGCTCCCACTTTCAATATGTATCCAGATTGAGACTTATCTAGATCAGTGTAAAAAGCTTGCATCGATGTAACTCTTTACGACGGGCTCTTTTATCACCTCCATAATCGAGAAATATTTCCTTAGTCCTCACTAAGGATGTTCTTGACCAATGTCCAGTGATCTACTCCTAGATCACTATTGTACTCCCTTGCCAAATACAGAGCAAGGTATACAATAGGTCCGGTACATAGCATAGCATACTTTATAGAACCTATGGTGATGCATAGGAATGACTTTCATTCTCTTTTCTATTTTCTGCCGTGGTCGGGATTTGAGTCTTACTCAATTTCACACCTTTGCAACACAGGCAAGAACTTTTCTTTGACTGTTCCATTTTGAACTACTTCAAAATCTTGACAAGGTATATACTTACTGAAAAAACTTATCAAGCGTCTTGATCTATCTCAATAGATCTTGATGCTCAATATGTAAGTAGCTTTACTGATGTCTTTCTTTTAAAGAAGTCCTTCCAAATACTCCTTTATGCTTTCCAGAAAAATTCTACATCATTTCTGATCAACAATATGTCATTCACATATACTTATCAGAAATGATGTAGTGCTCCCACTCACTTTCTTGTAAATACAGGCTTCACCGCAAGTCTGTATAAAACTATATGCTTTGATCAACTTATCAAAGTGTGTATTCCAACTCGAGATGCTTGCACCAGTCCATAGATGGATCATTGGAGCTTGCACATTTTGTTAGCTCCTTTAGGATTGACAAAACCTTCGGTTGCATCATATACAACTCTTCCTTAATAAATCCATTAAAATGTAGTTTTGACATCCATTTGCCGATTTCATAAAATGTGGCAATTGCTAACATGATTCGGACAGACTTAAGCATCGCTCTGAGCTTGAGAAAATCTCATTGTAGTCAACACCTTGAACTTGTCGAAAAACCTTTTTTGTGACAAGTCGAGCTTTGTAGATAGTAACACTACTATCAGTGTCCGTCTTCCTCTTGAAGATCCATTTATTTAACTTGACTTGCTGATCATCGAGCAGGTCAATCAAAGTCCATACTTTGTTCTCATACATGGATCATATCTCAGATTTTATGGCCTCAAGCCATTTCGCGGAATCTGGGCTCATCATCGCTTCCTCATAGTTCGTAGGTTTATCATGGTCTAGTAACATGACTTCTAGAATAGGATTACCGTACCACTCTGGTGCGGATCTTACTCTGGTTGACCTACGAGGTTTTGGTGAAGGAAATATGCCCTAGAGGCAATAATAAAGTTATTATATATTTCCTTATATCATGATAAATGTTTATTATTCATGCTAGAATTGTATTAACCGGAAACATAATACATGTGTGAATATATAGACAAACAAGATGTCACTAGTATGCCTCTATTTGACTAGCTTGTTAATCAAAGATGGTTATGTTTCCTAACCATGAACAAGGAGTTGTTATTTGATTAACAAGGTCACATCATTAGTTGAATGATCTGATTGACATGACCCATTCCGTTAGCTTAACACTTGATCGCTTAGTATGTTAATGCTTTCTTCATGACCCATACATGTTCCTGTAACTATGAGATTATGCAACTCCTGTTTATCGGAGGAACACTTTGGTACTACCAAACGTCACAACGAATCGGGTGATTATAAAGGAGTACTACAGGTGTCTCCAAAGGTACTTGTTGGGTTGGCGATTTGAGATTAGGTTTTGTCACTCCGATTGTCGGAGAGGTATCTCTAGGCCTTCTCGGTAATACACATCACATAAGCCTTGCAAGCATTGCAACTAAAGAGTTAGTTGTGAGATGATGTATTACGGAACGAGTAAAGAGACTTTCCGTAACGAGATTAAACTAGGTATTGGATACCGACGATCGAATCTCGGAAAGTAACATACCGATGACAAAGGGAACAACGATGTTGTTATGCGGTTTGACCGATAAAGATCTTCAGAGAATATGTAGGAACCAATATGAGCATCCAGGTTCCGCTATTGGTTATTGACCAAGAATAGTTCTAGGTCATGTCTACATAGTTCTCGAACCGTAGGGTCCGCACGCTTAAGGTTTCAATGACGGTTATTATGAGTTTATGTATTTTGATGTACCAAGGAGTTCGAGTCCCGGATGTGATCACGGACATGACGAGGAGTCTCAAATGGTCGAGACATAAAGATTGATATATTGGATGGTTATATTCGACACCGGAAAGGTTCCGGAAGTTTCCGGAGAAAACCGGAGTGCCGGAGGGGTTACCGGAACCCCCCGGGGAAGTTATGGGCCTTATTGGGCCAAGAGGGGAGAGAGAGGGCTGCACCAGGAGGTGGTGCGCCCCCCTCCATGGGGAGTCCGAATTGGACTAGGAGGGGGGGGCGCAGCCCCCCTTTCCCTCTCCCTCTCCCTCTCTTTCCTTCCCCTTCCCTCTTCCTAGTAGGACTAGGAAAGGGGAGTCCTACTCCTACTAGGAGGAGGACTCCCCCCTCCCTTGGTGCGCCCCAAGGGCTGGCCGGCCCTCCCCCTTGCTCCTTTATATACGGGGGCAGGGGGGCACCCTAGAACACACAAGTTGATCTACGGATCGTTCCTTAGCCGTGCAGCGGTGCCCCCTCCACCATATTCCACCTCGGTCATATTGTTGCAGTGCTTAGGCGAAGCCTCGCGACGGTAGAACATCAAGATCGCCACCACGCCGTCGTCGACGGAACTCCTCCCCGACGCTTTGCTGGATCGGAGCCCGGGATCGCCATCGAGCTGAACGTGTGCTAAGAACTCGGAGGTGCCGAGTAACGGTGCTTGGATCGGTCGGATCGTGAAGACGTCGACTACATCAAAGCGTTGATATAACGCTTCGCTTTCGGTCTCACGAGGGTACGCGGACGACTCTCTCCCTCTCGTTGCTATGCCATCACCATGGTCTTGCGTGATCGTAGGAAAATTTTTGAAATTACTACGCTACCCAACAAAGTGGCATCCGAGCCAGGTTTTATGCGTTGATGTCATATGCACGAGTAGAACACAAGTGAGTTGTGGGCGATACAAGTCATACTACCTACCAGCATGTCATACTTTGGTTCAGCGGTATTGTGAGATGAAGCGCCCGACCGACATTACGCCAGACGCTTACGCGAGACTGGTTTCACCGCTGTGAGCACTCGTTGCTTAAAGGTGACTGGCGGGTGTCTGTCTCTCTCACTTTAGTTGAACTGAGTGTGGCTACGCCCGGTCCTTGAGAAGGTTAAACGGAGTCTATTTGACGAAGTATCGCTGTGGTTTTGATGCGAGGTAAGAACGGTTCTTGCTCAGCCCGTAGCAGCCACGTAAAACTTGCAACAACAAAGTAGAGGACGCCTAACTTGTTTTTGCAGGGCATGTTGTGATGTGATATGGTCAAGACGTGATGCTATATTTTATTGTATGAGATGATCATGTTTTGTAACCGAAGTTATCGGCAATCGGCAGGAGCCATATGGTTGTCGCTTATTGTATGAAATGCAACGCCATGTAATTGCTTTACTTTATCACTAAGCGGTAGCGATAGTCGAGAAGCAATAGTTGGCGAACGACAACGATGCTACGATGGAGATCAAGGTGTCGCGCCGGTGACGATGGTGATCATGACGGTGCTTCGGAGATGGAGATCACAAGCACAAGATGATGATGGCCATATCATATCACTTATATTGATTGCATGTGATGTTTATCCTTTATGCATCTTATCTTGCTTTGATTGACGGTAGCATTATAAGATGATCTCTCACTAAAATTATCAAGTAGTGTTCTCCCGAGTATGCACCGCTGCCAAAGTTCGTCGTGACGAGACACCACGTGATGATCGGGTGTGATAAGCTCTCACGTCCATCTACAACGGGTGTAAGCCAGTTTTGCACACGCAGAATACTCAGGTTATACTTGACGAGCCTAGCATATGCAGATATGGCCTCGAACACGGAGACCGAAAGGTCGAGCGTGAATCATATAGTAGATATGATCAACATAAGATGTTCACCATTGAAAACTACTCCATCTCACGTGATGATCGGTTATGGTTTAGTTGATTTGGATCACGTGATCACTTAGATGACTAGAGAGATGTCTGTCTAAGTGGGAGTTCTTAAGTAATATGATTAATTGAACTTTAATTTATCATGAACTTAGTCCTGGTAGTATTTTGCAAATTATGTTATAGATCAATAGCTCGCGTTATTGCTTCCCTATGTTTTTATATGTGTTCCTAGAGAAAATTGTATTGAAAATGTTAGTAGCAATGATGCGGATTGGATCCGTGATCTGAGGTTTATCCTCATTGCTGCACGTAAGAATTATGTCCTTGATGCACCGCTAGGTGATGACCTATTGCAAGAGCAAGATGCGACGTTATGAACGTTTGGCTAGCTCAATATGATGACTACTTGGTAGTTTAGTGCACCATGCTTAAACGGCTTAGAATCGGGACTTCAAAGACGTTTTGAACGTCATGGACCATATGAGATGTTCCAGAGTTGAAGTTAATATTTCAAGCAAATACCGAGTTGAGAGATATGAAGTCTTCAACAAGTTCTATAGCTAAAAGATGGAGGAGAATCGCTCAACTAGTGAGCATGTGCTCAGATTGTCCAGGTACTTTAATCGCTTGAATCAAGTGGGAGTTAATCTCCCAGATAAGATAGTGATTGACAGAATTCTCTAGTCACCATCACTAAGTTACTAGAACTTCGTGATGAACTATAGTATGCAAGGGATGACGAAAACGATTCCCGAGCTCTTCGTGATGTTGAAATCGACGAAGGTAGAAGTCAAGAAAGAGCATCAAGTGTTGATGATTGACAAGACCACTAGTCTTAAGGAAAAGGGCAAAGGGAAGAAGGGAACTTCAAGAAGAACGGCAAGCAAGTTGTTGCTCGAGTGAAGAAGCCCAAGTCTGGACCTAAGCCTGAGACTAAGTGCTTTTGCTGCAATGGAACTGGTCACTAGGAGCGGAACTACCCCAAGTATTTGGCGGATAAGAAGGATGGCAAAGTGAACAAAGGTATATTTGATATACAGATTATTGATGTGTATTTTACTAGTGTTCGTAGCAACCCTCGGTATTTGATACTGGTTCAGTTGCTAAGAGTAGTAACTCAAACGGAGTTGCGTAATGAAGCAGAAACTAGTTTAAGGGAAGTAACGATGAGTGTTGGAAGTAGTTCCAAAATTGATATGATCATCATCGCACACTCCCTATACTTTCGGGATTAGTATAAACCTAAATAAATGTTATTTGGTGTTTGCGTTGAGCATGAATATGATTTGATCATGTTTATTGCAAAACGGTTATTCATTTAAAGTCAAAGAATAATTGTTGTTCTATTTAAATGAATAAAACCTTCGATGGTAATACACCCAATGAAAATAGTTTATTGGATCTCGATCGTAATGATACACATATTCATAATATTGATGCCAAAAGATGCAAAGTTAATAATGATAGTGCAACTTATTTGTGGCAATCGCCGCTTAGGTCATATTGGTGTAAAACGCATGAAGAAACTCCATGTCGATGGACTTTCGGAATCACTTGGTTATGAATCATTTGATGCTTGCGAACCGTGCCGTTTGGGCAAGATGACTAAAACTCCGCTTCTCGGAACAATGGAACAAGCTCCGACTTATTGGAAATAATACATACCGATGTATGCGATCCAATGAGTGTTGATGCTCGTGGCAAGTATCGTTATTTTCGACCTTCACAAGATGATTTGAGCAGATATGGGTATATCTACTTGATGAAACATAAGTCTGAAATAGTTGAAAAGTTCAAAGAATTTCAGAGTGAAGTGGAAAATCATCGTAACAAGAAAATAAAGTTTTTGCGATCTGATCGTGGAGATGAATATTTGAGTTACGAGTTTGGTCTTCAATTAAAACAAAGTGGAATAGTTTCATAGCTCACGCCACCGGAACACCACAAACGTTATGGTGTGTCCGAACGTCAGAAACAGTACTTTATTTTGATATGGTGCGATCAATGATGTCTCTTACCGATTTACCACTATCATTTTGGGGTTATGCATTAGAGACAGCTGCATTCACGCTTAATAGGGCACCATCTAAATCCGCTGAGGCGACACCGTATGAACTATGGTTTAACAAAGAAACCTAAGTCGTCGTTTCTTAAAGTTTGGAGTTGTGATGCTTATGTGAAAAAGTTTTCACCGATGAGCTCGAACCCAAATCGAGAAGTGTCTTCATAGAATACCCAAAGGTGACTATTGGGTACACCTTCTATCACAGATCCGAAGGCAAGTTTTTCCGTTGTTAAGATGGATCCTTTCTAGAGAAGAAGTTTCTCTCGAAAGAAGTGAGTGGGAGGAAAGTAGAACTTGATGAGGTAATTGTACCTTCTCCTTATTGGAAAGTAGTTCATCACGTAAATCAGTTCCAAGTGATTCCTACACCAATTAGTGAGGAAGTTAATGATGATGATCATAAAACTTCAGATCAAGTTGCTGCCAAACCTCGAGGTCTTCCAGAGTAAAATCCGCACCAGAGTGGTACGGTAATCATGTTCGGAAGTCATGTTACTAGACCATGATGAACCTACGGACTATGAGGAAGCGATGATGAGCCCAGATTCGCGAAATGGCTTGAGGCCATGAAATCTGAGATAGGATCCATGTATGAGAACAAAGTATGGACTTTGATTGACTTGCTCGATGATCGCAAGCCATGTTAAATAAATGGATCTTCAAGAGGAAGACGGACACCGATAGTAGTGTTACTATCTACAAAGCTCGACTTGTTGCAAAAGGTTTTCGACAAGTTCAATGTGTTGAATACGATGAGATTTTCTCACCGTAACGATGCTTAAGTCTGTCCGAATCATGTTAGCAATTGCCACATTTTATGAAATCTGGCAAATGGATGTCAAAACTGCATTCCTTAATGGATTTATTAAAGAAGAGTTGCATATGATGCAACCAGAAGGTTTTGTCAATCCTAAAGGAGCTAACAAAATGTGCAAGCTTCAGCGATCCATCTATGGACTGGTGCAAGCATCTCGAGTTGGAATAAACGCTTTGATAGTGTGATCAAAGATATGGTTTTATACAGACTTTTGGAGAAGCTCTGATTTACAAGAAAGTGAGTGGGAGCACTACAACATTTCGACAAGTATATGTGAATGACATATTGTTGATCGGAAATAATGTAGAATTATTCGCAAAGCATAAAGGAGTATTTGAAAGGAGTTTTTCAAAGAAGGACCTCGGTGAAGCTGCTTATATATTGAGCATCAAGATCTATAGAGATAGATCAAGACGCTTGATAAGTTTTTCAATGAATACATACCTTGACAAGATTTTGAAGTAGTTCAAAATGCAACATCAAAGAAAGAGTTCTTGCCTGTGTTACAAGGTGCGAGATTGAGTAAGACTCAAAACCCGACCACGGCAGAAGATAGAAAAGAATGAAAGTCATTCCCTATGCATCAGCCATAGGTTCTATAAAGTATGTCATGTGTGTACTGATCTATTGCATACCCTACCACTAAAGCTTGGCAAGGAGTGCAATAGTGATCTAGGAGTAGATCAATGGACATCGGTCAAAATTATCCTTAGTAGAATAAGGATATGTTTCTCGATTATGGAAGTGAAAAAAGGGTTCGTCGTAAAGGGTTACGCCGATGCAAGTTTTAACACTAATCTAGATGACTCGAGTCTCAATCTGGATACATATTGTAAGTGGGAGCAATTAGCTAGAGTAGCTCCGTGCGAGCATTGTTGACATAGAGATTTGCAAAATTCATACGGATCTGAATGTGGCGGACCCGCTGACTAAGATTCTCTCACAAAGCAAAACATGATCACACCTTAGTACTCTTTGGGTGTTAATCACATAGCGATGTGAACTAGATTACTGAATCTAGTAAACCCTTTGGGTCTTGGTCACATGGCGATGTGAATTATGGGTGTTAATCACATGATGATGTGAACTATCGATGTTAATCACATGGTGATGTAATCTAGATTATTGACTCTAGTGCAAGTGGGAGATGAAGGAAATATGCCCTAGAGGCAATAATAAAGTTATTATATATTTCCTTATATCATGATAAATGTTTATTATTCATGCTAGAATTGTATTAACCGGAAACATAATACATGTGTGAATATATAGACAAACAGATGTCACTAGTATGCCTCTACTTGACTAGCTTGTTAATCAAAGATGGTTATGTTTCCTAACCATGAACAAGGAGTTGTTATTTGATTAACAAGGTCACATCATTAGTTGAATGATCTGATTGACATGACCCATTCCGTTAGCTTAACACTTGATCGCTTAGTATGTTAATGCTTTCTTCATGACCCATACATGTTCCTGTAACTATGAGATTATGCAACTCCTGCTTACACGGAGGAACACTTTGGTACTACCAAACGTCACAACGAATCGGGTGATTATAAAGGAGTACTACAGGTGTCTCCAAAGGTACTTGTTGGGTTGGCGATTTGAGATTAGGTTTTGTCACTCCGATTGTCGGAGAGGTATCTCTAGGCCTTCTCGGTAATACACATCACATAAGCCTTGCAAGCATTGCAACTAAAGAGTTAGTTGTGAGATGATGTATTACGGAACGAGTAAAGAGACTTTCCGTAACGAGATTAAACTAGGTATTGGATACCGACGATCGAATCTCGGAAAGTAACATACCGATGACAAAGGAACAACGATGTTGTTATGCGGTTTGACCGATAAAGATCTTCAGAGAATATGTAGGAACCAATATGAGCATCCAGGTTCCGCTATTGGTTATTGACCAAGAATAGTTCTAGGTCATGTCTACATAGTTCTCGAACCGTAGGGTCCGCATACTTAAGGTTTCAATGACGGTTATTATGAGTTTATGTATTTTGATGTACCAAGGAGTTCGAGTCCCGGATGTGATCACGGACATGACGAGGAGTCTCAAATGGTCGAGACATAAAGATTGATATATTGGATGGTTATATTCGACACCGGAAAGGTTCCGAAGTTTCGGAGAAAACCGGAGTGCCGGAGGGTTACCGGAACCCCCGGGAAGTTATGGGCCTTATTGGGCCAAGAGGGAGAGAGAGGGCTGCACCAGGAGGTGGTGCGCCTCCATGGGGAGTCCGAATTGACTAGGAGGGGGCGCAGCCCCCTTCCCTCTCCCTCTCCCTCTCTTTCCTTCCCCTTCCCTCTTCCTAGTAGGACTAGGAAAGGGAGTCCTACTCCTACTAGGAGGAGGACTCCCTCCCTTGGTGCGCCCCAAGGGCTGGCCGCCCTCCCCTTGCTCCTTTATATACGGGGCAGGGGGCACCCTAGAACACACAAGTTGATCTACGGATCGTTCCTTAGCCGTGTGCGGTGCCCCTCCACCATATTCCACCTCGGTCATATTGTTGCAGTGCTTAGGCGAAGCCCTCGCGACGGTAGAACATCAAGATCGCCACCACGCCGCCGTCGTCGACGGAACTCCTCCCCGACGCTTTGCTGGATCGGAGCCCGGGATCGCCATCGAGCTGAACGTGTGCTAAGAACTCGGAGGTGCCGGAGTAACGGTGCTTGGATCGGTCGGATCGTGAAGACGTACGACTACATCAACCGCGTTGATATAACGCTTCCGCTTTCGGTCTACGAGGGTACGTGGACGGACACTCTCCCCTCTCGTTGCTATGCCATCACCATGGTCTTGCGTGATCGTAGGAAAATTTTTGAAATTACTACGTTACCCAACATTTGGTAGTAACTTGATCTTGAAGTTTCATGATCATCATCATTAGCTTCCTCACTAATTGGTGTAGGCATCACTGGAACTGATTTCAGTGATGAACTAGTTTCCAATTCGGGAGAAGGTACAAATTACTTTATTAAGCTCTACTTTCCTCCCACTCACTTCTTTCGAGAGAAACTCCTTCTCTAGAAAGGATCCATTCTTAGCAACGAATGTTTTGCCTTTGGATCTGTGATAGAAGGAGTACCCAACAGTTTCCTTTGGGTATTCTATGAAGACGCACTTTTCCGATTTGGGTTCGAGCTTATCAGGTTGAAAACCTTTTCACATAAGCATCGCAACTCCAAACTTTAAGAAACGACGGCTTAGGTTTATTGCTAAACCATAGTTCATACGGTGTCGCCTCAACGGATTTAATGGTGCCCTATTTAACGTGAATGCAGCTGTCTCTAATGCATAACCCCAAAACGATATTGGTAAATCGGTAAGAGACATCATTGATCGCACCATATCAAATAAAGTGCGGTTATGACGTTCGGACACACCATTACGTTATGGTGTTCCATGTGGCCCTGAGCTGTGAAACTATTCCACATTGTTTTATATGAAGACCAAACTCGAACTCAAATATTCTCCTCCATGATCAGATCGTAGAAACTTTATTTTCTTGTTACGATGATTCTCCACTTCACTCTGAAATTCTTTGAACTTTTCAAATGTTACGACTTGTGCTTCATTAAGTAGATATACTCATATCTGCTCAAATCATCTTGTGAAGGTCGAAAATAATGATACCTACCACGAGCATCAACACTCATTGGACCGCATACATCGGTATGTATTATTTCCAACAAGTCAAGATCTCGCTCCATTGTTCCAACAACGGAGTTTCAGTTCTCTTGCCCAAAAGGCACGGTTCAAGCATCAAATGATTCATAATCAAGTGATTCCAAAACCCATCAGCATGGAGTTTCTTCATGCGCTTTACACCGATATGACCCAAACGGCAGTGCCACAAATAAGTTGCACTATCATTATTAACTTTGCATCTTTTGGCATCAATATTATGAATATGTGTATCAGTACGATCGAGATCCAACAAACTATTTTCATTGGGTGTATGACCATTGAAGGTTTTATTCATTTAAACAGAACAACAATTATTCTCTGATTTTAAATGAATAACTGTATTGCAATAAACATGATCAAATCATATTCATGTTCAACGCAAACGCCAAATAACATTTATTTAGGTTTAACACTAATCCCGAAGGTATAGGGAGTGTGCGATGATGATCATATCAATCTTGGAACTACTTCCAACACTCATCGTCACTTCCCCTTCAACTAGTCTCTGTTTATTCTGTAACTCATGTTTCGAGTTACTAATCTTAGCAACCGAACAAGTATCAAATACTCAGGGGCTACTATAAACACTAGTAAGGCACACATCAATAACCTGTACATCAAATATACCCTTGTTCGCTTTGCCATCCTTCTTATCCACCAAATATTCAGGGTATTTCTGCTTCCAGTGACCATTTCCTTTGCAGTGTAAGCACTCAGTTTCTGGTTTTGGTCCAGCTTTGGGCTTCTTTGCGGGAGTGACAACTTGCTTGTCATTCTACTTGAAGTTCCCTTTCTTTCCCTTTGCCCTTTTCTTGAAACTAGTGGTCTTTTCAATCATCAACACTTGATGCTCTTTTCTTGATTTCTACCTTCGTCGATTTCAACATCACGAAGAGCTCGGGAATCTTTTTCGTCATCCCTTGCATACTATAGTTCATCACGAAGTTCTAGTAACTTAGTGATGGTGACTAGAGAATTCTGTCAATCACTATCTTACCTGGAAGATTAACTCCCACTTGATTCAAGTGATTGAAGTACCCAGACAATCTGAGCACATGCTCACTAGTTGAGCGATTCTCCTCCATCTTTTAGCTATAGAACTTCTTTGGAGACTTCATATCTCTCAACTCGGGTATTTGCTTGAAATATTAACTTCAACTCCTGGAACATCTCATATGGTCCATGACGTTCAAAATGTCTTAGAAGTCCCGATTCTAAGCCGTTAAGTATGGTGCACTAAACTATCAAGTAGTCATCATATTGAGCTAGCCAAACATTCATAACGTCTGCATTTGCTCCTGCAATAGGTCTGTCACCTAGCGGTGCATTAAGGACATAATTCTTCTGTGCAGCAATGAGGATAAACCTCAGATCACGGATCCAATCCGCATCATTGCTACTAACATTTTTCAATACAATTTTCTCTAGGAACACATATAAAAACATCGGGAAGCAAAAACATAGGGAAGCAACAATGCGAGCTATTGATCTACAACATAATTTGAAAAATACTACCAGGACTATGTTCATGATAAATTAAAGTTCAATTAATCATATTACTTAAGAACTCCCACTTAGATAGACATCCCTCTAATCTTCTAAGTGATTACATGATCCATATCAACTACACCATGTCCGATCGTTACGTGAGATGGAGTAGTTTCAACGGTGAACATCAATATGTTGATCATATCTACTATATGATTCACGCTCGACCTTTCGGTCTCCGTGTTCCGAGGCCATATCTGTTATATGCTAGGCTCGTCAAGTTTAACCTGAGTATTCCGCGTGTGCAACTGTTTTGCACCTGTTGTATTTGAACGTAGAGCCTATCACACCCGATCATCACGAGGTGTCTCAGCACGAAGAACTTTCGCAACGGTGCATACTCAGGGAGAACACTTCTTGATAATTTAGTGAGAGATCATCTTAAAATTCTACCGTCAAACTAAGCAAAATAAGATGTATAAAAGATAAACATCATATGCAATCAAAATATGTGACATGATATGGCCATCATCATCTTGTGCCTTTGATCTCCATCTCCAAAGCATCGTCATGATTTTCATCGTCACCGGCATGACACCATGATCTCCATCATCTTGATCTATATCAATGTGTCGTCACATGGTCGTCTCGCCAACTATTGCTCTTGCAACTATTGCTATTGCATAGCGATAAAGTAAAGCAATTATTTGGCGCTTGCATCTTATGCAATAAAGAGACAACCATAAGGCTTCTGCCAGTTGCCGATAACTTCTATAAAACATGATCATCTCATACAACAACTTATATCTCATCACGTCTTGACCATATCACATCACAACATGCCCTGCAAAAACAAGTTAGACGTCCTCTACTTTGTTGTTGCAAGTTTTACGTGGCTGCTACGGGCTGAGCAAGAACCGTTCTTACCTACGCATCAAAACCACAACGATAGTTTGTCAAGTTGGTGCTGTTTTAACCTTCGCAAGGACCGGGCGTAGCCACACTTGGTTCAACTAAAGTGAGAGAGACAGACACCCGCCAGTCACCTTTAAGCAACGAGTGCTCGCAGCGGTGAAACCAGTCTCGCGTAAGTGTACGCGTAATGTCGGTCCGGGCCGCTTCATCTCACAATACCGCCGAACCAAAGTATGACATGCTGGTAAGCAGTATGACTTGTATCGCCCACAACTCACTTGTGTTCTACTCGTGCATATGACATCTACGCATAAAACCTGGCTCGGATGCCACCGCTGGGGAACGAGTAATTTCAAAATTTCCTACGCACACGCAAGATCATGGTGATGGCATAGAAACGAGAGGGAGAGTATTGTCCACGCACCCTCGTGAGACCGAAGCGAAGCGTTATGACAACGCGGTTGATGTAGTTGTACGCCTTCACGATCCGACCGATCCAAGTACCGAACGTCACGGCACCTCCGAGTTCAGCACACGCTCAGCTCGATGATGATCCCGGACCGATCCAGCAAAGTGTCGGGATGAGTTCGTCAAGACGACGGCGTGGTGGCGATGATGATGCTCTACCGGCGCAGGCTTCGCCTAAACTCCGCGACGATATGACCGAGGTGGAATATGGTGGAGGGGGCACCGCACACGGCTAAGGAACGATCACGAAGATCAACTTGTGTGTCCATGGGGTGCCCCTGCCCCGTATATAAAGGAGTGGAGGAGGGAGGGCGGCCCTCTCTATGGCGCGCCCTAGGGGAGTCCTACTCCCACGGGAGTAGGATTCCCCTTCCTAGTCCAACTAGGAACCCTTCCATGTAGTAGGAGTAGGAGAGAAGGAAAGGAAGAGAAAAGGAGAAGGAAGGAAGGGGCCCCTTCCCTAGTCAATTCGGACCAGACCAAGGGAAGGGTGCGCCACCCTTGAGGCCCTTTTCCTTCTTTCCCGTATGGCCCAATAAGGCCCAATACGTATTCCCGTAACTCTCCGGTACTCGAAAAATACCCGAATCACTGAACCTTTCCGATGTCCGAATATAGTCGTCCAATATATCGATCTTTACGTCTCGACCATTTCGAGACTCCTCGTCATGTCCCCGATCTCATCCGGGACTCGAACTCCTTCGGTACATCAAAACTCATAAACTCATAATATAACCGCATCAAAACCTTGCGTGCGGACCCTACGGGTTCGAGAACTATGTAGACATGACCTAGAACTATTCTCGGTCAATAACCAATAGCGGAACCTGGATGCCCATATTGGCTCCTACATATTCTACAAAGATCTTTATCGGTCAAACCGCATAACAACATACGTTGTTCCCTTTGTCATCGGTATGTTACTTGTCCGAGATTCGATCGTCGGTATCCAATACCTAGTTCAATCTCGTTACCGGCAAGTCTCTTTACTCGTTACGTAATGCATCATTCCATAACTAACTCATTAGCTACATTGCTTGCAAGGCTTATAGTGATGTGCATTACCGAGAGGGCCTAGAGATACCTCTCCGACAATCGGAGTGACAAAACCTAATCTCGAAATACGCCAACCCAACATGTACCTTTGGAGACACCTGTAGTACTCCTTTATAATCACCCAGTTACGTTGTGACGTTTGGTAGCACCCAAA
This sequence comes from Aegilops longissima, assembly GCA_021605205.1. NCBI lineage: Eukaryota > Viridiplantae > Streptophyta > Magnoliopsida > Poales > Poaceae > Aegilops > Aegilops longissima. Next base: position 58,901,222 of record CM038679.1, read on the forward strand.
GTGTTCCTCCGGTAAACGGGAGTTGCATAATCTCATAGTTACAGGAACATGTATAAGTCATGAAGAAAGCAATAGCAACATACTAAACGATCAAGTGCTAGGCTAACGGAATGGGTCAAGTCAATCACATCATTCTCCTAATGATGTGATCCCGTTAATCAAATGACAACTCATGTCTATGGCTAGGAAACTTAACCATCTTTGATTCAACGAGCTAGTTAAGTAGAGGCATACTAGTGACACTATGTTTGTCTATGTATTCACACATGTATTATGTTTCCGGTTAATACAATTCTAGCATGAATAATAAATATTTATCATGAAATAAGGAAATAAATAATAACTGTATTATTGCCTCTAGGGCATATTTCCTTCAGTCTCCCACTTGCACTAGAGTCAATAATCTAGTTCACATCATCATGTGATTCAACACTAATATTCACATCTGTATGTGATTAACACCCATAGTTCACATCGTCATGTGACCAGCATCCAAAGGGTTTACTAGAGTCAATAATCTAGTTCACATCGCTATGTGATTAACACCCAAAGAGTACTAAGGTATGATCATGTTTTGCTCGTGAGAGAATCTTAGTCAACGGGTCATTACATTCAGAGCCGTATGTATTTTTGCAAATATTCTATGTCTACAATGCTCGCACGGAGCTACTCTAGCTAATTGCTCCCACTTTCAATATGTATCCAGATTGAGACTTATCGGATCAGTGTAAAAAGCTTGCATCGATGTAACTCTTTACGACGGGCTCTTTTATCACCTCCATAATCGAGAAATATTTCCTTAGTCCTCACTAAGGATGTTCTTGACCAATGTCCGATGATCTACTCCTAGATCACTATTGTACTCCTTGCCAAATACAGAGCAAGGTATACAATAGGTCCGGTACATAGCATAGCATACTTTATAGAACCTATGGTCGAGGCATAGGGAATGACTTTCATTCTCTTTTCTATTTTCTGCCGTGGTCGGGATTTGAGTCTTACTCAATTTCACACCTTTGCAACACAGCAAGAACTTTTCTTTGATCGTTCCATTTTGAACTACTTCAAAATCTTGACAAGGTATATACTTATTGAAAAAACTTATCAAGCGCCTTGATCTATCTCAATAGATCTTGATGCTCAATATGTAAGTAGCTTTCTTGATGTCTTTCTTTTAAAGAAGTCCTTCCAAATACTCCTTTATGCTTTCGGAAAAATTCTACATCATTTCGATCAACAATATGTCATTCACATATACTTATCGAAATGATGTAGTGCTCCCACTCACTTTCTTGTAAATACAGGCTTCACCGCAAGTCTCAGATAAAACTATATGCTTTGATCAACTTATCAAAGTGTGTATTCCAACTCGAGATGCTTGCACCAGTCCATAGATGGATCATTTGGAGCTTGCACATTTTGTTAGCTCCTTTAGGATTGACAAAACCTTCTCGTTGCATCATATACAACTCTTCCTTAATAAATCCATTAAAAATGTAGTTTTGACATCCATTTGCCAGATTTCATAAAATGTGGCAATTGCTAACATGATTCGGACAGACTTAAGCATCGCTACAGTTGAGAAAATCTCATTGTAGTCAACACCTTGAACTTGTCGAAAAACCTTTTTTGTGACAAGTCGAGCTTTGTTACCGGCAAGTCTCGTTACCGGCAAGTCTCTTTACTCGTTACGTAATGCATCATTCCATAACTAACTCATTACCGGCAAGTCTCTTTACTCGTTACGTAATGCATCATTCCATAACTAACTCATTAGCTACATTGCTTGCAAGGCTTATAGTGATGTGCATTACCGAGAGGGCCCAGAGATACCTCTCCGACAATCGGAGTGACAAAACCTAATCTCGAAATACGCCAACCCAACATGTACCTTTGGAGACACCTGTAGTACTCCTTTATAATCACCCGATTACGTTGTGACGTTTGGTAGCACCAAAGTGTTCCTCCGTAAACGGAGTTGCATAATCTCATAGTTACAGGAACATGTATAAGTCATGAAGAAAGCAATAGCAACATACTAAACGATCAAGTGCTAGGCTAACGGAATGGGTCAAGTCAATCACATCATTCTCCTAATGATGTGATCCCGTTAATCAAATGACAACTCATGTCTATGGCTAGGAAACTTAACCATCTTTGATTCAACGAGCTAGTTAAGTAGAGGCATACTAGTGACACTATGTTTGTCTATGTATTCACACATGTATTATGTTTCCGGTTAATACAATTCTAGCATGAATAATAAATATCTATCATGAAATAAGGAAATAAATAATAACTGTATTATTGCCTCTAGGGCATATTTCCTTCATAAAGAACCTAAAAATAAAAAGAAAAAGGTGAAAAAAAATATGAAGGTCCAGATAGGGTCGAGCTGTATCGTGGACTTTATTTTTAGTATGCCTCCGTCCTTGCCCATGGTATTTTTAGTGCGTAGTTATATACGCGTGGTACGTATGCCGCTATCCGGTTGGGGCTTGGACGGAGGCCGAATTGCTAATCTAGCTCTGGACGAGTCGGACTGCCATTCTGCAGGGTAGACCGGACTCGTTTGACAGTGTCCGAGGGCTTGAGTGCCGATTTAGTTTTCGGCTCAATAAGGACACCCTGTACTTCGGCTGCGAGGGCTGTGGTATGCTCCTCAGTATGGAGGGAGCGCACCATGTTTCCATTAACCGTAATAATGCCGCGGGGTCCAGGCATTTTGAGCTTTAAGTAAGCATAATGCGGGACCGCAGTGAAGTGGGCGAAGGCGGCTCTCCCGAGCAGTGTGTGATAACCACTGCAGAAAGGGACGATGTCAAAGATCAAGTCTTCGCTTCGGAAGTTGTCCGGCGAACCGAAGACCACTTCCAATGTTATTGAGCCCGTGCAGCTGGCTTCTACACCAGGTATTACTCCTTTAAAGGTGGTTTTAGTGGGCTTGATTCTTGACGGACCGATGCCCATTTTGTGGACAGTGTCCTGATAAAGCAGGTTAAGGCTGCTGTCGCCGTCCATAAGGACTCGCGTGAGATGGAATCCGTCGATAATTGGATCGAGGACCAATGCTGCCGAACCTCCATGACGGATACTGGTCGGATGGTCTCTGCGATCGAAAGTGATCAGACAGGCTGACCATGGGTTGAATTTTGGGGCGACTCACTCTATGGCATAGACGTCCCTTAGTGCGCGCTTACGCTCCCTCTTGGGATATGTGTAACATATATCATATTTACTGTTTTCACCTCAGGGGGAAATTTCTTCTGTCCCCCTGTGTTCGGTGGGCGAGGCTCCTCATCGTCGTCCTCGCTGGGGCCCTTTCCCCTTGTGTTCGGTGTTTAGCTTACCGGCCTGTTTAAAGACCCAACAATTTCTGTTGGTATGATTGGCGGGCTTGTCAGGGGTGCTATGAACCTGGCAAGGCCGACCGAGTATTCTGTCCAAACTAGATGGACCATCTTTATTTCCTTTGAATGGATTCTTCTGCTGACCGGGTTTAGAGCCACTGAATCTAGTGTTGACCGTCGTGTCTTCGGTATCTTCATTGTTGCTTTGACGCTTGTGTTTGTTGCGTCGTGGCTTGCCGTTGCCATCTCTGGCTTCGGAGGTACCAGGGTCACTGGTTGTGTTGCTTCTACGAGCTAACCAGCTATCTTCTCCCGCGCAAAAGCGGGTCATAAGTGCAGTGAGAGCTTCCATAGACTTCGGTTTTTCTTGGCCGAGGTGTCGGGCCAGCCACTCGTCGCGGACACTGTGTTTAAAGGCCGCAAGGGCTTCGGCGTCCGGACAATCGACAATTTGGTTCTTTTTAATTAAGAACTTGGTCCAGAGTTTTCAGGCTGACTCTCCAGGTTGCTGGACTATGTGAATGAGGTCATCGGCATCTGGGGGCCGAACATAGGTACCTTGGAAGTTGTCTCTAAAGGCATCTTCCAAATCTTCCCAGCTACCAATGGAGTTTTCTGGGAGGCTATTCAGCCAGTGCCGAGCTGGTCCCTTTAATTTTAGCGGGAGGTACTTGATGACATGGAGATCATCACCGCGAGCCATGTGGATATGGAGAAGAAAATCTTCAATCCATACTGGGGGATCTGTCGTTCCATCGTATGATTCAATGTTCACGGGTTTATACCCTTCTGGGAACTGGTGCTCCATTACCTCATCAATGAAGCATAAGGGGTGTGCGGCGCCTCTGTATTGGGCGATGTCACGACGCAGTTTGGATGAAGTTCGTATGCGGTTTTCGGCCCGGGTGAGGTTGTGCTTGTCACGCCAGGCCTGATGACCGTCTTCTCGCGTTGGAGCATGCCCCCTTGATCCATAGATTGATCTGGTCTGACCAGCTCTATTGTCCAGGTCCTTACGTAGGTCGTAGGTGTAGCTCGTAGCTACTACCTCCTTGCCTCTATGGCGGGGAGGTGCGGGCTGATGTTCGGCGTAAGTAGCCACTCTGTCCCGCCCATGTGGTGGTCGGTCAGGTTCATCAGCAGCTTTATACTTTGGCGGTATTGGCTCAAGAGCCTCGTCATCAAATTGTGGCAGTAGCTTGCGCTTCGGGTAGCTCTTTGTTGGGCGTTCGAGGCCGTATTCTTCGGCTGCCAGGACTTTAGTCCATCTGTCATTGAGTGTATCATGTTCGGCTTGAAGCTGCTGCTGCTTATTTTTTAGGCTTCTCGCAGTGGTGATTAGCCGGCGCTTAAAGCGCTCCTGCTCGGGGGGTTCCTCTGGTACGATGAAGTCTTCATCACCGAGGCTCACATCATCATTGGAGATCGGTAGATAGTTACTATCCTCCGAGTCCTCGTTCCCAACCGGATCGTCGGGGTTAACTTGCCCCTCCTCCCAATCATCTTGTTCGGATGTTGGTTTGACGGGGGCTTCGGGGTCTTCGGCGTTCTCCGAAGTGTCATTGTCTCCGGTGCCGGTATTGCTTTCTTTTCCGCGACACGATTTTGAGTGGCGCTGCTGACGTTGACACTTTGGAGGTGCCTCAGCAGGCTTGTCCTCAATCGGATCCTTCCTGCCGTCGTCGTCATCCTCTTTGGGTGTGTCCACCATATACACGTCATATGTGGAGGTGGCCGTCCAACGTCCGGTAAACGGCGGGTCTTGCCCTTGTTCGTCTCCGGCATCGTCGTCCATGCCGTCGATGTCTTCGGAGGCATAGTCCAGCATGTCGGTTAAATCTGGATGGTGGGTGGGACGTGAAATTCCCCGCTCTCAGCCCCTAGTCCGGGCTGGGCGTAATTCGGAAGCGATTCCTCTGTAATGGCAAGGGATCGCATTAAGTCCAGAGCCTCGTTTAAGAGCAAGGTTTGGACGGGGAAGCGGGAGTCCGCGGGGCTGGCCGGGGTGAGAGCCTCTTGGCCATGCTCGCTTGGTGCGGACTTTGAGAGTTTGGATCTGGAGTCTGGGGGCGAGTCCGGCTTTGCAGTGACAAGGGGAGCTCGATTCGACTCCGGGTTTGCCAATGATGCAGTCCCCTCCAGATCTCCGGTAGCAAGCTCCATAATTGCAGAGAGTTCGGCGGGCTCTAAACTCCCATCTTCGGACCTGGTAGTCTTCTCTGGATCTAAGGCCAGAGCAGTGATTGGGGCCGCAAATCCTTCGAAGATCAAGTCTCCTCGGATATCAACGACATAGTTCAGATTTCCAAAACTGATCTGATGACCAAGGGCGTAGTTGTCAATCCGCTCAAGGTGGCCAATCGAGTTGGCGCGCAGTGCGAAGCCGCCGAATACGAAAATTTGGCCGAAGAGGAAAGTCTCCCCCGAAATGGCATCATTGTAGATGATCGATCGAGCCATCAAAACTTCTGCCGACGACAAAGTGGAACTCTCAATGAAAGCACCAATGTCGGTGTCAAAACTGGCCAATCTCGGGTAGGGGGTCCCAAACTGTGCATCTGAGGATCGAAGGTAACAGGAGGCAGGGGACATGATGTTTTACCCAGGTTCGGGCTTTATTAATGGAGGTAATACCCTACTTCCTACTTGATTGACTTTGATGAGTATAGGGGTTACAAGAGTTGATCTACCTCGAGATCGTAATGGCTAAACCCTAGATGTCTAGCCTGTATGATTTGTCTTAGCCTCTACGGACTAAACCCTCCGGTTTATATAGAGGGGACTAGGGTTGTACAGAGTCGGTTTACAAAGAAAGGAAACTACACATCCGGACGCGAGGCTTGCCATCCATGCAAAGGAGAGTCCCATCCGGACACGAGGGAAGGCCTTCTATCTTGTATCTTCATGGCCCATCAGTCCGGCCCATGTCACATAGCCCGGACACCCGGGGACCCCCTAATCTAGGACTCCCTCACCCTCCACCGCCATGTGTTGTCGCTGCTCGCAGCCATAAGCAGACACACCTACCTCCACTCCTCCACGCGCACCACCACTTGATCCCATGCACATCCAAGTCGTCGTGATGCTCCAGCTCTACATCTTTCTTCACGTAGCGAGATACAAGAAGAGAATCATGACCGAGGTCGCCGGGAAGGATGGCTTCTGAGTCCATACACCATGGAAAATGGAATGCAACCATTAGACCGGCATGGCCTTGTTTTGAAGCTCCAGAGGACCGGGGGAAGTTCATTAATCCACTTTCCATCGGCCTTCTCCAATGATGTAATCAACCTAGGTTTCATGCCGCCGAGGATCTATCCGTTGGCCCATTCGACCTGCCCATTGGAGTGTGTATGTGCCATAGAAGCAAAGTCGTGTTTGATACTACGATCACTGCAATCATCTTTGAACGTATTGGATGTAATATTTCCCATTGTCTATTATAATGTTGTGGGGCATTGCTGTAACGGTGTATGATGCCAGATAATAATTTAATGGCTGGTTCGGCAGCTTGACTGGTTATCGGCTTCGATTCGATCCACTTCGTGAATTGTCGACCGCCACAAGTAGATATCTAAATCCTCCTTTGGCCTTCTTCATAGGTCCTACCGTGTCGAGCCCCAAGACCACAAAAGGCCATGCAATTGGGACCGTTTTGAAGATTGTAGCCGGTAAACGGCTGACCTTAGTGAAGCGCTGGCATCCCATGCAGTTGTTGACTATGTCGTCTACGTCTTGCTTTACCATAAGTCAACAAAAACCATGTCGGTAAGCATTGCTCACTAGGGACCGAGATGTTGTTGGAAATATGCCCTAGAGGCAATAATAAATTAGTTATTATTATTATATTTCCTTGTTCATGATAATCGTTTATTACCCATGCTATAATTGTATTGGTAGGAAACTCAGATACATGTGTGGGTACATAGACAACACCATGTCCCTAGTAAGCCTCTAGTTGACTAGCTCGTTGATCAACAGATGGTTACGGTTTCCTGACTATGGACATTGGATGTCGTTGATAACGGGATCACATCATTAGGAGAATGATGTGATGGACAAGACCCAATCCTAAGCCTAGCACAAAGATCGTGTAGTTCGTATGCTAAAGCTTTTCTAATGTCAAGTATCTTTTCCTTAGACCATGAGATTGTGCAACTCCGGATCTGTAGGAATGCTTTGGGTGTACCAAACGCCACAACGAATCGGGTGGCTATAAAGGTGCACAACAGGTATCTCCGAAAGTGTCATTGGGTTGGCACGAATCGAGCTGGGATTTGTCACTCCGTAAACGGAGAGGTATCTCTGGGCCCACTCGGTAGGACATCATCATAATGTGCACAATGTGACCAAGAGGTTGATCACGGGATGATGTGTTACGGAACGAGTAAAGAGACTTACCGGTAACGAGATTGAACAAGGTATCGGTATACCGACGATCAAATCTCGGGCAAGTACAATACCGTTAGACAAAGGGAATTGAATACGGGATTGATTGAATCCTCGACATCGTGGTTCATCCGATGAGATCATCGTGGAACATGTGGGAGCCAACATGGGTATCCAGATCCCGCTGTTGGTTATTGGCCAGAGAGTTGTCTCGGTCATGTCTACGTGTCTCCCGAACCCGTAGGGTCTACACACTTAAGGTTCGATGACGCTAGGGTTATAAAGGAAGTTTGTATGTGGTTACCGAATGTTGTTCGGAGTCCCGGATGAGATCCCGGACGTCACGAGGAGTTCCGAAATGGTCCGGAGGTAAAGATTTATATATGGGAAGTCCTATTTTGGCCACCGGAAAATGTTCGGGATTTTTCGGTATTGTACCGGGAAGGTTCTAGAAGGTTCCGGAGTGGGGCCCACCTCCATGGGGGGACCCACATGAACGTGGGTAGTGGGGGCAAGGCCCCACAGCCCTGGTCAAGGTGCACCAAGATCCCCCCTTAGAAGGAATAAGATCATATCCCGAAGGGATAAGATCAAGATCCCTAAAAAGGGGGGATAACAATCGGTGGGGAAGGAAATGATGGGATTTCTTTCCTCCCACCTTTTCCAATGCCCCAATGGACTTGGAGGGCAAGAAACCAGCCCCCTCCACCCCTATATATAGTGGGGAGGCGCATGGGAGCTTCACCCAAGTTCTGGCGCAGCCCTTCCCCTCTCCCAAGTCCTCCTCCTCTCCCGCGGTGCTTGGCGAAGCCCTGCAGGATTGCCACGCTCCTCCACCACCACCACGCCGTCGTGCTGCTGCTGGATGGAGTCTTCCTCAACCTCTCCCTCCCTCCTTGCTGGATCAAGGCATGGGAGACGTCACCGGGCTGTACCTGTGTTGAACGCGGAGGTGCCGTCTGTTTGGCACTAGGATCTCCGGTGATTTGGATCACGACGAGTACGACTCCTTCAACCCCGTTCTCTTGAACGCTTCCGCTTAGCGATCTACAAGGGTATGTAGATGCACTCTCCTTCCCCTCGTTGCTAGTCTCTTCATAGATAGATCTTGGTGACTCGTAGGAAAATTTTGAATTTCTACTACGTTCCCAACAGTGGTATCAGAGCCAGGTTTATTGCGTAGATTCTTTGCACGAGTAGAACACAAAGTAGTTGTGGGCGTTGATTTTGTTCAATATGCTTATCGTTACTAGTCCAATCTTGATTCAGCGGCATTGTGGGATGAAGCGGCCCGGACCGACCTTACACGTACACTTACGTGAGGCAGGTTCCACCGACTGACATGCACTTGGTGCATAAGGTGGCTAGCGGTGCCGATCTCTCCCACTTTAGTCGGAACGGATTCGATGAAAAGGGTCCTTATGAAGGGTAAATAGCAATTGGCATATCACGTTGTGGTTTTGCGTAGGTAAGAAACGTTCTTGCTAGAAACCCATAGCAGCCACGTAAAACATGCAAACAACAATTAGAGGACGTCTAACTTGTTTTTGCAGGGTATGCTATGTGATGTGATATGGCCAAGAAGAATGTGATGAATGATATGTGATTTATGAGATTGATCATGTTTTTGTAATAGGAATCACGACTTGCATGTCGATGAGTATGACAACCGGCAGGAGCCATAGGAGTTGTCTTAATTTATTGTATGACCTGCGTGTCATTGAACAACGCCATGTAATTACTTTACTTTATTGCTAACCGGTAGTCATAGTAGTAGAAGTAATAAGTTGGCGAGACAACTTCATGGAGACACGATGATGGAGATCATGGTGTCATGCCGGTGACGATGATGATCATGGAGCCCCGAAGATGGAGATCAAAAGGAGCAAAATGATATTGGCCATGTCATGTCACTATTTGATTGCATGTGATGTTTATCATGTTTATACATCTTATTTGCTTAGTACGACGGTAGTAAATAAGATGATCCTCATTAAAATTTCAAGAAAGTGTTCCCTAATCTGCGCACCGCTGCGTAAAGTTAAATGTTTCAAGCACCACGTGATGATCGGGTGTGATAGATTCTTATGTTCACATACAACGGGTGTAAGCCAGATTTACACACGCGAAACACTTAGGTTAACTTGACGAGCCTAGCATGTACAGACATGGCCTCGGAACACAAGAGACCGAAAGGTCGAGCATGAGTCGTATGGAGGATACGATCAACATGAAGATGTTCACCGATGATGACTAGTCCATCTCACGTGATGATCGGACACAACCTAGTTGACTCGGATCATGTAATCACTTAGATGACTAGAGGGATGTCTATCTGAGTGGGAGTTCATGAGATGAACTTAATTATCCTGAACATAGTCCAAAGATCTTTGCAAATTATGTCGTAAGCTCACGCTTTAGTTCCATTGTTTAGATATGTTCCTAGAGAAAATATAGTTGAAAGTTGATAGTAGCGATTATGCGGACAGAAAAAAGCTTATGTCCTTAATGCACCGCTCAGTGTGCTGAACCCCAAACGTCGTCTGTGGATGTTGTGAACATCGGACATACACGTTTTGATAACTACGTGATAGTTCAGTTAAACGGTTTAGAGTTGAGGCACCAAAGACTTTTTTCGAAACGTCGGGGAACATATGAGATGTTTCGAGGGCTGAAATTGGGATTTCAGGCTCGTGCCCACGTCAAGAGGTATAAGACCCTGCGATGATTTTCTTAGCCTGCAAACTAAGGGAGAAAAGCTCAATCGTTGAGCTTTTGCTCAGATTGTCTGAGTGCAACAATCACTTGAATCGAGTGGGAGTTGATCTTCCAGAGATAGTGATGTTTCTCCAAAGTCATTGCCACCAAGCTGCTAGAGCTTCATGATGAACTATAACAAATCAGAGATAAATATGATGATCCTTGAGATATTCGCGATATTTGACACCGCGAAAGTAGGAATCAAGAAGGAGCATCAATTGTTGATGGTTGGTGAAACCACTAGTTTCAAGAAGGGCAAGGGAAGAAGGGATACTTCATGAAACAACAAATCAGCTGCTGCTCTAATGAAGAAACCCAAGGTTGAACCCAAACCCGAGACTAAGTGCTTCTGTAATAAGGGGAACAGCCACTGGAGCAGAATCACCCTAGATACTTGGTAGATGAGAAGGCTGACAAGGTCGATAGAAGTATATTGGATATACATTATGTTAATGTGTACTTTACTAGTACTCCTAGTAGCACCAGGGTATTAGATACCGGTTCGGTTGCTAAGTGTTAGTAACTCGAAATAAAAGGCTACGGAATAAACGGAGACTAGCTAAAGGCGAGGTGACGATAGGTGTTGGAAGTATTTCCAAGGTTGATGTGATCAAACATCGCACACTCCCTCTACCATCGGGATCGGTGTTAAACCTAAATAATTGTTATTTGGTGTTTGCATTGAGCATAGACATGATTGGATTATGTCTATCGCAATACGGTCATTCATTTAAGGAGAATAATGGTTACTCTATTTATTTGAATAATACCTTCAATGGTCTTACACCTAAAATGAATGGTTTATTGAATCTCAATCGTAGTGATACACATTTTCATGCCAAAAGATATAAGATAGTAATGATAGTACCACTTACTTGTGGCACTGCTATGTAAGTCATATTGGTGTAAAACGCATGAAGAAGCTCCATGTTTATGGATCTTTGGACTCACTCGTTTTTGAAAAGTTTGAGACATGCGAACTATGTCTATTGGTGTATACACATGAAGAAACTCCATGCAGATGGATCGTTTGGACTCACTTGATTTTGAATCACTTGAGATATGCAAATCATACCACATGGGCAAAATGGTGAAAAGCCTCGGTTTCAAAGAAGATGGAACAAGATAGCAACTTGTTGGAAGTAACACTTTTGATGTGTGCAATCCAATGAGTCTTTGAGGCATGCTGATGAATATCGTTATGTTCTTACTTCACGATGATTCGAGTAGATGTTGAGTATATTTACTTGATGAAACACAAGTCTTAATTATTGAATGGTTCAAGTAATTTCAGAGTGAAGTTAAAGATCATCGTGACAAGAGGATAAAATGTCCATGATATGATCATAGAGATGAGTATCGAGTTACTGAGCTTTGCACGCAATTAAAACATTGTGGGAATTGTTTCACAATTAATACCACTCGAACACCATAGTGTGATGGTGTGTCCGAACATCATGGTTGCACCCTATTGGATATGGTGCGTACCATGATGTCTCTTATCGAATTACCACTATCGTTCAAGGGTTAGGCATTAGAGACAACCACACTCACTTTAATAGGGCACCACGTAATTCCGTTGGGACGACACCGTTTGAACTATGGTTTGGAGAAACCTAAATTGTCGTTTCTTAAAAGTTTGGGGCTGCGACGCTTATGTGAAAAAGTTTCAGGTTGATAAGCTCGAACCCAAAGCGGATAAAATGCATCTTCATAGGACACCCAAAACAGTTGGGTATACCTCCAGTCTCAGTTCTGGAAGCAAAAAGGATTGTTTCTAGAATTAGGTCCTTTCCCGAGGAAAAGTTTCTCTCGAAAGAATTGAGTGGGAGGATGGTGGAGACTTGATAAGGTTATTGAACCGTCACTTCAACAAGTGTGTAGCATGGCACAGGAAGTTGTTCCTGTGGCGCCTACACCAATTGAAGTAGAAGCTTATGATAGTGATCATGAAGTTTTGGATCAAGTCACTACCGTACCTCGTAGGGTGACAAGGATGCGTACTACTTTAGAGTGGTACAGTAATCCTGTCTTGAAGGTCATGTTGCTAGATAACAATGAACCTACGAGCTATGGGGAAGCGATGGTGGGCTCATATTCTGACAAATGGTTAGAATCCATGAAATCCGAGATAGGATCCATGTATCAGAACAAAGCATGGACTTTGGTGGACCTGCCCGATGATCGGCAAGCCATTGAGATAAATGGATCTTTAAGAAAGAAGACGGACGTGGACGGTAATGTCACCGTCTATGAAGCTCGACTTGTGGCGAAGAGTTTTTCACAAGTTCAAGGAGTTGACTACGATGAGATTTTCTCATCCGTAGTGATGCTTAAGTCCGTCGGAATCATGTTAGCATTAGCTGCATTTATGAAATCAGGCAGATATATGTCAAAATGAGTTTCCTTACTAATTTTCGTGAGGAAAGGTTGCATGTGATACAAACAGAAAGGTTTTGTCGATCCTAAGGATGCTAAAAGGTATGCTAGCTCCAGCGATCCTTCCATGGACTGGAGTAAGCATCTCGGAGTTGGAATATGCACTTTGATAAGATGATCAAAGATTTTGGGTTTATACAAAGTTTATGAGAAACTTGTATTTCCAAAGAAGTGAGTGGGAGCACTATAGAATTTCTGATGAGTATATGTTGTTGACATATTGTTGATCGAAATGATGTAGAATTCTGGAAAGCATATAGGGTTATTTGAAAGGTGTTTTCAATATAAAAACCTGGATTAAGCTACTTGAACATTGAGCATCAAGATCTATGAGGATAGATCAAAACGCTAAATGGTACTTTCAAATGAGCACATACCTTGACATGATCTTGAAGGTGTTCAAGATGGATCATCAAAGAAGGAGTTCTTATGCGAGATGTAAGGTACGAAGTTAAGACTTAAAGCTCGACCACGGCAGAATAGAGAGAAAGGACAAAGGTCGTCCCCTATGCTTCAGACGTAGGCTCTATAGTATCTTTGTGTTGTGTACCGACTAGAAGTGTGCCTTGCCATGAGTCAGTCAAGGGGTACAAGAATGATCCAGGAATGGATCATTGGACAGCGGTCAAAATTGTCCTTGGAGTAAATAAAGGACATGTTTCTCGATTATGGAGGTGATAAAGAGTTCGGCGTAAAGGGTTACGTCGATGCAAGCTTTAACACCTATCTGAATGACTCTGAGTAGCAAACCGGATACGTATAGTGGAGCAACCATTTGGAATAGCTCCAAGTAGAGCGTGGTAGCTGCATCTAGGAGATGACATAGATATTTGTAAAGCACACACGGATCTGAAAGGTTCAGACCCATTGACTAAGAACCTCTCTCACAAGCAAAACATGATCAAACCCCAGAACTCATTGAGTCTTAATCACATGATGATGTGAACTAGTTTAGTGACACTAGTAAACTCTTTGGATGTTGGTCGCATGGCGATGTGACCTGTGAGTGTTAATCACATGTCGATGTGAACTAGATTATTGACTCTAGTGCAAGTGGGAGACTGTTGGAAATATGCCCTAGAGGCAATAATAAATTAGTTATTATTATTATATTTCCTTGTTCATGATAATCGTTTATTACCCATGCTATAATTGTATTGGTAGGAAACTCAGATACATGTGTGGGTACATAGACAACACCATGTCCCTAGTAAGCCTCTAGTTGACTAGCTCGTTGATCAACAGATGGTTACGGTTTCCTGACCATGGACATTGGATGTCGTTGATAACGGGATCACATCATTAGGAGAATGATGTGATGGACAAGACCCAATCCTAAGCCTAGCACAAAGATCGTGTAGTTCGTATGCTAAAGCTTTTCTAATGCCAAGTATCTTTTCCTTAGACCATGAGATTGTGCAACTCCCGGATACTGTAGGAATGCTTTGGGTGTACCAAACGTCACAACGAATCGGGTGGCTATAAAGGTGCACAACAGGTATCTCCGAAAGTGTCATTGGGTTGGCACGAATCGAGACTGGGATTTGTCACTCCGTGTAAACGGAGAGGTGTCTCTGGGCCCACTCGGTAGGACATCATCATAATGTGCACAATGTGACCAAGAGGTTGATCACGGGATGATGTGTTACGGAACGAGTAAAGAGACTTACCGGTAACGAGATTGAACAAGGTATCAGTATACCGACGATCAAATCTCGGGCAAGTACAATACCGTTAGACAAAGGGAATTGAATACGGGATTGATTGAATCCTCAACATCGTGGTTCATCCGATGAGATCATCGTGGAACATGTGGGAGCCAACATGGGTATCCAGATCCCGCTGTTGGTTATTGGCCGGAGAGTTGTCTCGGTCATGTCTCGTGTCTCCCGAACCCGTAGGGTCTACACTTAAGGTTCGATGACGCTAGGGTTATAAAGGAAGTTTGTATGTGGTTACCGAATGTTGTTGAGTCCGGATGAGATCCCGGACGTCACGAGGAGTTCAAATGGTCCGGAGGTAAAGATTTATATATGGGAAGTCCTATTTTGGCCACCGGAAAATGTTAGGGATTTTCGGTATTGTCCGGAAGGTTCTAGAAGGTTCGGAGTGGGGCCCACCTGCATGGGGGTCCCACATGAACGTGGGTAGTGGGGAAAGGCCCCACACCCCTGGTTAAGCGCACCAAGATCCCCCTAGAAGGAATAAGATCATATCCGAAGGGATAAGATCAAGATCCCTAAAGGGGGATAACAATCGATGGGGAAGGAAATGATGGGATTTCTTTCCTCCCACCTTGCTAACGCCCCAATGAACTTGGAGGGCAAGAAACCAGCCCCTCCACCCCTATATATAGTGGGGAGGCGCATGGGAGCTTCACCCAAGTTCAGGCGCAGCCCTTCCCTCTCCCAAGTCCTCCTCCTCTCTGCGGTGCTTGGCGAAGCCTGCAGGATTGCCACGCCTCCACCACCACCACGCCCGTCGTGCTGCTACTGGATGGAGTCTTCTCAACCTCTCCCTCCCTCCTTGCTGGATCAAGGCATGGGAGACGCCACCGGCTGTACGTGTGTTGAACGCGGAGGTGCCGTCCGTTCGGCACTAGGATCTCCGGTGATTTGGATCACGACGAGTACGACTCCTTCAACCCCGTTCTCTTGAACGCTTCCGCTTAGCGATCTACAAGGGTATGTAGATGCACTCTCCTTCCCCTCGTTGCTAGTCTCTCCATAGATAGATCTTGGTGACTCGTAGGAAAATTTTGAATTTCTGCTACGTTCCCAACAGATGTTGTGGTGGTGTCCACAAGTGTCGGCATGGATATCAAGCAGAATTTGTCGATCTTAATCATGAGAGACGTAAATGCAGGAAGACACTGGTGACTTTGTGCTTGTATAACTCTCCATTGTGCTCGACGTATGCTATGGTGAACTATGCATCAGGCGTCTGCCTTGTTCGCAGGGAGCTCACCTCAGATGTGATAGTCCAAGATGGGATTGGTCCAGGATGGAATTATCACCATGCTTTCATGGGATGATGATCCTTGGTGTTGCGGGGCTCGAAGTCCACGGCCTCCGAGGCCGGTTCCTGGTCGATCTAGAACTTGATAGACGGCTTGAAGAGCTGCTCGAGGAAGAAATTTTTGGGTACAGGGTCATGCCGTACCCATCTTGGCTAGTACATCGATTGTTGCATTGGCACCACATTTAACAGGGTGGAACTCCAGTCCGTCGAACCAACCTTAAATATGTTGTGTTTCCACCCACTATGCCATATCCACATGTCCTTAGGCATTGAAATCCCCATTAATCTGGAATTTAGCGAGGTTGAAATCATCATGCACCTCGAGCCTTTGGATACCCATGGTCACGACCATGCGAAGGCCATGTAGGAGAGTTTTGTAGTCAGCAACATTATTGAAGTCTATATATGAAATCTACAACACATAGCACATCTTATCGCCTGTTGGGGATATCAGGACTACCCCGACCCCCAGTTTGTCCAGCATCTTAGATCCATCGAAGTAAATCGTCTAGTGCTTGTAGTCGATCTGATGTTCTGGTTGTTGGGCTTCCATTCACTCCACGATGAAATCGGTCAGGACCTATGATACGTCTCCAACATATCTATACTTTTTTATTGTTCCATGCTATTAAATTATCCATCTTGGATGTTTAATATGCATTAATATGCTATTTTATATCATTTTTGGGGACTAACTTATTAACCTAGTGCCCAGTGAGTTTGCCAAAAAAAACCTAGTGCCTAGTGTTAGTTGTTGTTTTTTCCTTGTTTTTGTCTTTTACAGAAAATCAATACCAAATGGAACAAAACTTTTTGAGGATTTTTCTTGGACCATAAGACAACCATGAAGCTTCGGGAAGAGGCCAAAAGACCCACGAGGGAGCCACAAGCCCTAGGGCCGCGCCCTAGGCTTGTGCGCCCCTCGCAGACCTCCTAACCCTAATCTCAGCTCCATAAATACCCAAATATTCCCCTTACGTCAGGGGGCATGCCAAAAATACTTTTTCGCCACCGCAAGCTTCTGTTCTCGTGAGATCCCATCTTGGGGCCTTTTCCGACACTCCGCAGGAGGGGGATTCGATCACGGAGGGCCTCTACACCAACCTTGCTGCCCTTCTGATGATGTGTGAGTAGTTTGCCATGGACTTACGGGTCCATAGCTAGTAGCTATATGGCTTCTTCTCTCTCTTTGATCTTCAATACAATGTTCTCCTCGATGTTCTTCGAGATCTATTCGATGTAATCTTCTTTTGCAGTGCGTTTGTTGAGATT
Source organism: Aegilops longissima (assembly GCA_021605205.1). Taxonomy (NCBI): domain Eukaryota; kingdom Viridiplantae; phylum Streptophyta; class Magnoliopsida; order Poales; family Poaceae; genus Aegilops; species Aegilops longissima. Next base: position 58,918,453 of record CM038679.1, read on the forward strand.
CGTTGAATTGTGGATTTATGATCAGATTATCTATGAATATTATTTGAGTCTTTTCTGAACTCTTTTATGCATGATTAAGATAGCTTTGTATTTGTATCTGATCTATCGATTTGGTTTGGCCAACTAGATTGGTTTTTCTTCCAATGGGAGAGGTGCTTTGTGATGGGTTCAATCTTGCGGTGTCCTCACCGAGTGACAGTAGGGGTAGCGAGGCACGTATTTGTATTGTTGCCATTAAGAATAAAAAGATGGTGTTTATATCATATTGTTTGAGTTTATCCCTCTACATCATTTCATCTTGCTTAAGGTGTTACTTCGTTCTTATGAACTTAATACTCTAGATGCATGCTGGATAGCGGTCGATGTGTGGAGTAATAATAGTAGATGCAGGCAGGACGGTCTACTTGTCATAGATGTGATGCATATATTCATGATCATTACCTTAGATGTCGTCATAACTATGCGTTTTTCTATCAATTGCTCAACAGTAATTTGTTTACCCACTGAAAGCACAAGTGTTCCCTAGGTGGTTTTGGTAATTAATGTCAACATATCTCTTGTTGGACATCCACATATGACCTAAACCTAAAGCCAAAATCGGACTCACCGATTCTTCCAATCCGGCGCCACCGATTCCATATGTCATAGCCACTGCCACAAACCCTAGGCAAATCGGTTCTACCGATAGGGATCTCGGTCTCACCGAGATGGGATTGTAATCTCTCTGTTTCCTTTTCGTAACTTTTCGGTATCACCGAAAGAGCGGATCGGTCCCACCAAGATTGCAATGTAAACTCTCTGTTTCCCTTTTGTAACATTTCGGTCTCACCGAAAAGAGCAAATCGGTCCCACCGAGTTTACCTGACCAACTCTCTGGTTAGCTAATTACCAAAATCGGTCTCACCGAGTTTGTGTAATCGGTCTCACCGAGATTACGTTATGCCCAAACCCTAACCATATCAGTCCCACCGAGATGCATGTCAGTCCCACCGAAAACCCTAACGGTCACTAGGTTTACTAAAATCGGTCTGACCGAGTTTGTTGATTCGGTCCCACCGAGATTGGTAACTTGTGTGTAACGGTTAGATTTTGTGTGGAGGCTATATATACCCCTCCACCTCCTCTTCATTCGTGGAGAGAGCCATCAGACTGAACCTACACTTCCAACTTACCATTTCCGAGAGAGAACTACCTACTCATGTGTTGAGGCCAAGATATTCCATTCCTACCATATGAATCTTGATCTCTAGCCTTCCCAAGTTGCTTTCCACTCAAATCTTCTTTCCACCAGATTCAAATCCTATGAGAGAGAGTTGAGTGTTGGGGAGACTATCATTTTAAGCACAAGAGCAAGGAGTTCATCATCAACACACCATTTGTTACTTCTTGGAGAGTGGTGTCTCCTAGATTGGCTAGGTGTCACTTGGGAGCCTCCGACAAGATTGTGGAGTTGAACCAAGGAGTTTGTAAGGGCAAGGAGATCGCCTACTTCGTGAAGATCTACCGCTAGTGAGGCAAGTCCTTCGTGGGCGACGGCCATGGTGGGATAGACAAGGTTGCTACTTCATGGACCCTTCGTGGGTGGAGCCCTCCGTGGACTCGCGCAACCGTTACCCTACGTGGGTTGAAGTCTCCACCAACGTGGAAGTACGATAGCACCACCTATCGGAACCACGCCAAAAACATACGTGTCTCCAATTGCGTTTGAATCCTCCAAACCCTTCCCTTTACTTTCTTGCAAGTTGCATGCTTTACTTTCCGCTGCTCATATACTCTTTGCATGCTTGCTTGTTATGTATTGAAAAAGTTAAACTTGTGCCTAAACTCCACTTAAACTTTAATAAGGTTAAAAACTGCAACTTTGGTACTTAGTGTCTAATCACCCCCCTCTAGACACCTCTTCTCAAGATCCTACAAGTGGTATTAGAGCATTGGTCTCCATTGCCTTGGTTTAATCACCATTGGAGGAAGATGGATGAGTCTACTTCGGGGAGTCTTAGTCATAGAGTGCCTATTCTTGATGAAGAGTATTTTCATGAGTGAAAAAATGAGATGCTTGTAATTTTCAATCAATATCATTTGAACAAGTACATTACTAGCCCTTGTGCTCCTCGTGTTGATCCTATGCATCCTACCCTTGATGAATCTATTGACATGACTAGGAATCTTAGAACTGTTAATCTTATCACTAGAGGCTTGCCTAGAAACTTGATTAGAATCTTGCCTACCTTTGAGTGTGCCTGCACTATATGGAAATTTCTTGAGGAACGCTTTCCAAATTATTCCTTGAAAAATCTAGATGAAATTCTCTATAAGTCTATTGCCTTGAGTAAGATGAACACTAGTGATCCTATGTTTGGTGATCGTCTATTTGAACTTACCGACCTTATGCGTGCCAAAGGAGATGTTGGAATTATTAGTGATATTATTTCCGAAGCTATTAGAATTCATAAGCAAGATCATTGTCAACCTCACTCTAATGAATTACCCTCTCTAGGATTTGATCCACCACATGACGATGTTGAACATGGATACTATGATGAGGATGATGACAGTGACTTCGATCTTGATGATGCAATGAGACACTTTGGTCTTATGGCAAATCTTCGGGGATATGTGTCAGGAGGAAAGGAATGGGTTCTTGACAGTGGATGTACCGATCACATGACCGGAGATAAAGACATGTTTCGTGAGCTTGCTGATAATGATAGTCCTCGAAAGTTTGTCACTTTCGGTGACAACTCAAAGGGTAAGGTGGTTGGTCTCTGTAAGGTGGCCATCTCACATGATAGCTCCATTCAAAATGTCATGCTCGTTGAATCTCTTGGCTACAACTTACTTTCAGTATCTAGACTTGCTGATTTCGGTTTCAATGTCCTATTTACTGAAATTGATTGCCAAGTGTTTCGTCTAGACAATCATAAAATGGTCTTTACCGGTATACGTAGAGGTGATCTTTACATTGTTTATTTCTCTAAAAAGGCACAACCTAAAACTTGCTTCATTGCTAAATCCTCAAAAGGATGGTTATGGCATAGACGATTAAGTCACGTTAGCATGAGAAACCTTGACAAGCTTATTAAAGGGAATCATATCCTTGGAGTTAACAATGTCATATTTGATAAGGATAGACTGTGCAGTGCTTGTCAAGCAGGTAAACAGGTTGGAAGAAGGCATCCCATGAAGAACATTATGACCACAAAGAGGCCGCTCGAGCTGCTTCACATGGATCTCTTTGGTCCCAACGCCTACAAAAGTCTCGGTGGAAATTCTTTTGGTCTAGTTATAGTTGATTATTTTTCAAGATTTACGTGGGTGTTCTTTCTCGATGATAAATCGCAGGTCCAAAAGATCTTCAAAAACTTCGCTAGAAAGGGCCAAAATCAATTTGAAGTGAAGATCAAGAAGGTTCGCAGCGACAACAGAACGGAGTTCAAGAACGCAAATGTGGACACCTTTCTTGACGAAGAGGGGATTTCACACGAGTTCTCGGCTACGTACACACCTCAACAAAATGGAGTTGTTGAGAGGAAGAACTGGACGCTCATCGAAATGGCGAGAACGATGCTTGATGAGTACAAGACACCGAAGCACTTTTGGGCAGAAGCGGTTGAGACAGCTTGTCATGCAACAAATCGCTTGTATCTTCATAAGCTACTCGGCAAGACGACATACGAGCTCCTCACCGGTAACAAACCCCAAGTTGGATACTTTTGAGTATTCGGCTCAAAGTGCTACATTCTTGATAAGCATCGTCGTTCTAAATTTGCTCCTAAGTCTCATGAAGGTTTCCTACTAGGTTATGGCTCAAACTCTCACACTTACCGTGTCTACAACAATTTCACCCGAAAGGTTGAAGAGACGGTAGATGTGAAGTTTGATGAATCTAATGGCTCGCAAATAGAGCAATTGCCAATTGATGTAGGAGACAAAGACCCTTCGGAAGCAATCCAAGACTTGTCTATTGGCAAGGTCCGTCCAACGGAGGTGAAGGAGAGTACCTCATCTATTCAAGTGGAAGCTTCTACTTAATGACAAGGTGAACCAAGAGTTGATACGGAAGCATCCACAAGTGGGACACACCAAGATGAAGAAAACGAGGAAGTGCATCAAGAAGAACGTCAACAACCTCCTTCTCCACCACGACAAGAGAACGACAACGCCAACAATGAAGAAGGCCAAGAAGAAGAACAAGATGAAGAAGATGTTCAACAAAGACCCAAGCAAAAGCTTTCACGAGTTCGAGCAAGAATTGCTAAAGACCATCCCGTTGAGCAAATCTACAATGATATTCAAACCGGGAGAATCACTCGCTCTAAAACTCGTTTAGCTAACTTTTGTGAAAACTATTCTTTCATATCTAGCGTTGAACCTATGAAGGTTGAAGAAGCATTGGATGATCCGGATTGGATAAATGCTATGCATGAAGAGCTACACAACTTTGAGAGGAATCAAGTTTGGACATTGGTTGAGAAGCCCGACAACAACCACAACATCATTGGTACCAAATGGGTGTTTCGCAACAAGCAAGATGGAGATGGACAAGTAGTTCACAACAAAGCACGTCTCGTCGCCCAAGGCTACACACAAGTCGAAGGTATGGACTATGGTGAGACTTACGCCCCCGTTGCTAGACTTGAGTCCATTCGCATCTTACTTGCCTATGCTAATCATCATGATATCACCTTGTACCAAATGGACATTAAAAGTGCTTTTCTAAATGGTGAAATAGAGGAGGAAGTCTATGTTAAGCAACCTCCCGGCTTTGTCAATCCTAAGAAACCCAATCATGTTTGCAAACTTCACAAAGCTCTTTATGGTCTTAAACAAGCTCATAGAGCGTGGTATAAATGCTTGACCAAGTTTCTTCTTGAAAAAGGCTTTGAAATTGGGAAAATTGATTCCACACTTTTTACTAAAAGGGCTGTGAATTATTTGTATGCCAAATTTATGTTGATGATATCATATTTGGATCAACTAACCCTCATTTTAGTGAAAAGTTTGGGAAGCTAATGTCGGAGAAGTTTGAGATGTCAATGATGAGTGAACTCAAATTCTTTCTTGGGTTGCAAATCAAGCAAACTAAAGAAGGTACCTTTATTTCTCAAACGAAGTACACTAAGGACTTATTCAAGAAGTTCAATATGCAAGAATGCAAAGGTATGTCTACACCCATGCCTACTAGTGGACATCTTGACTTAACCAAAGATGATGAACCGGTTGATCAAAAGGTTTATCGCTCTATGATTGGTTCATTGTTATATCTATGTGCTTCACGTCCCGATATTATGCTAAGTGTGTGCATGTGTGCACGATATCAAGCCGCTCCTAAAGAATGTCATCTTAAGGCCGTGAAAAGGATAGTGAGATACTTAATCCATACACCAAATTTTGGCATTTGGTATCCTAAGAGGGCCTCTTTCGATCTTGTTGGCTACTCCGACTCGGACTATGCAGGAGACAAGGTTGATAGAAAGTCCACTTCGGGTACTTGTCAATTTCTTGGTAGATCTCTTGTGTCTTGGTCCTCCAAGAAACAAAACTCGGTATCTGTATCCACTGCCGAAGAGGAATACATTGCCGCTGGTTCATGTTGTGCTCAATTACTTTGGATGACCCAAACTCTTAAAGATTATGGGATATATGTGAAACATGTTCCATTGCTTTGTGACAATGAAAGTGCTATCAAAATTGGTCATAATCCTGTGCAACATTCTCGAACTAAGCATATTGAAGTTCGTCATCATTTCATTCGAGATCATGTTGCTAAGGGTGACATAGATCTTAAGCATGTTCACACCGAAAAGCAATTAGCGGATATATTCACTAAACCTCTTGATGAGAAAGTGTTTTGCAGGTTAAGAGGAGAATTAAACATCATTGATGCTTCAAACTTGGAGTAGAAACTCCATTGGATACATGCAAGACATGAGCTTATGCCTAATCCTTGATATCTCTCCTATGATGGAAATCTTATGTCTTGGATATATTTGTATCTTGCATGTTATCTAACCCATGTAGGTACTTGGTTGAATCAAATTCCATGAGGTTGTATCCTACTCATATATTGAGCAATCTCTACATCACCAAGTCTCTACACAAGGTGGTTGAAGCCAAGGAAGCACAAAACCATTTAAACATATCCTTTTGACAAATTCTATGTTGAGCTTCATGATTGTCATTTTTGGATACACAAGTGCTCTTCCTTGCACGAACTAACCCATGTAGGTAGATGGACTCAAATTCCATGTGGTGCTCCAAATTCTTGATGAGCTACATCAACCTTGAGCAACCCACACAAGTTCAACTACATGGACGACACCACCAACCAAGGTATGTTATTCCATCTTAGAGAAGCTTTACTCCAAGACATGAGTTAAAGCAACTCTACAAGATGTGAATACATCAAGATGCTTAAACGAAAAATGGCAAACCCATTTTGAGCTTAAACGATGAGTATGACCTATGATCAAGTGATCTCACTTGACTCCTAAGTCAATATACTCTAACATAGGTGACTTTGTCACCGACCATCTCTAGATGAAGTTCTCTTGTGTTCTTTTCTGAGTTTTTGCATTTGTCTCATACATATGTGTTTCCCCTTTCAAAAAAAACTTCATTTAGATTTCTTTCTGATTGCTCTGCATTTTCTGCATTCCAATTTATTGCATATCATTCAGTAAATTCCTTGCAAATCTTTGTGAGATCTTATTAGTCAAGTGAGCTGAGGTGACAAGTGTTTTCTCTGCGATGAACTCGGTTACACCAATTTGTTATTCTCGGCCCAACCAAAAACATTCGTTACCACCGAAGCATACCACTCGGTGCCACCGATTTCACAACAGGAAAAACAATTTGCCACTTATTTTGTGTTTCTTTTAATCCAGCTCCACTCAACGAATCTTGTCCTCTACAAGCATCACATTTTTATCAAGTGCTTTATGTTGTGACTCAAGGATCAAACCCATTCTCGACAAATTCCTGAGGGGGAGAGAGAGATAATTTTTTTTATCAAGCCCTTCTTGGAAATTGATGTCAAAGGGGGAGAGAGAGATCACATCAAAGCTTATCATTTAGAGAGAGAGAGAGAGAGAGAGAGATCACATCTCAGAGAAGGAGAGAGAGATCCTTCAGGGGGAGAAAAAGAGAGATCTCCAGGTGGAGAGAATACTAGATAAAAGTATTTCTCAAGGATCCCAGATGTTTGGTGTTCAAGAGGAGAGATGCCACATGTCTTATTGAGGGGAAAGACATGTTCATATGTGCTTATCTACATTAGCTTGCATTAGCTCTGTTCATTTATATCTTTCAGCTCTGATTTTCTGTTCCCTACCTTCTCCCAGTATCCCATGCTAGATTCAGGGGGAGCGAGACATCTAAGGGAAAGAAATCATCTAAATTCATTGCATATCTTTACTCTTGGGGACATGTCGAATCCAATGTAGTACTTAGTACTCACTCTCTACATGTCATCCGAGTCTTGGTACTCTTGTGGTTTCTTTTGTTTGCTCTGGCTAGTAGGTGCATCTGTGTTATCTAACCTTGTTACGCAGGTTCATTTCATCCTAAGCCAACTCAAGACTACAAGGTAAGTATATGCATCACAATCATGTGTATGAGGAATTCTTGCTGATGTACATACTGTTTGCAAGAAGGACTCATGGGCATGAAGGTATTTTCTTTAATATTCTTTGCTCTGATGCATATGGCCAAGATACATGTAACACATTGCCTGCTCTATCATGGTTATGCTATCACATGCTTCTATATTCCATATTCACATGATTGCATACATGTAGGGGGAGCCTATGCCTGTTACATGTCTTTCCAAAGCTTTACTTGCTATTCTTTATATCTTTATCTAAAGCTTTGATGTATGTTGTCATCAATTACCAAAAAGGGGGAGATTGAAAGCACAAGTGCTCCCTAGGTGGTTTTGGTAATTAATGTCAACATATCTCTTGTTGGACTAACACTTTTATCTAGTATGTTTCAGATAAGTTCAACAATGGAGTGGCATGGACTATAGGATGTGGGAACTCCTTCAAGATGCTAAGGACAAAGGATTGGCTAAAGCTTCAAGTTCAAGACTCTTCATTTTACATTTTAGTGATCCAAGATCACATTGAGTCTATAGGAAAAGCCAATACTATCAAGGAGGGATGAGGTGTTGCTTAATGAGCCTCTTGCTTCATGTGCTTAGTGATATGCTCCAAAACCCTCAGCTACATTCTCACATCCACATATGACCTAAACCTAAAGCCAAAATCGGACTCACCGATTCTTCCAATCCGGCGCCACCGATTCCATATGTCATAGCCACTGCCACAAACCCTAGGCAAATCGGTTCTACCGATAGGGATCTCGGTCTCACCGAGATGGGATTGTAATCTCTCCGTTTCCTTTTCGTAACTTTTCGGTATCACCGAAAGAGCGGATCGGTCCCACCGAGATTGCAATGTAAACTCTTTGTTTCCCTTTTGTAACATTTCGGTCTCACCGAAAAGAGCAAATCGGTCCCACCGAGTTTACCTGACCAACTCTCTGGTTAGCTAATTACCAAAATAGGTCTCACCGAGTTTGTGTAATCGGTCTCACCGAGATTACGTTATGCCCTAACCCTAACCATATCGGTCCCACCGAGATGCATGCCAGTCCCACCGAAAATCCTAACGGTCACTAGGTTTACTAAAATCGGTCTGACCCAGTTTGTTGATTTGGTCCCACCGAGATTGGTAACTTGTGTGTAACGGTTAGATTTTGTGTGGAGGCTATATATACCCCTCCACCTCCTCTTCATTCGTGGAGAGAGCCATCAGACTGAACCTACACTTCCAACTTACCATTTCTGAGAGAGAACTACCTACTCATGTGTTGAGGCCAAGATATTCCATTCCTACCATATGAATCTTGATCTCTAGCCTTCCCAAGTTGCTTTCCACTCAAATCTTCTTTCTACCAGATTCAAATCCTATGAGAGAGAGTTGAGTGTTGGGGAGACTATCATTTTAAGCACAAGAGCAAGGAGTTCATCATCAACACACCATTTGTTACTTCTTGGAGAGTGGTGTCTCCTAGATTGGCTAGGTGTCACTTGGGAGCCTCCGACAAGATTGTGGAGTTGCACCAAGGAGTTTGTAAGGGCAAGGAGATCGCCTACTTCGTGAAGATCTACCGCTAGTGAGGCAAGTCCTTCGTGGGCGACGGCCATGGTGGGATAGACAAGGTTGCTACTTCATGGACCCTTCGTGGGTGGAGCCCTCCGTGGACTCGCGCAACCGTTACCCTACGTGGGTTGAAGTCTCCACCAACGTGGAAGTACGATAGCACCACCTATCGGAACCACGCCAAAAACATACGTGTCTCCAATTGCGTTTGAATCCTCCAAACCCTTCCCTTTACTTTCTTGCAAGTTGCATGCTTTACTTTCCGCTGCTCATATACTCTTTGCGTGCTTGCTTGTTATGTATTGAAAAAGTTAAACTTGTGCCTAAACTCCACTTAAACTTTAATAAGGTTAAAAACCGCAACTTTGGTACTTAGTGTCTAATCACCCCCCCTCTAGACACCTCTTCTAAAGATCCTACACCCACCATATGTGTTCTTTCAAGTGAGAAGCCTCTAGTGAAAACTATGGCCCCCGAGTCTATTTCTCATCATATATTTTCATATCTATAGAACCAAAAACCCAAAAATACCTTGCTGCACTTTATTTATATTTACTTTATTTTGCTTTTTTATTTATCTTTTATATCTATCTCTATCAGATCCCACTCTTGCTAGTGACTGTGAAGGGATTGACAACCCCATTTTCGAGTTGTGTGCAAGTGTTTGTTAGTTTGTGCAGGTGCATATATCGGGGACTTGCTTGTGCCTCCTACTGGATTGATACCTTGGTTTTTAACTAAGGGAAATGCTTATCTCTACTTTGTTGCATCACCCTTTCCTCTTCAAGGGAAAAATCAACGCAATCTCAAGAAGTAGCAACCTGTAATTTTATGGACCGGCATGGCTGGTATTGTATCTCAAAGGGCAGCAATACAATCACCCACTTTGCAATCCGACATCTGGCTTCCCTCTTATTGGTGATGTCAGACAGGGAACCTCATTGGCCACAGTAATGGAGCATTCCTGGGAACCTCATTGGCCACGATAATGGAGCATTCTTGAAAATAATGTCAGAGCTTCCGAGATGCCATAAACACCGCATAGTCAATCTTCCGGTAATAAGGGTACATCATCTTGCATAGGGAAAGAACCTCGAAATGTTATAAACCGGACGTTCCACCTTACAAGCATGACCTTCCTCCTTGCGTTCGAACACCAAAACCGCACTGGCCACCTGATTAGTAGCCAAGATGTACAACAACATCGACTCTTCTATCTGTGGTGTTGCTAGGTTAGTTCCCAACAACTTTTTAATTTCTTCCAAAGCTACCTTCGCTTCATCGGTCCAGACGAACTTATTTGTCTTATTCAATAGACAATACAGAGGGAGCACCATCTCACGGAGCCTAGATATAAACCGGCTCGAGGAGCCTTTGAATTTCCTACAGATTGTTTGGGGCACCGAGCTTTGGAAGCGCCTTGATTTTTTCTAGGTTGGCTTCAATACCATGCTGGGAGATGATAAATCTCAACAATTTTTTGGACGATACACCGAAGACGCACTTGTTCGAATACATCTTAATGTTTAACTTGTGCAGATTTGCAAAGGTCTCCCCATGGTCATTTATGAGGGTGTCAGATGTTTGGTTTTAATGACCACATCATTGACATATGCCTCATTTGTTTTGTCGATCTGTGCATGTAGGATCTTTTGTACCATTATTATCCGCTAGCATGCAGCGCATGCACTCTTGAGCCAAAAGGGCATCATTATATAGCAAAACGGCCCTTAGGGTGTGATGAATGTGGTGGACTCCTGATCGGACACCTTCATCCTTATCTAGTAGTACCCTGAGTGCACATCCAGGAAAGACAACAACTCGTGCCCGGTTGTGGCATCAATGATTTGGTCAATGTGCAGAAAAGGAAAAGGATCCTTCGGGTAAACTTTGTTGAGGTCCTTGAAATTGATACACATGCACCAGGTATCGTTCTTCTTGGGCACCCTGACCGGGTTAGCTAACCAGTCGGGGTGCTTCACTTCTCAAATGAAGGCGACCTCCAAGAGCTTCACAATCTCCCCCATGGCCGTATGCTTGGGCTCGGATACCGGTGAGGAGTCTGCATGATGGACCGATCTTCTTTCTGAATATTGAGTCTATGCTCCGCAATATCCACTGGGATGTCTGCCATATCGGATGGATGATAGGCAAAGATATCCCGGTTATTAGGAAGGAAATTGCGGAGTGTGCTTTCCTGGTTGCCATCCAGGTTTGTCCCTGTTGCTTCTGAGTTGCGTTTCGATTTTCCCCGAAGACGAAGGGTGAAGTAATATAGTAGCTAATAAGTATTTCCCTTGGTGAGAACCAAGGTTATCGAACCAATAGGAGAATCACACAAAGCTTAGTGAATAGCGCCTACACAAAAGAGAAAATACTTGCACCCAACACGGGCAAGAGGGTTGTCAAATCCCCTTGAACTCGTTCCTTGTAAGGATCAAATCTGGTAGTGATAGATAGATAAATCGAAAAATAAAATAAAAGTAAATAAATTGTAGCAATGTATTTTGGTTTTTGTAATATGATAAAAGTAGAACCGAGAGCCATAGTTTTCACTAGAGGCTTCTCTTTTGAAATGTAGCATACGTGAGTAAACAAATTACTGTTGGGCAATTGATAGAAAAGCGCATAGTTATGATGTTATTCATGGTAGTGATCATGTATATAGGCATTACATCCGTGACAAGTAGACTGAAATGATTCTGCATCTACTACCATTACTCCACCAATCAACCGCTATCCAGCATGCATCTATGGTATTAAGTTCATAACAAACAGAGTAATGCATGAAGCAAGATGACATAAACTCAAGCAACATGAATAAACCGCATCGTTTTACCCTTAATGGAAATAATACAAATACGTGTCTCGCTACCCTTCTGTCATGAGGTGAGGACACCCGAGATTGAACCCATCACAAAGCACCTCTCCCACTGAAGATAAATCAATCTAGTTGGCCAAACCAAACGGATAGAACAGAGAGAAATACAAAGTGAGAGATCGTGGATGTCGCCTAGAGGGGGGTGAATTGGCGTTTTCAAAAAATGCGGAATAAATCTAGCGGTTAATTTGTCAAGCACAAAACTTACAACAACTACGCTCACCTATGTGCACCAACAACTTATGCTAAGCAAGATGAACAACTAAGTGATAGCAAGATATATAACATGAAACACAATGGCTATCACAAAGTAAAGTGCATAAGTAAAGGGCTCGGGTAAGAGATAACCGAGGCACGCGGAGACGATGATGTATCCCGAAGTTCACACCCTTGCGGATGCTAATCTTCGTTTGGAGCGGTGTGGAGGCACAATGCTCCCCAAGTAGCCACTAGGGCCACAGTAATCTCCTCACGCCCTCGCACAATGCAAGATGTCGTGATTCCACTAAGGGACCCTTGAGGGCGGTCACCGAACTCATACACTTTGGCAACCCTTGGGGGCGGTCACCGGTACCCGCCAAATTGCTCGGGGCGATCTCCACAACCTAATAGGATACCCCGATGCTTGGCCGGAGCTTTACACCACAATGATTGAGCTCCGAAGCACCACCAACCGTCTAGGGTGCCCAAGCACCCAAGAGGAAAAAGCTCAAGGGTACCAAGCACCCAAGAGTAATAAGCTTCTCAACTTGTAACTTCCACGTATCACCGTGGATAACTCAAACCTATGCACCAAATGCAATGGCAAGGGCACACGGAGTGCCCAAGTCCCTCACTCTCAAAACCCACCAAAGCAACAAAAGCTATGGAGGAAAAAGAGAGGAAGAACAAGAAGGAAAGCACCAAGAACTCCAAGATCTAGATCCAAGGGGTTCCCCCCACATAGAGGAGAAAGTGATTGGTGGAAGTGTGGATCTAGATCTCCTCTCTCTTTTCCCCCCAAAACTAGCAAGAATCCATGGAGGGATTGAGAGATAGCAAGCTCGAAGAAGGTCAACAATGTGAGGCAAACACGAACTAGAAGGATAATGTTCAATGGGGTAGAAGACCCCCTTTTATAGGTGGGGAAAATCCAACCATTATGTGCTCAGCCCGCACACGAGCGGTACTACCGCTCCATGGAGCGATACTACTGCTTGGGCGGCAGTATAGGAAAAATAGAGCAACAGCTAGAAACCTAGGGCGGTAGTGTCGCCTGGAGTGGTACTACCGCTCATCCGAGCAGTACTAGCGCGGGAGAAGCAGAACACAGTAGTAGAGAAGGCAGGGCAGAACAGAGCGCGACGACAGTACTGCAGCAGCGGTACTACCGCCCGACCGGGGCGGTACTACCGCTTATAGGCGGTACTATCGTACACACTGCCGCCCTACTGCCACTGAACCCGACATGAAAAACAGAACCCCCAGAAAAAGCAGCGGTAGAAGCCGCGGAACTGGACAGCAAAAGTACTGCTTACAAGCGGTACTACTTGATGCTTGCTTGAACTACATCGATATTTCCCCAAAGAGGAAGGGATGATGCATCACATCAATGGTAGGTATTTCCCTCAGTGATGACATCAAGGTTATCGAACCAGTAGGAGAACCACGCAACACTACGTGAATGGCACCCGCACACAAATAACAAAATACTCGCAACCCTATGTATAAAAGGGGTTGTCAATCCCTTTCGGGTAACGGCGCCAGAAATTGGCAAAAGGACGTGAGAGAGTTGTAATAAATTGATAGATCGAACGCCAAATAAAATAAAGTGCAGCAAGGTATTTTTGTGTTTTTGGTTTAATAGATCTGAAAATAAAAGCAAATAAAAATAGATCGCGAAGGCAAATATAATAAAGAAGAGACCTCGGGGGGGCATAGATTTCACTAGTGGCTTCTCTCGAGAAAAATAGCAAACGATGGGTGAACAAATTACTGTTGGGCAATTGATAGAACTTCAAATAATCATGACGATATCCAGGCAATGATCATTATATAGTCATCACGTCCAAGATTAGTAGACCGACTCCCGCCTGCATCTACTACTATTATTCCACACATCGACCGCTATCCAGCATGCATCTAGTGTATTAAGTTAATGGAGAAACGGAGTAATGCAATAAGAATGATGACATGATGTAGCAATATCTATTTATGTAGAAATAGACCCCATCTTGTTATCCTTAATGGCAACGATACATATGTCTCGGTTCCCCTTCTGTCACTGGGATCAAGCACCGTAAGATCGAACCCGTCACAAAGCACCTCTTCCCATTGCAAGATAAATAGATCAAGTTGGCCAAACAAAACCCAAATATCAGAGAAGAAATACGAGGCTAAGCAATCATGCATATAAGAGATAAAATAAGACTGAAAAAACTTTCATGGATAAAAAGATAGATCTGATCATAAACTCAAAGTTCATCGGATCCCAACAAACACACCACAAAAAAAGATTTACATCATATGGATCTCCAAGAGACCATTGTATTGAGAATCAAAAGAGAGAGAGGAAGCCATCCAGCTACTAACTACGGACCCATAGGTCTACAAAGAACTACTCACGCATCATCGGAGAGGCACCAATGGGCATGATGAACCCCTCCGTGATCTTGTCTAGATTGGATCTGGTGGTTCTGGAACTTGCGGCGGCTGGAATTGATTTTCGTCGAATCCCCTAGGGTTTCTGGAATATTGGGGTATTTATAGAGCAAAGAGGCGGTGCGGGAGGCCCCCGAGGTGGGCATAACCCACCTGGGCACGCCTAGGCCCCCAGGCGCGCCCTGGTGGGTTGTGCTCCCCTCGGAGCACCCCTCAGGTACTTTCTTGGCCCACTGGATGTCTTCTGGTCCAAAAAAATCCACAAAAAGTTTCACTGTGTTTGGACTCCGTTTGGTATTGATTTCCTAGGATGTAAAAAACATGCAGAAAACAACAACTGGCACTTGACACTATGTCAATAGGTTAGTACCAAAAAATGATATAAAATGACTATAAAATGATTGTAAAACATCCAAGAATGATAATATAACAACATGGAACAATAAAAAATTATAGATACGTTGGAGACGTATCAGCATCCCCAAGCTTAATTCCTGCTCGTCCTCGAGTAGGTAAATGATAAACCAAATTTTTGATGTGGAATGTGATAACCCACAAGTATAGGGGATCACAACAGTTTTCGAGGGTAGAGTATTCAACCCAAATTTATAGATTCGACACAAGGGGAGCCAAAGAATATTTGTAAGTACTAGTAGCTAAGCTGTCAATTCAACCACACCTGGAGATTAATTATCTGCAGCAAAGTGATCAGTAGCAAAGTAGTATGATAGTTTTGATAATAGTAGCAGCAGCAATGGTAAAGGTAACAGTGATAGCAGTAATTTTGTAGCAAGTGCAACAGTAACGATAGCAGTAGTAACTTAGCAAGAACAATATAAGAGAAATTCATAGGCATTGGAAGGTGATTTGTTGGATGATATTTATCATGTGACAACCATAACCTAGGGCGACACAACACTAGCTCCAGTTCATAAATATAATGTAGGCATGTATTCCGTAAATAGTCATACGTGCTTATGGAAAGAACTTGCATGACATCTTTTGTCCTACCCTCCCGTCACAGCGGGGTCCATATAGGAAACTAAGGGATATTAAGGCCTCCTTTTAATAGAGAACCGGAACAAAGCATTAACACACGGTGAATACATGAACTCCTCAAACTACGGTCATCATCGGGAGTGGTACCGACTATTGTCACTACGGGGTTGCCGGATCATAACACGTAGTAGGTGACTATAACTTGAAAGATCGGATCTAGAACATAAATATAATGGTGATAACATAAACGGTTCAGATCTAAAATCATGGCACTCGGGCCCAAAGTGACAAGCATTAAGCATGGCAAAGTCATAGCAACATCAATCTCAGAACATAGTGGATACTAGGGATCAAACCCTAACAAAACTAACTAGATTACATGATGAATCTCATCCAACTCCTCATCGACCAGTGAGCCTATGAAGGAATTACTCACTCCCGGTGGGGAGCATCATGGAATTGGCGATGAAGAAGGGTTGGTGATGACGAAGATCGAAGATCCCCCTCTCTGGAGCCCCAAATGGACTCCAGATCTGGCCTCCCGATGAAGAACAGGAGGTGACGGCGGCTCCGTCTCGTGGAACACGATAATTCTTTTCTGCTTTATTTTTTCGGGAAATATGTGATTTTATAGAGTCGGTTTCAGGGCCTGCGGGGCCACCAGGTGGGGACAACCCACCTGGGTGCGCCTGGAGAGGGGGGCGCGCCCTGGTGGGTTGTGCCCATCCAGTTGCCCCCTCTGGTAGTTCTTGGCTCCAGAAATTCTCATTTATTGTATAAAAAATCCTCGCAAAGTTTCGTTCCGTTCCGAGAACTTTTATTTCTGCACAAAAACAACACCATGGTAGTTATGCTGAAAACAGCGTCAGTCTGGGGTTAGTTTCATTCAAATCATGCAAAATTAGAGTCCAAAACAAGAGGAAAAGTGTTAGGAAAAGTAGATACGTTGGAGACGTATCAACTCCCCCAAGCTTAAACCTTTGCTTGTCCTCAAGCAATTCAGTTGATAAACTAAAAGTGAAAAATGAAAACTTTTACGAACTCTTTTGCTCTTGTTTGCATAAATAAGCTTAAACAACACCCAGGTTTTCAGCCAATAATATAACTAACCATGCCGACAATAACTCTAGCGAGGAATAATAAGATATCTCAAACAACAACACGTTATCCAAACAACCATGATATAATATGACAATAGTGGTATCTCACTAGCCCTTTCTGAGACCGGAAACATAAATGCAGAGCACCTCCAAAGTTTAAGCAACGACTAAACATTGTAATTCATGGTAGAAAAGATCCAGTCATGATGCACCCAACATTAGCTACACACAATGCATCAGCATGACAGCAGTGCTCTCAGGTTCTGGTGCTTATTTTAGAAGGTGATGACAACACATAAAAGTAAATAGATAGTCCCTTCATAGATGGAAGCAGTGATTTGCAGCGGTGCCAGAGCTCAAAATTTTAAAACAGAGGTAAATGATATTTTGAGAAATGCACCCTTCTTGTTTACTTCGCGACCATCAGTTACCAATATTTTCCATGCTAAACACGCTAGTGGCGGTTCCCAAGCGATAAAGTAAAGGTTATGACTTCGTAGGAGTTTTTGTTTGATTATTTGAAAGATCAATTCTTTTTGCAGTTTGGGACTGGGCATCCCTATTACCGCCCTTTTCTCGTGCGATGATGAGTGAATAAACACTCATCCTGAGAATAACCCACTTAGCATGGAAGATACCGACTACCTATTGTCGTTCCATGAACGATCCAGGCACACAAAAAGGATATTTATTTTAAGTTTTTAGAGATGGCACATGCAAATTTACTTAGGAAGACAGGGTAATACCGCATATAGGTAGGTATGGTGGACTCATCTGGAATAATTTGGGTTAAAGGTTTTTGATGTACAAGGAGAGTTTCCCCTTAGTACAGACGAAGGCTAGCAAATAGGTTGAGAAGCGGCCAGCTAGAGAGCAACAACGGTCATGAACATGCATTATGCATAAGTAACATTGGACACTAGCATGAGTAAGATATGAACACCATCAACATAAATATCATAGAGGCTATGTTGGTTTTGGTTCAACTACATGCATGAACATGTGCCAAGTCAAGCCACTCGAACATTCAGAGGAGGATACCATATCATCATACTACATCACAATCGTTTTAGTGCAATGTTGACATCCAAGATAAAGCATTATCCACTCCTAGCTACTTATGCATGGCATGAGAAACTATAATTTCTAATTGTCATTGCAAACATGTTTAATCATAATGAGTTGAATCATGGATACTAGGTTAAACATATTTACAAAAACAGAACAAGTTGAGTTCATACCCGTTTCTCTCTGCCACGACTAGTTCATCAAATATCGTCATTATTGCCTTTCACTTGCATGACCGAACAATATGAAAATAATAATAGTGCAAGAATGCCATGGACTAAGCTGGAATCTGCAAACATTTTATTCAACAAGAGAAGACAAGGTAAAATGAGCTCTTTGTTGGATCGACAATAATGCATAAGGGAGCCACTCAACATTTTCATCGTGGTCTTCTCCTCGGTACGACTCAAATAAAAAGAAAAGAAATTCAGAGAAACACGCTGAAATATTTTTGGAGTTTTTGGTTTTCTTGAACAAGCAAATAAAAGGGGAAAACAAAAAACGAGAAAAAATATTTACACGGGAAAGCTCGCAACAAGCAAAAGAAGAACAGGGAAATCTTTTTGGGTTTTCTTTTTAGTGCTACAGCTAACTACTCTAGAAAAAAATCAAAAAGAAGCAGGAAATATTTTTGTATTTTCTCAAAGTTTTTCAAACACACAAGAAGAAAGCGGGAAAATAATTTTAACATGGATAATACAATGAAAAAGCGTGAACACCGACAACTGGAATGAAATGTGTGAACATGAATGTAATGTCGGTGGAAATACGTACTCCCCAAGCTTAGGGTTTTGACCTAACTTGGTAATCAGTCAGTAGCCTGCATAGTGGTCGGGGTGATAGCTCACGGAGGCTCTCGGTGCGGATGCCTCAGCCTGCCGTGCAGGCCGCATTATGAGCTTGGGCCTCGCTCTCAAGAACAAAATATCTTCCCCTACTGTGAACATCAATGAGAGCAGGCGCAGGCAAATATGTGTGTACAACGGATTCTTGATTAAACAACAATTTATAGGTGAAATTATGGGGTTCACCGCTAAGGATCTTATGGCGTTTCAGAGCATCAAAGTCTAAATACTGCATAGGTAAAATATGGTCATAGGTCAAATGTGACGCCCTCGATTCAATCGTACACTAATCATGCACGCAAATGTGTACGATCAAGATCAAGGACTCACGGGAAGATATCACAACACAACTCTACAATAAAATAAGTCATACAAGCATCATAATACAAGCCCGGGGCCTCGAGGGCTCGAATACAAGTGCTCGATCATAGGCGAAGTCAGCGGAAGCAACAATATCCGAGCACGGACATAAGTTAAACAGGTGCCATAAGATGGCTAGCACAAAGCTGGGATACAGATCGAAGAGGAGCAGGCCTCCTGCAGGATCCTCCTAGGTTACTCCAGTCGTCGTCGCCGGGCTGCACGTAGTAGTAGGCGCCTCCAGAGTAGTAGTCGCCGTGGCGGTGGCGTCGACTCACAGGCTCCAACGTGCAGTTGCAGCAATCGAGTATAGGTAGGGGGAAAGGGAAAACAATGCAACCGTGAGTACTCATCCAAAGTACTGCAAGCAAGGAGCTACACTACATATGCATGGATATATGTGTAAAGGCCATATCAGTGGACTGAAGCTGCAGAATGCCGAATAAGAGGGGATAGCTAGTCTTAACGAAGACTACGCTCGGACACTGTCTTGCAATGTAGGAGGGACAAACTGGAGTCCTCAAGTAACATCATATAGCAATAATCCTACCCGCAATCCTCGCTCATATCCACGAGCGAGAGCGACCACGGTTATGGCGGCACTTGGAAGGGTGTGTTTTATCAAGTATCCGGTTCTAGTTGTCATAAGCTCAAGGTACAACTCCAAGTCGTCCCTGTTATCAAGATCACGGCTATCCGAATAGATTAACTTCCTGCAGGGTGCACCATCTTACCCAAAGACGCTTGATCCCATTTGGCGGACACACTTTCCGGGGTCATGCCCGCCGCGTAAGACCAACACGCCGCAGCCCCACCTAGGCACAACAGAGAGCCCGACGCGGTCTAAACCTAAGCGCAGGGTGCGGGCCCGCCATACGAGCACACACACTGCGTAGCGCGGCGGCGAGCAGACCTAGCCTAACAGCGTTCCAGTCCAATCCGGTAGCGCGCGCTCCGTCGTTGACGTCTGAAGTGCTTGGTGATACCACGGCGGGATACCCATAACTACTCCCGCGTAGATGGTTAGTGCGTATAAGCTCGTAGCCAACCAGATCAAATACCAAGACCTCGTTAAGCGTGTTAAGTAACCATGAGCGCCGAACAGGCCAGGCCCACCTCTCACCGGTAGTCTCAACCTGCCCTGTCGCTCGCCTCAAAGATCCACTCATGGGTGCTCCATCGGCCGACCGACTTTAGTCTCACATGCATCATGTATAAGTATATAGTATATACCGTGATCAACTCCGAGTGATCACGGCCCGATAGTATAGCACGGCAGACGGACAAGAAAGTAGGGCCACAGATGAAAGTACTAGCATCCTATACTAGGCATATAGGATTGCGGTAAGGTAACAACTTGATAGTAACAAGGACAAAGCTATGCAGCAAAGTATAGGAGTATCTCGAAAGCGATAACATGCTACACTACTCTAATGCAAGCGGTATAGAGAAGAGTAAGCGATATCTGGTGATCAAGGGGGGGGCTTGCTGGTTGCTCGGCAAGAGAGAGGGTCGTCAACACCGTAGTCGAGCGGCAGTGCGGCGTCGGTCTCGTAGTCTACGGAGAGAAGAAGGGAAGAAACAATGAATACAAAGTAAACAGATGCATATCGATGCATGACATGACAAGAAGCGATGCTAGGCGTGCCCTAACGTGGTATGAGGGTCTTGGTTAGGGGAAAACATCAGGAAGTTTTCCGGTTCGGACTATGTCGAGACGGATGACGGAGGAAAGTTCCATGTTCAGCATGCTAGGAGCATGTGACAGATGAACGGACCACGTATTCGGATTCGTTGGATTTTTTCGAGCAACTTTCATATAGAAAACATTTTCATCGGAGTTACGGTTTAAAAGATATGATTTTCTAAAGATTTAAATCATTTTACGATTTTAATTATATATTTAATTCAACCTTATCCAAAGCGATTGTGTCTTGGCGTAGGCATGACATCGAGTGATGTCAGCAGGTCAACTGGTCGGTGACCAGTCAAACTCGACAAGGGGACCCACTGTCATAGGCGATGGGTTAAGCAGAGTTTAAACTAACCTAAAATTAGTTAGGAAATCTCTGGGCCCACTGCCGTTGTCTAATTAGGTTTTAATTAATTAAATTAATTAATTAGCAGTTTATATATTTATTTTATTCGTTTATGACATGGGGCCCGCATGTCGATGGCGATATGAACGGCCACGTCGGCCGTTACCGGGTCAACCCGATCAGCGGGGCCCGTGGGGCCGTGGCGATGGCTCAGGGTGGCCCTGTGCCAACCACGAGGCGGCGGCGGCGGCTCGGCGCCGGCGACCCAAATATCTGGCGAAGGCCGGGCCTCGCCGAATTGCTCCGGGCAGCCGTTTTAGCGCCGGACCCCGTTCAAAGCGTGGCGGTGGCGCATCCTTCAAGAAGATGGCGGCGAGGGCTGGGTTGGCGGGCGGCGCGGCGGGGGCGAGGCGAGGTTCGGGGCGGCGACGAACGGCGTTAAGTGCGCGTTTTGGCGAACCAAGAAGCTGGGCGAGGTGTACGCGTTGCGGCGAAGCCAACGGACGCGAGCCCGTGACCATTTGGTCACCGTGGCCACGCCGGCGACGAGGCCAAGCGGCGGCGCGTTCGGGTGAGCGTGGAACGGCCGCTACAAGCGAACAGAGGAGGCAGGGGAGGGCGCATCCGGCGCAGAGGCTCACCGAGGGAGCGTGGGGTCTGGGCAGAGAGCTCGGGGAGGACCGGTGGCGTAGATCGACGGCGATGGCCGCAGCGGCCGTAGTCGAAGAAGACGGACGATTCGGTCGAGGTGGGTGCTCCGAGCTTGAGTGGATCCGCGTAGGGGCAGCAGGGGACCACGACGGAGCTGTAGGACTTGCCGGGGCGACGAACGGACGACGATGGCCACAGCTATGGCGATCGACGGCGACGGGGGCGCTCGGGCATCTCGAACAGAGGCGAGGAAGGGGACGAGAGGGGGATTGTGGGCGCGCTAGGGTTTCGGGGGAGTCGGGGAGGGGCGGCCGACAACCTAGTAGGCGCCGGGGGCGCGGCGGATGGCCGGCATGTGGCCATCGCGGCCACGGGCGGCTGCCCGGCGTCCACCTCCCCTCTGTGAACAGAGGAGGAAGGAGAGGGACGAGTGGGGCTGGGCCGGCCTGGTTGGTCTAAGGCTAACTGGGCCTAGGCCCGGTGGGGGCGCCAGTGAGGAGGGTCGGCTGGGCTGGGGGAAGTGAATGGGCGGGGGGAGGGGAAGGGGCAGGGGTTTCCCCTCTCTTTTATTTTTTTCTCTTTTATTATTTTTCCTTTTCTGTTTTTAGTTCATTAAAATGCGAGCATTTTACAAAATTAGTGCACCCACCATAATTAGGTTAGCTATTTTAGACAACCCCGAACATTTTAGATTTTGTTTTTGAAACTTTTTATCGTTTGTTTTAGTTTTGATTTTTGTTTTAGAACGGGTTGAAACAAAGAGAGGTTCGCACGAGAATCGAGGTGATCACTGTTGCATAACCATCCGGCGTTACAAATCTCCTCCACTACAAGAAATCTCGCCCGAGATTTAGGAGGTAGAAGGAAAGAGTGCGGATATTCCTCTCGTTGACGATCCTCGCGTTCCCAGGTGGCTTCGTCTTCAGAGTGATTCGACCACTGGACTTTGAGGAACTTGATCGCCTTCTGACGTGTGCGGCGTTCAGCTTGGTCGAGAATGCGGACCGGATGCTCTTTATAGGAGAGGTCCTATTGCAATTCGAGCACTTCATGGTCCACTGCTCGGATTGGGTCTTTGAAGCAGCATCGGAGTTGGGACACGTGGAACACATCGTGAACCTGAGAAAGGTTCGACGGAAGCTCCAGTTGATAGGCCACTTTTCCACGCCTTTCTAGAATAGTGAAAGGGCCAATGTAGCGAGGCGCTAACTTGCCCTTGATCCCGAAGCGGTGAGCACCCTTCATTGGTGTAACGCGAAGATAGGCCTTTTCGCCAGGTTGATAGACCATGTCCTTGTGATGACGGTCATAATTACTCTTTTGACGAGACTGAGCAGTCTTGAGATTCTTGCGAATAATGCGGACTTGTTCTTGGCATGTTGGATAATATCCGGACGAAGAGTGGGCGTTCCCGATTTCGACCAGTTCGAGAGGGTTCGCACTTTCGTCCATATAACACTTCGAAGGGGCCATCTTCGACTAGCTTGATAGCTATTATTATAAGAGAACTCAGCATACGGGAGAGATTCCTCCCATTTCTTGCCGAAGGAAACGACACAAGCTCGAAGCATGTCTTCGAGAATTTGGTTGACACGTTCAACTTGCCCTTGGGACTGCGGATGAAAAGCAGTACTGAAAGATAAATGAGTCCCCATAGCTTCTTGGAAACTTGCCCAGAATCTTGAAGTGAATAAGCTGCCACGGTTTGAACTGATAACCAGTGGAATACCGTGCAGTGAAACAATTCTGGTCATATAGAGCGTTGCAAGCTGGCTAGCAGTGATCGTTTCCTTGACCGCCAGAAAATGTGCAACTTTAGAAAGCCGGTCAATGACGACAAGAATTGCATCATTACCTTTCTGCGATTTGGGAAATCCAGTGACGAAGTCCATTTCAACATGGTCCCATTTCCATTCGGGAATAGAGATAGGTTGCGAGTTCAAAGCAGGCCTTTGATGTTACGCTTTGATCTGACGGCAAACGTCACACTCGTAAACATAGCGAGCAATGTCCTGCTTCATATTAGACCACTGAATCTCGGCGAATGTCTTGATACATCTTTGTACTGCCGGGATGGATACATAGAGGCGTATCATGAGCTTCTTTCATAACCTTCGAGTCATATTCAGGTTTTCCTTCTTACACGGCACCACTAGGCGGCCTTTGAAGTACAAGGCGCCATCATCAAGCAATAGTGAAGGATGAGGATTTCCTTTCTTGACATCTTGTTTAAGCTTGTAGACTTGAGTCAAATCCTGCATTGTCTTTATGGTGCCCACGAGATCGGGTTCAACAGCCAGGTATAGAGGGAACCACGGGGAACAACACGGAGATTCATCTTTTGGAACTCCGGAGGAGGGGGAGCGAGTGCACCCGGAGGAACAATATGGAGGTTCAGCTTTCTGAATTCTTCAACAAGTGGGGGCTGAACATGGTGAACCTGAAGGTGATTGCAGTAAGACTTGCGGCTCAAGGCATCAGCCATTACATTAGCCTTGCCTGGCGTATAGGAAATACCCAAATCAAAGTCTGCAACAGTCTCCATCCATCTCTGCTGACGGAGGTTCAGGTCTGGCTGAGTAAACAGATACTTCAGACTTTGGTGGTCGGTGAAGATCTCGCAACGATTACCGAGAAGGTAATGTCGCCACTGCTTCAGTGCATGAATGACGGCAGCAAGTTCGAGGTCATGAACTGGGTAGTTCTCTTCGTGAGGGCGAAGCTGTCGAGAGGCATAAGCAACTACTTTGCACTCTTGCATTAGGACACCGCCTAAACCTTGACGAGAAGCGTCGCGATAAATAACGAAGTCCTTCTTAGTATCGGGAGGAGCTAGCATCGGGCGACGTCAACTTGTCTTTGAGTGCTCGGAAACTTTCCCGACATTTATCATCCATTGGAATTTGACGCCTTATGCAACAAAGTTAGTCGAGGCTCGGCAATCTTGGAGAAGTTCTCGACTAATCGACGGCAATAGCTGTCGAGACCGAGAAAACTTCGACTTGCTTAACGTTCTTGGAGGAGTCAATCGAGAATAGCCTGAACTCGTTCGGGGTTGACGGCAATACCATCCTTAGAAATGACATGCCCAAGATAGGTTACTTCGGAAGCCAAAATTCACATTTGGAGAACTTGGCATAGAGTTGATGCTCGTAGCTTTTCAAAGACAAGACGAAGATGTTCAACATGTTCTTCTTCATTCTTGGAAAATATCGGGATATCATCCGGTAAACCACGACTTAACTTGTCGAGGTAATCCATGAATATATAGTTCATCAAAGAGAGAAGGTAGTTGGAGCATTGGTTAAGCGAAAGACATGACGGTGTACTCGTATGAACCATAGCGAGTCACAAATGCGGTCTTGGGGATATCCTCCTCACGAACACGGATCTGGTGGTAACCCAACCTCAAGTCGAGTTTGAGAACACCGACGAACCAGCCAATTGATCATAAAGATCATTGATCCGAGGAAGAGGATACTTATTCGAATGGTAGCTTGATTTATAGGCGGTAGTCTTGGACCAATCGGTTTGTCCCATCCTTCTTCTTCACAAAGAGAGAAGGTGCTCCCAAGGTGAGCAACTTGGGCTAATGAAGCCGCTTTGAAGAGATTTGTCGATTTCCTCCTTTAGCTCAAGGAGTTCATGCGGCGGCATCTTGTAGGGACGTTTGGCTATAGGAGTGGTGCCGGTTTCAAGTCGATGGCGAATTCGATAGCTCTAGCAGGGGAATCCTGGAAGTTCTTCAGAAAGAGCGTCTTGGAAGTCTCGAGCAGCGTGAATGTTTTCCATACCCTCGAGTGGTGCGGCGTTCAATGCATTGAATGCATAGAGCCTTGCCTCGGCATTTTGCACCAGATGAGCTTGGTAAGTGACTATTTCATCTGAAGGGTGTAGCAGATGGACGGTCTTAGTGGCGCAAACGATTGACGCCGTATGCGCTTTCAACCAATTCATTCCCAGAATGAGGTCAATGCTACAAGACTTCAGCACGATGGGAGAGACAAGGAATTCCAGTCCTTCGATTTCAACGGGGACGTCGTTGCAAATCATGGAAGTCCGACATTGGCCCGCGGGGGTGTGTACTAATAGTGAAGCATTCATGTCTTCACTTTTAATGCCATGCATGAATGCAAAATCTTCAGACATGAATGAATGCGATGCCCCTGTATCAAATAAGACACATGCTGGTACTGAATTTACGAGAAGTGTACCCATCACAGTAGCAGGTTGGTCTTGAGCCTCGTTCAGATCAACGTGGTTGGCCTGAGCTTGCCCATAGGACTTGCCAGTGTTGTTGCGGTTCTGGGTGTTTCCACGGCCAGGCTCTTTGGAAGGGCCGATTGGTTACGGTTACGGTTGCATTCTCTAGCACGGTGCCACGGCTGTCCGCTTTGAAGCACAAGCCATTATTGGGAGTGGGAGCAGGAGCTTGGGGTGGTGGAGCTGGAAGCTTGGCTGCTTAGTTGTAGGCGGGCGAGGTGTAGCATAGTTACGCTTTGGAGCAGGTGCATTAATTTGGTACATCTTGTTGGGAATCCATATCTTGCGCTTCTGCGAGGACGGGCCCAAGATGAGCCCGTGTCACGGTTGCGCTGTTAGAACTCTGGTATTCCTGCGAGACCAGTTTCGACATTGATAGCTTTGTTCACCAAGGTGGCGAAATCAGCAAAGTCGTGCACTAGAAGTGCGAGCTTGATGTCAGCTTGAAGACCGTCACGGAACTTCTCCTGTCTGCGTGCATTAGTCGCAATGTCCTCTTCGGCATAGCGAGACAAGTCCAGGAACTCTCGCTGATAGGCTTCAACAGTCTTGTTGCCTTGGGTGAGGTTGCGAATTCACGCTTCTTCGGTCCATGACCCCTTGAGGGATGAAGCGGGCACGAAGGCAGCCTGGAAGTCTGGCCGGTGATGAGTGTTCCAAGCTGGCAGAGTACGCCGTGGCTGTCCCACCATTGAGCTGCGGGTCCCTTCAGAAGAAGGAAGCAAAAGTGACATAGCTGGCGGGGCTACATCAGCAGACTCCATCTCATAGGTGATGTCACGGAGCAGTCATCGACATCCGATGGCTGAGTTGAGCTGCGGTACACGCTGGGGTTGAGCGTATGAAATCTGTAGAGTTGTTCCGTTTGGGTGCTGGTTCATATTGGGGCGAGGAACGAGCCATCATGTTCTCCATGGTGGCGATTCATCTCAAGCTGTTGGACCATACCGGCCATGTACTCAGGCGGTGGTGGGAAGTTGGCACCACGACCACGACCTGCTGGCCTAACCATCCTGCTATTATATAACAGGGGTAGTTCAGCATTTGAGAAATTAAACAAGAGACAGGAATCATTCATGATGAAACATGCATAATGAAAGCAGCATGATGGGAACTACATAGTAGTTGGCATATCCTACAAAAGGAATCATGCATAGAGTTCGATACATAGAGTCCAGTACATAGACTACTACATCATAGGCGGCACGCAGGCTCGCGGCGAATACATCAAACACTAACAAGCAAGTCTACATCAGTCCCACGCGTGATCTGCGGAGGTAGTCAGAGCTGAAAGCTGGTAGTCTGGCGGTGGAAAGTCCTCCACGTCGGTGACTGGGGCCGCGGATACTCACGGTGCTGAATCCGGCGCCCGGTGGCGAAAAAGGGCCAAGTCGCGGAGAGTAGCCTCCACGTCCGCCAACCGACACCTGGGGCATCACGGTCTGGCTGGGTAGATCGCGAGAACACGGCAGCTCTCCGGATCGGACAAAGGGTGCATCAGCGTCGAGCACGGTAGAGGTGCCGACGGGTGATGTACAACTCGTGGCGAAAGAGCTCGGTTAGCTCGATCCAGCCCATCGCATGCGTAACAAAGTTACGATGGTGGAAGGGCTCTCTGGTGACGATGGTGTAGGCAGCGGTGTAGTAACCCTCCTCACCAACATCGACGCGATGGCAATGTGCACGAAGGGGAGGTGTCCAACTCTCGATACTCGCGCGAAGGCGTGTCGAGCAGCATAAGCAGCATCGTGGACTGCCATATCGATAGTCACTCCAACACCATGTGCGGTGTGCGGCACGATGAGTGGACTCGTACTCCGAGAGTAGAGGTGGACGATGGCGCTGCATCTGCTCTCGGTTATAGTCCTGGTACTCCTCATAGGCGGTGTACTCGGGGTGCAGCGATAACCCGGATAGGTCATCATCTCGGCTAGCACCGCAGGTGATCCCGAGGCACCAATGGCCGTCGTGTGGCGCACGACCTGCCTCGTGGGTTCCATCTGAAAACAAAGACGTTTCAAAGGAGTCATATGACAGTGAGGAAATTGCTCAAATACAATTTCAAGAACAACTAAGGCTATATCCAACTTTGGGGTGTATGCGGTCACGGGATCCTAGTGATAGTTAGTAAAACCGTTTAACCCGAGTAGAAGAGAGTTCAGAGTCCCAGAGTAAAGGTCGAGGAGTAAAAGATCCTAGTACCACCCGATGGCGACGTGGGCCCGTAAGGCACACAGCCAAGTTAGTAAAAGTTTTTGCAATGTCTAGACTCGACTTCGGCCAAGGAGTGTGGAAGGGGGATTCCTACAGCGATCGGCTCGATACCAACTTCAGGCGCCCTCGATTCAATCGTACACTAATCATGCACGCAAATGTATGCGATCAAGATCAAGGACTCACGGAAGATATCACAACACAACTCTACAATAAAATAAGTCATACAAGCATCATAATACAAGCCAGGGGCCTCGAGGGCTCGAATACAAGTGCTCGATCATAGGCGAGTCAGCGGAAGCAACAATATCTCGAGCACGGACATAAGTTAAACAGGTGCCATAAGATGGCTAGCACAAAGCGGGATACAGATCGAAGAGGAGCAGGCCTCCCGCCAGGATCCTCCTAGGTTACTCCGGTCGTCGTCGCTGGCTGCTGCGTAGTAGTAGGCGCCTCGAGTAGTAGTCGCCGTGGCGGTGGCGTCGACTCACAGGCTCCAACGTGCAGTTGCAGCAATCGAGTATAGGTAGGGGGAAAGGGAAAACAATGCAACCGTGAGTACTCATCCAAAGTACTGCAAGCAAGGAGCTACACTACATATGCATGGATATATGTGTAAAGGCCATATCGATGGACTGAGCTGCAGAATGCCGAGAATAAGAGGGGATAGCTAGTCTTAACGAAGACTATGCTACGGACACTGTCTTGCAGCAGTAGGAGGGACAACCGAGTCCTCCAAGTAACATCATATAGCAATAATCCTACCCGGCAATCCCTGCGCCATATCCTCGAGCGAGAGCGACCACCGGTTGTGGCGGCACTTGGAAGGGTGTGTTTTATCAAGTATCCGGTTCTAGTTGTCATAAGCTCAAGGTACAACTCCAAGTCGTCCTGTTATCGAAGATCACGGCTATCCGAATAGATTAACTTCCTGCAGGGTGCACCATCTTACCCAAAGACGCTTGATCCCATTTGGCGGACACACTTTCGGGTCATGCCCGCCGCGTAAGACCAACACGCCGCAGCCCCACCTAGGCACAACAGAGAGGCCAAGACGCCGGTCTAAACCTAAGCGCAGGGTGCAGGCCCATCATACGAGCACACACAAGCGTTCGAGGCGGCGGAAGCAGACCTAGCCTAACAGCGTTCAGTCAATCCCGCGCGCCGCTCGTCGCCGACGTCTGAAGTGCTTGGTGATACCACGACGCGGGATACCCATAACTACTCCCGCGTAGATGGTTAGTGCGTATAAGCTCGTAGCCAACCCAGATCAAATACCAAGACCTCGTTAAGCGTGTTAAGTAACATGAACGCCCGAACAGGCCAGGCCCACCTCTCACCCAGGTAGTCTCAACCTGCCCTGTCGCTCCGCCTCAAAGATCCACTCGCGGGTGCTCCATCAGCCGACCCGACTTTAGTCTCACATGCATCATGTATAAGTATATAGTATATACCCGTGATCAACTCCCGAGTGATCACGGCCCGATAGTATAGCACGGCAGACGGACAAGAAAGTAGGGCCACAGATGAAAGTACTAGCATCCTATACTAAGCATATAGGATTGCAGGTAAGGTAACAACAGTAGTAACAAGGACAGGCTATGCAGCAGTATAGGAGTATCTGAAAGCAGTAACATGCTACACTACTCTAATGCAAGCAGTATAGAGAAGAGTAAGCGATATCTGGTGATCAAGGGGGGCTTGCCTGGTTGCTCGCAAAGAGAGGGTCGTCAACACCGTAGTCGAACCGGCAGTGCAGCGTCGGTCTCGTAGTCTACCGGAGAGAAGAAGGGAAGAAACAATGAATACAAAGTAAACAGATGCATATCGATGCATGACATGACAAGAAGCGATGCTAGGCGTGCCCTAACGTGGTATGAGGGAGTCTTGGTTAGGGGGAAAACATCAGGAAGTTTTCCGGTTAGGACTGTGTCGACGAGATGACCGGAGGGGAAAGTTCCATGTTCAGCATGCTAGGAGTATGTGACAGATGAGCGGACCACGATTCGGATTCGTTGGATTTTTCGAGCAACTTTCATATAGAAAACATTTTCATCGGAGTTACGGTTTAAAAGATATGATTTTCTAAAGATTTAAATCATTTTCGATTTTAATTATATATTTAATTCCAACCTTATCCAAAACATTGTGTGTTGACGTAGGCATGACATCGAGTGATGTCAAGAGGTCAACTGGTCGGTGACCACCAAAACGACAAGGGGACCCACATCATAGCGATGGGTTAAGCAGAGTTTAAACTAACCTAAAATTAGTTAGAAATCTCATGGGCCCACATGCCGGTGTCTAATTAGGTTTTAATTAATTAAATTAATTAATTAGCAGTTTATATATTTATTTTTATTCGTTTATGACATGGGGCCCGCATGTCGATGGCGATGTGACCCACGTCGCGTTGACCGGGTCAACCCGATCAACGGGGCCCGTGGGGCCAGTGGCGATGGGTTTCGGGTGGCCCCAGCCAACCACGTGGCGGCGGCGGCGGCTCGGCGCCGGCGACCAAATATGCGGCGAAGGGCCGGGCCTCGCCGAATTAACTTCCGGGCGGCCGTTTTAGCGCCGGACCCGCGCTCAAAAGCGGGGCGGTGGCGCATCCTTCAAAGATGGCGGCGAGGGTTGGGTTACGGGCGGCGCGGCGGCGGCGGGCGAGGCGAGGTTCGGGCGGCGGAACCGGCGTTGGGGTGCGCGTTTTGGCGAACCAAGAAGCTGGCGAGGTGTGCGCGTTCTGGGCGAAGTTAACGGACGCGAGCCCGTGACTATTTGGTCACCGTGGCCATGCCGGGCGACGAGGCCAAGCGGCGCGTTCGGGTGGCGTGGAACGGCGCTACAAGCTTAACAGAGGAGGCGGGGAAGGGCGATCCGCGCAGAGGCTCACCGAGGGCGCGGGGTGCAGGCAGAGCTCGGGGAGGACCGTGGCGAGATCGACGGCGATGGCGCAGCGGCCGTGGTCGAAGAAGACGGACGATTGGTCGAGGTGGGTGCTCCGAGCTTGAGTGGATCCGCGAGGGGCAGCAGGGACCACGACGGAGTCAGAGGACTTGCCGGGCGATTTAACGGACGACGATGGCCACAGCTACGGCGTCGACGGTGACGGGCGCCGGGCATCTCGAACAGAGGCGAGGAAGGGGACGAGAGGGGGATTGTGGGCGCGCTAGGGTTTCGGGGGAGTCGGGGAGGGGCGGCCGACGACCTAGTAGGCGCCGGGGGCGCGGCGGATGGCCGGCACGTGGCCATCGAGGCCACGGGCGGCTGCCCGGCGTCCACCTCCCTCGTGAACAGAGGAGGAAGGAGAGGGACGAGTGGGGCTGGGCCACTGGTTGGTCTAAGGCTAAGCGGGCCTAGGCCCTGGGGGGCGCCGGTGAGGAGGGTCGGTGGGCAGGGGGAAGTGAATGGGCGGGGGGGAGGAAAGGGCCAGGGGTTTCCCCTCTCTTTTATTTTGTTTTCTCTTTTATTATTTTTCCTTTTCTGTTTTTAGTTCATTAAAATGCCAGAGCATTTTACAAAAATTAGTGCACCCCACCATAATTAGGTTAGCTATTTTAGACAACCCCCGAACATTTTAGATTTTGTTTTTGAAACTTTTTATCGTTTGTTTTAGTTTTGATTTTTGTTTTAGAACGGGTTCGAATCAAAGAGAGGTTCGGCACAGTAACCGAGGTGATCACTGTTGCATAACCATCCGGGCGTTACATCAAAGGTGCAACGCCCAGCTCTCTTGCTAAGCGTGTGGCATAAATTCCACCATAAAAATAATGACTATTAGCATTGTGTTGCAACCTGCATGCAACAATCGCTCCATGATTATAACTTCTGTCACTGGTGAGAGCAGTGCGTATGAGGCTCAAGTTTGGAGCACAAAGTGTACTACAACCTTGTTGCCTACAATACATTTTCCATTAAATAATGCAAAGTACTGGATCGCGGGAAAATGAATGCTCTTTATTCTACCTTGCGTCACTCCCCTAGTCTCACTGTAGCAAAGACTAGTCAAGAATGCTTGAAACTCAGACCTTGGTGGTTTGTCTAGCGAACCACAGAATGGGATTTTGCAATGTTGAGCAAATCTCTCTAGTGATATGGTAAATGAATTTTCATACAGTTTAGATGACACCCTAGAATCACAGGGATGGAATTTAAATCTTTTGACAAATGATTCAGTGAAATTGTGGTGTTGATTGCACTTATCTGAAATGTAGGGACCGAGATCGGCATTGTGTACATATTGCTCAAATTCCTCCTAAATGCCCACGCTCACCATATAATCATTGCATGGTCATAGGCATGTTTTGGTGGCGGCATCTCGAACGGAGCTTTCACTTGGTTCAACATAAGACCGACGAACGGAGCTGTCACTAGAAGATGCCCCCGAGGATCTCCTCCTCGAAGAACCCCTTCCAAAGAGGTTCATCATATTTGTGTACAATTTTCTGAAAAATTTTGGGTGACAAAAATTTGTCAACAAAACTTCACAATATTTGTAGCAACTACTCATAGGGATGCATAGAGGCCATAGCAAGTATTCAAACTACTTAAAACTCTAAGAATTCAACATGCAAGCTCATCTACAGCAGCAGCAAGAGTGGCTAATTATTCAAAATATAAACCACTAAAACAAAAACTAATTGGACAAACGGAGGAGTCACATACCAAGCAACAATTCCCCGAAACAGTTTCGAAAACGGAGCTTCGAGCAAAGAGATCGAAATCTGCGGGTTTGAGAGCAAGAACACGAGAGAGAGAGAGAGAGAGAGAGAGAGCAATGGTGATTTTTTTCTGGAGGTAGGTGGTGATGTGGGATGAAGAGGTAAGTGAGGGGGCCCACGTGGGGACCACAACCCACCAGGGCGCGCCTGGGGGTCCTGGCGTGCCGAGGTGGGTTGTGCCCACCTGGTGCACCTCCCTCTG
Source organism: Aegilops longissima (assembly GCA_021605205.1). Lineage (NCBI taxonomy): Eukaryota > Viridiplantae > Streptophyta > Magnoliopsida > Poales > Poaceae > Aegilops > Aegilops longissima. The sequence goes on from CM038679.1 coordinate 58,951,603, forward strand.
ATATTATTTGCACCAAAAATTCTTAAATAATCAGAAAAAATCGTATTAAATTTTCAGTGCATTCTGAGAACTTTTCTTTTTGGGTCATTTTTTTGTTCCACGAGAAATTCAGAAAATAGGCAACACATGGCATTTTATTTTATTTAACTAATAAAAACAGGAAACAAAAGGTAGGGACAGAAGGTAGTGCCTACTAAATTCATCAACTTCATACCTCTCAAAAATGATCCATTAATAAGGTTGATCAAGTCTTATTAACAACCACTTTCGATTAGCATGAAACCGAAGAACTTTCGGAAATCACTAAGTTACCTCAACGGGGATATGAATGTCCCCAACAATAAGCATTTCATATTTATTTTTAACAATAGGTAGAGGTAGTTGAAAACTTCCAATAGTTATTGTCGGAGATTTTTCAATAACATTAATACCATTCACTTGGAATTGTTTCTTCGGAAAGTGCACCGTATGCTGCTCATTACCATTGATATGAAAATTGACCTTGCTTTTATTGCAATCGATAACAGCCCCTGCAGTATTCAAGAAGTGTCTACCAAGGATAATCGACATGTTGTCGTCCTCGGGCATCTCAAGTATAACAAAGCCAGTCAAAATAGTAACATTAGCAACAACAATGGGCACATCCTCACAAATACCGATAGGTATGGCAGTTGATTTGCCAGCCATTTGCAAAGATATTTCAGAAGGTGTGAGTTTATTCAAATCAAGTCTTTTATATAAAGAGAAAGGCATAACACTACCACCAGCTCCTAAATCACATAAAGCAGTTTTCACATAATTTCTTTTGATGGAGCAAGGTATAGTTGGTATTCCCGGATCTCCAAGTTTTTTAGGTACTCCATCTTTAAAAGTATAATTAGCAAGCATGGTGGAGATTTCGTCTTCTGGTATTTTTATCTTATTGGTGATGATGTCTTTCATGTACTTTGCATAAGGAGGCATTTTTAAGATATCGGTCAAGCGAGTACGGAAGAAGACTGGCCTCAGCATTTCAGCAAAGCGTTCAAATTCTTCATCATCTTTATTTTTAGTTGACATAGGTGGAAAGGGCATAGGTTTTTGAACCCACGGTTCTCTTTCCTTACTGTGTTTCCTAGCAACAAATTCTCTTTTATCATATCTTTTATTCTTGGGTTGTGGGTTATCAAGATCAACTGCTGGTTCTATCTCAACATCATTGTCTGGTTCTTTATTATTTTTTTGAGTGTCTTCATGAATCTCATCATTATCTTTTTCATTATCAGAAGGTGAGTGTTCACTACCATGTAGAGTTTCAGCATCAGAGATAGAAACTTCATTATCAGGAGGTCTTTCTACTTCAGGTTCACTAGAGGCATGCAAAGTCCTATCATTTTTCTTCTTCTTTTTTCCTTTTAGGACTACGTGAATCAGAGTTAACTCTTTAGGAGTCTTGTTCAATTCTTTTTGGGTGCCCCTCAGGATAAAGTGGTTCCTGAGTCATTTTACCTCCTCTAGTTGCTACTCAAACAACAAAGTCACTTATATTATTATTCATTTCATCTAGCAACTCTCTTTGAGATTTAGCAACTTGTTCTAACTGAGTTTGAACCATAGAAGCATGCTTCCCCACACCTGTAACAACATTTGATATTCTAAATAACAAGTCACTCAAGCGAGCAATCATATCAGAATTGTATTTGAATTGTTTCATAACATTTGCATTGAAGTGATCTTGCTTTCTAATATAATTCTCAAACTCATAAACGCATTGGCTAGGGTGCATATTGTGAGGATTGTCATTATCATTGAATTTCATTAGATAATTTACCTCTACCACCTTAGGTGGTGGTGGTGTATCAAGCCCATGTATTTCTTCAATAGGAGGTAAATTTTTAACATCCTCAGCTTTAATACTTTTTTACTTCATAGATTTCTTTGCCTCTTGCATATCTTCAGGACTGAGATATAAAATACCCCTCTTCTTTGGAGTGGGTTTAATCAGTGGTTCAGGAAGAGTCCAATCATCACAATTTTTCAATATGTTATTCAATAATTCTTCAGCTTGCTCGATAGTTCGTTCCCTCAAAACACAACCAGCACAACTATCTAGGAAATCCCTAGAAGCATCGGTTAGTCCATTATAGAAGATATCCAGTATTTCATTTTTATTAAGAGGATGATCAGACAGAGCATTAAGCAATTGGAGAAGCCTCCCCCAAGCTTGTGGGAGACTCTGTTCTTCAATTTGCACAAAGTTAAATATCTCCTGTAAGGCATCTTGTTTTTTATGAGCAGGAAAATGTTTTTCAGAGAAGTAATAAATCATGTCCTGGGGACTACGCACACAACCAGGAGCAAGAGTATTGTACCAAGCTTTAGCATCACCCTTTAATGAGAACTGAAATAATTTGAGGATATAGCGATAGCGAATTTTCTCATTATGAGCAAAAAGGGTGGCTATGTCATTCAACTTAGTAACATGTGCCACTATAGTTTTAGTTTCATAACCGTGGAAAGGATCAGATTCAACCAAAGAAATTAACTCTGGGTCGACAGAAAATTCATAATCCTTATGATCAATAAAGATTGGTGAAGTAGCAAACTTAGGATCACATTTCATTCCAGCATTCAGAGATTTTTCTTTATACTTGCATAATAATTTCTCTAGATCATCTCTATCCTTACAAGCAAGAATATCTCTAGTTGCCTCCTCACCCATAACATAACCTTCCGGTACCTTAGGCAATTCATATCTAGGAGGACTAGTTCTAGTAGGTGTTTCAAGATTTTCAGTTTCAAGCTCATCATCGGTTTCAACAATATCATGCTGTCTTACTCTAGCAATTTGTTCATCAAGATCACCTAGTGGCACATCATCATCAAGCAAGGTACTAGCATCATCATAAGTATCATTCATAGCAGAAGTAGCATCATCAACAACTTGCAACATATCGGGATTAATAGCTTGTGGTGGTGTTGCAAGTTTACTTATAACAGAAGGTGAATCTAAAGCAGAGCTAGATGGCAGTTCCTTACCACCCCTCGTCTTAGAGGGAAAAATCTTAGTCTTAGCATCCTTCAGATTCTTCATACTGATAAATTGATAATAATCCCTAGTGACTCAACAAATATAGCTATGCTCCCAGGCAAGGACGCCAAAAAAGGTCTTGATAACCCACAAGTATAGGGGATCGCAATAGTTTTCGAGGGTAGAGTATTCAACCCAAATTTATAGATTCGACACAAGGGGAGCCAAAAAATATCTGTAAGTATTAGCAGATGAGTTGTCAATTCAACCCCACCTGGAGATTAATTATCTTCAGCAAAGTGATCAGTAGCAAAGTAGTATGATAGTTTTGATAATAGTAGCAGGAACAATTGTAACAGTAACTGTGATAGAAGTAATTTTGTAGCAAGTGAAACAGTAACGATAGCAGTAGTAACTTAGCAAGAACAATGTAAGAGAAATCCGTAGGCACTGGATCGGTGATTTGTTGGATGATATTCATCATGTGATAGTCATAACCTAGGGTGATACAGCACTAGCTCCAGTTCATAAATATAATGTTGGCATGTATTCCGTAAATAGTCATACGTGCTTATGGAAAGAACTTGCATGACATCTTTTGTCCTACCCTCCTGTGGCAGCGGGGTCCTATTGGAAACTAAGGGATATTAAGGCCTACTTTTAATAGAGAACCGGAACAAAGCATTAACACACAGTGAATACATGAACTCCTCAAACTACGATCATCACTGGGAGTGGTCCCGGCTATTGTGTAACACCCCGGAAGTAACTTTCCATATTTGTAACTCCAACTCTTGCCATTTTCGGCATCGATATATGATATTCCCTCCGTGGTTGGGTTTTTCCTCTTTTTGCATTTTGTCCGTGTCATGCATTTTATATTATGTCATCATGTGCATCGCATTTGCATACGTGTTCGCCTCATGATTCCGAGCATTTCTCCCGTTGTCCGCTTTTGCAATCCAGCACTCCTATCTTCCCCCCGGTCCTTTTACGCTTTTTCCGTGCGGGTATTAAACCTTCTCGAAATGGACCGAGGTTTGTCTAGTGGCCTTGGTATAACACCGGAGACCACCGGTCAAGTTTGGTCATTTGGAGCTCGTTTGGTACTCCAACAGTTAACCGCACCTTCAAGAAAGGCCTCTTTTAAGTTGCAGCCCAACACCCTTCAAAACAGCCCAATAACCCATCTAAGTCACTTCCATGCTCTCCGTCGTTCGATCACGATCGTGGGCGAAAACTACACCTCATTTGGACTCTCCTAGCTCCTCTATGCCTATTTAAGCAAACCTCCCCAAATCCGGATCATTCCACCCTAACCCTAGCAGTTTCGCCCTCGCGCCGCCCGGACACGTCCGGCGAGCCGGACGCGTCCGCCCGCCGCCCGGGCCAATCGTGGGCGCCACGTCGCCACCAGGCGCCCCACATCGCCGCCCGCCCGCCAGCCCTTCTGGCGAATCCGGCCATGGTCCGGGCCGCCGTCGCTTAGGCGCCAGGCGCCGCCGCCGCCGCTGCTGCAACCCGACTGGCCGCCCTCGCGCCCGCTGCCGCCAGCCGCTCCTCTCGGCCGCCGTCGCCGCCTCTCCGGCCCAGCGCCACATGCCGCCGCCGCCGCCCGCCCATGCGTGCTGCCGCCGCTGGCGCGCCGGACCCGCCGCCCTCCGGCGCCCTCGCCGGCCGACCCGCCGTCCTCCCGCGGCCGTCGCCCGATCCGCCGCCGCTCGGCCCGATCCAATCTCGAACCGCACCCGTTGACTCCTCCCTCCTCTTTATTTTTCTAAGTCATATGCATTTTTTTGTTATTTCGTGCAATTTTCATCATGCTATATCTTCGCATCCGTAGATCCATTTTTCGCGTATAATATGTCAAAATGTTCGACTCGAAGAGTAGATCATTTCATTCCATTGCATCATTTTCATTTGAGCTCATCTTGATGCCCGAAATGATGTTGGAAGAGTGCAATGTGCTGATAGTTTCTGATTTTTATCAGGAGTTGCACTTTTGTTATTTTTGCTATGATTAATATGTGCACCCTATGAATTTGATTCCTACATGAGTTTTGTAAAATGCCATGTCATCTTTCCAGTGGTATATGCCATGTATTTTTGTGATCTATGTGGTGACTAGCACAAGCATGCAAAGTAGGTGTCCTAATGTTGCTGATTTCAGCCCTGTTTTAGCTGATTTTGATGCCATGTTTGCTTGATGATACCAAGAGATCTATGCATATTTTGAGATACTTCAGTAAGGGTGTTTTGTAAAGCATGACTTGCTCTATCCATCCATGCCTTTGTTTGCAATTATGGGATGCCATAGCTTGAGTCAATCGAGCTCTACTTTTGCTACCAAATGTTTCCTGGCAGATTGTATACGTGTTATTCAATTTTGCCTAGGATGTTGTGGTTGACCCGTATGTGCTATGTAATTGTTCTTGCCATGTATGTCTTCTATGTCAGGTCTTCTTGATGTAGGTATGCTTAGTTTATCATTTGGGGCTCTGTAGTGAGTGCATTGAGCTTGTTAACATGCCATCTCGTTATCAGTTTTTGACATGTCAAGTTGCTGAATCTGTTAACAAGACTTTCAATATTGACATGGGTGTTACTATATTTTCTAGTCCTTTTTGGCTTATGGTCAGTAAGGGACTTTTGTTCTAGGCTTTGAGTAGATTCATGCCATGCCATGTTTTGCTATTTTAAGTTCCTGTAGCATGTAGTTTTGATGCTCTGAACATTGCAACCTGTTACTGTTTTTGCCATGTCCAGCCTGTTACTTTGAGCACTTTTGCCATGCTTGTTTGAACATGTTATGATGTGAACTAGCCGTAGCTCAGTGCTCATCTTTTGTCGAGCATCATGTGTAGATCACTGCCATGTGCTTTCTTGTTACGTTTGGGTGCAGTAGCTTAATTATTTGTTGCTTGCTAAGTGGCATCATGCTGTTAATGGCAGATTTGCGCCATTCTTGTTTTGCTTGCCATTTCCAAACCGTGCATCCGATTCCGGTGATCTTTATATCGATTTCAACCGAAATCATCTCATCTTTCCAGTGGCATGCTTGGTTTGCCAAGTTGATGCCTGGTTCATCATTTTCCTTCCGGAGTGCACATAAGCATTGCATATCTCATCGTGCATATCATGCCATGTTTTGCATCATGTTGATTGTGCATTGCACCGTGATTTATTGTGGTTCCTTTGTTTGTGTTGTTGCTTTGGGTAGAGTCGGGAGACGAGTACGTGAACGAGGAGCCTGTTGAGAACGCTTTCGAGGATCAAGCTTTCGACAACTCTGAGAACATTGCAGGCAAGATGATCATACCCTCGAAATCACTTCTATCTTTGCTATGCTAGTTGCTCGCTCTTTTGCTATGCCTATGCTGCGATGCCTACCACTTGCTATATCATGCCACCCATATTACCATGACAGCCCCTAACCATCCTTTCCCTAGCAAACCGTTGTTTGGCTATGTTACCGCTTTGCTCAGCCCTCTTATAGCGTTGCTAGTTGCAGGTGAAGCTGAAGTTTGTTCCTTGTTGGAACATGGAGATGTCGTTCCTCTTTGGAACATGTTTACTGGTTGGGGATATCACAATATATATATACATCTGCTATAATTAACACATCTATATACTTGGTAAAGGGTGGAAGGCTCGGCCTTATGCCTGGTGTTTTGTTCCACTCTTGCCACCCTAGTTTCCGTCTTACCGTGTTATGTTCCTTGATTTTTATGTTCCTTACACGGTTGGGTGATTTATGGGACCCCTTGACAGTTCGCTTTGTATAAGACTCGCCCAAAGAAGGCCCAACTTTGGTTTTACCATTTGCCACCTAAGCCTTTTCCCGGGTTTTCGCGAGCCCGAGGGTCATCTTTATTTTAACCCCGGACCAGTGCTCCTTCGAGTGCTGGCCCGAACTAGAGTGTTGTGCAGCGCCCCTCAAGGCAACTTGAGGTTTGGTTTTAGTTGTATGGACTGCTCATCCGGATGTGCCTCGAGAACGAGATATGTGCAGCTCCTATCGGGATTTGTCGGCACAATCGGGCGGCTTTGCTGGTCTTGTTTTATTGCTGTCGAAATGTCTTGTAGTCCGGGATTCGAGATTGATCGGGTCTTCCCGGTAGAAGGAATAATCCTTCGCTGACCGTGAGAGCTTATAATGGGCTAAGTTGGGACACCCTGCAGGTAATATCTTTCAAAGCCGTGCTCATGTTATGAGGCAGATGGGAATTTGTTAATGTCCGGTTGTAGAAAACCTAAAGTGGACCTCAATAAAATACACATCAACGCGTGTGTAACCGTGATGGTCTCTTCTCGCGGAGTCCGGAAGTGAACACGGTGTTGGAGTTATGTCGACGTAAGTAGTTCAGATCACTTCTTGATCGCTATTAGTTTCACGACCGTGCTTTGCTTCTCTTCTCGCTCTCTTTTGCGAAGTAGCCACCATATATGCTAGTCGCTGCTGCAGCTCCACTTTACTACTCAGTCCTTCCTATAAGCTTAAATAGTCTTGATCTCGCGGGTGTGAGATTGCTGAGTCCCGTGACTCACAGATACTTCCAAAACAGTTGCGAGGTTCCGATGAGGCGGTGCAGGTGATTCAACCGAGCTCAAGTGGGAGTTCGACGAGGAACGTGGTCGTTACTATGTGTCGTTTCCAGATGATCAGAGTGGTGCCCAGTTGGGACGATTCGGGATCTGTGTTAGCATTTGGGGTATCTTCTTATTTTGGTTCCGTAGTCGGACCTTGAGTGTACTCTGAATGATGTATGTTTAATTATGTTGTGTGAAGTGGCATTGTAAGCCAACTATGTATCTTTCCTTAATTATTACATGGGTTGTGTGAAGAGTACCTCACTTGCGACATTGCTTTCAATGCGGTTATGCCTCTAAGTCGTGCCTCGACACGTGGGAGATATAGCCGATCGGGCGCTAAGTTGGTAATCGAGCCTTCCCGACTTAGGAGCCCCTACTTGATTGTTTGTGGCGTTGTTGAGTCTAGAATGGAAAATGTTTTGAGTCTTAGGATTATATATATCGGAGAGTAGGATTCTTTTACTCCTCGGTCCCTTCATCGCTCTGTGAGGTCTCCCGACGAGAGTTTTGACTCTTCTCTCCTCAAATTTCACTAAAATTTTTTTTAGGATCACGTGGGTATCTTGGAATCGTTCGATGGTTTTGTGACGAGAACATTGTTCTTGGTGCCTCGACATTTAGGGTTGTGGCGGTGTCCCGGGAGTTGAGCTCCGAGGTGTTGTCGCCACAATTTTATCGCTGCGATTCGAATACGAGTTTTGCCGACATCGAAATCTCTTTTGTGCAGTTGTTGGTGAGATAACCCCGATAGCCAAAGATCTTGTGGCGAAAAGGGAGTATTGCCATGACTTGCATAACGGATGTTTTTCAAGGTCGAGGTACACGATTTCGAGGATTTCTTGGTTATGTGTTGACGGATGGATACTGTTGGATCTAGGTATTGTTAGTTTGGGTGATATATTTTGTGTCCCTGATCCCCAACACCAGATTGCATAACCAGAAAGTTTCGGAGTTTATAGGTGGGAATTCTAGTAGCTTACGGGATATTCTTTCCGACGGATGTATGATTTGAGATTGGGGTTCAACGTCTAGTGGTCCGCCCATTCACGGTCGATTCTAAAGTGGTCGCGAGACGCCTTAAAGAATCCTTGGCTATGCTGATTCGGGACGCCTTGTTAGTCATTCGTGACGTCCGCTATACGTCAGGTCCGTGTGGGCCCCACCACTAACACTTTGAGCGTAAATCTCTATCATGTGTTTGTTCCGCTCATTCTAGAAGCCAACCTTTTGTTTTCAGTTGTGATATTCGATTTGTTTCTAAAGATGATGTTGTTTCCATATCTTTATCTAAGTGGCTTCTCACCTTAATGGATGTGTGATGATTAACTTTGAATTCATTCGCTCATTCTTGTTGAATGTTTATTGTGAAGACTTTATGTTGCAATTTCTATCCGCTGATTCTACTTATCAATTTGTCTATCAAAGGACTAACGGATGTCACCCTCTTCAGATGGCTCCGCCAACGCGTCCGAATCCGGATCGCAATGATGGGGATCATCGAATCCTCCACCTCCACCTCCACCTCCGCCTCCGGAGGCCCGGCAAGCTATCATGGCAGCCACCAATGCCAATGCTCGATGATTTTGCAGCTCTTGCAAGAACGCGTACTCGGGGCAAGGCAATCAAGGCAATCAAGGTCAAGGCAACAATCAGCCACACTTTGCTACTCTCGCCGGGCCTCGCTAATCAGCCAAGTCTTTCGGTTTACGTGTTGAGGCAACAGACGCCGATGATTGGTTAGTGGACATCTGCAAGCACTTTGGTCAGTAGCAATGTCGACACGAGGATTTTGTCAAGTTTGCATCATTTCAACTCAAGGATCAAGCTGCTGAGTGGTTCCAGAATACAAAGATTCCAGAGGAGGTCGTGTCATTACAGGATGAGTTCCGCCGTGATTTCCGAGCTCATCACATTCAAGAGTGTTGTTGAGAGCAAGCGTGAGGAGTTCCGCAATCTCAAGCAGGGCACCTTGTCATCTATCAATACAATATCCAGTTCGTAAGCTCGCTCGCTTTGCTAAGCAAGATGTACCGATGAAAGGAGTATGATCTATCAGTTCAGAGGTGGCCTGAGAGAGGATCTGCAATTACCTCTTGTGCTGTTTGAGCCAGATAAGTATGATGATTTCTACAACATGGCTCTCAAGCAAGAAGCGGCACAGCTCAAATGCGAGGCTTCTAAGAAGAGAATCAGGGATGCAGTTCAGTCCTCCTCGTCCTCTCAAGTGGCAGCCAAGCAGCAGAAGTTTTACCTGCCCCCTCCTCCGTTCCGTCAGCCTTACCAGCAGAAGAACTCAGGTGGCCGTGGATCTTCCCACCCACCCAACCCAAGCTATCAGAACAAGTCTAATTCTCAAGCTCCAAGGTCAAGTGCTCCTTACCACCGTCCGCTCTCTGAGGTCACTTGCAACAAGTGTCAGCAGAAGGGTCACTATGCGAACAAGTGCTTCAACCAGAGGCGCCTTCCGCCTCCTCCTCTGTGAAATCTTCCAAAGAATGCGGTGGTCAAGCATAATCCAAAGCATGCCAAGGTCAATATGATGAATGCAGCTCAAGCGGAGGAATCTTCCGATGTGATAATGGGTAATCTCTCGATTAATGATATTCCTGCAAAAGTCTTATTTGATTTCGTGCATCGCATTGTTTCATCTCAAGACCATTTGCATCTAAGCATGAATTCGGTTATCAAGAGTTGCCTAGTTCCTTATCAATTGTGTCCCGGGTAAGCATATGACAGCTAATAATTATGTCCCGGATGTTTCTATCAAGATGGGCGATTATAGGTTTTTGGCTAAACCGGTTGTCCTTGGTGACTCGGATATTGATCTTATTCTCGGAATGGATCGGCTTTATCAAGACAAAGCTCAAATTGATTGTGCTGCCGTGGAAATTCAATTGACTCATTCTTCTAATGATGTGATCATCTATGCCTCTCGTGATGAAACCATTCGCTTGTTTTCTCTCAATGAGAAGGGCGAATTGAATGCCATCTCTCGATTCCGATCGTTTGTGAGTACCAAGATGTCTTTCCGGAAGAGTTTCCGGTATGCCTCCTCATCGCCGCTTGAGTTCGTTATCGATCTTGAGCCCGCATGAACCCGCTTGTAAGCGCCCATACAAGCTTGGACCCGATGAGCTGAGGGAATTGAAGAAGCAGCTCGATGAACAAGAGCGTCTGGGTTTGATCGGACCGAGTTCATCTCCTTGGGGTTGTGGTGTTCTTTTGTCCGGAAGAAGGATGGCACGGACCGACTTTGCGCCGATTACCGTCCATTGAATAAGAAGACAATCAAGAACAAGTATCCACTTCCCAACATCAATGAGCTTTTCGAGCAACTCAAAGGTGCTACGGTGTTCTCTAAGCTTGACCTTCAGATGGGGTATCATCGATTCGCATTCGTGAACAAGATATTCCCAAGACAGCATTCGAACAAGCTTTGGTTCTTATGAATATCTTGTCATGTCTTTCGCCTCGCCAATGCTCCTCCAACTTTCTCTCGGATGATGAACTTCATTTTCAATCCTTACACCAATGAATTCGCCTTGGTCTATCTTGATGATATTTTGGTCTTCTCCAAGAATAAGAAGGATCATGCCAAACATTTGCGATTGGTGCTAGACAAGCTCAGAGAGTACCAATTCTATGCTAAGTTCTCCAAATGTGAATTTTGGCTTGATGAAGTGCTTTATCTTGGTCATATCATCTCTCGCCAAGGGCATCATTGTTGATCCCGAGAAGGTGTCCGCAATTGTGAATTGGGAACCTCCTCGAATGTCAAGCAGCTCCGCAGCTTTCTTGGTCTTGCAAGCTATTGCCGAAGATTCGTTGAGAACTTCTCCAAGATTGCAAAGCCTCTTTCCAAGTTTTGGGATTCTTTTCAGAAGGCCATGGGCACCAGCATTCGTTTCAGCACAGCTTTCCATCCTCAAACAAGTGGCCAAGTCGAGCGAGTAAATCAAATTCTTGAAGATATGCTCAGGGCTTGTGTCATTTCCTTCGGTATGAAGTGGAAGATTGTCTTCCTTATGCCGAAGTTCTCTTACAACAACAGCTTCCAAGCGAGTTCGGGCAAGGCCCCATTCGAAATTCTCTATGGCGAGAAAGTGCCGTACTCCTCTCAATTGGTCCGAGACAGTGAACGCCAACTTCTTGGTAATGACTTGATCACGTATGTAAGAAATGTGCAAGGTCATTCGTGAGAATTCAAAGCAGCATAATCGCGCCGGAAGAGCTATTATGATGATAAGCACCGTGATGTGACTTTTGAAATCGGAGACCATGTCTACCTCGCGTCTCTCCAATGAAAGGCACTCGCCGCCCGGTATCAAAGGAAGCTTGCACCTAGATACGTGGGTCCTTTCAAGATCATTGGGAAAAGAGGCGATCTCGCCTATCAACTTGAGCTTCCATCCAACTTTGCAAACGTGCACGATGTGTTTCACGTGTCACAGCTTCGCAAGTGCTTCAAGACTCTGAACGCACTATCAACTTCAAGAGATTGACCTTCAAGAAGATCTCTTATCATGAGCACCCGTTGCTATTCTTGAAGAAACCGAGCGCAAGACTCGCAACAAGTCAATCAAATTCCTGAAAGTGAAGTGGTCACACCATTCCGACCGAGAAGCTACACAGGAACGCGAGGATCACCTCCGCTCGAGTATCCGGAGTTCTTTCAGTCCTAGATCTCGGACGAGATCCTCTTGTAGTGGTGGAGTGTTGTAACACCCGGAAGTAACTTTCCATATTTGTAACTCCAACTCTTGCCATTTTCGCATCGATATATGATATTCCCTCCGTGGTTGGGTTTTTCCTCTTTTGCATTTTGTCCGTGTCATGCATTTTATATTATGTCATCATGTGCATCGATTTGCATACGTGTTCGCTCTCATGATTCCGAGCATTTCTCCCGTTGTCCGTTTTGCAATCCGCACTCCTATCTTCCCCGGCGGTCCTTTTACGCTTTTTCCGTGTGCGGGTATTAAACCTTCTCGAAATGGACCGAGGTTTGTCTAGTGGCCTTGGTATAACACCGGAGACCACCGGTCAAGTTTGGTCATTTGGAGCTCGTTTGGTACTCCAACGGTTAACCGCACCTTCGCAAAGGCCTCTTTTAAGTTGCAGCCCAACACCCTTCAAAACAGCCCAATAACCCATCTAAGTCACTTCCATGCTCTCCGTCGCTCGATCATGATCGTGGGCGAAAACTACACCTCATTTGGACTCTCCTAGCTCCTCTATGCCTATTTAAGCAAACCTCCCCAAATCCGGATCATTCCACCCCTAACCCTAGCAGTTTCGCCCTCGCGCCGCCCGGACACGTCCGGCGAGCCGGACGCGTCCGCCCGCCGCCGCCGCCAATCGTGGGCGCCACGCCGCCACCCGGCGCCCCACATCGCCGCGCGCCTGGCCGCCCGCTCGCCCAGATCCGGCCCCTCATGGGTCCAGTCGCCGCCGCTGCCGCCAGGCCGAGGTCGGCGCCAGCGCCCGCCGCTGCCCGACCTGCCGGGCCCTCTCGCCCGCGCCGCCCGCCTGCCGCTCCTCTCCGCCGCCGTCGCCCGCTCCTCCCTCGAAGGCCGCCTTGCTGCCCCGCCAAGGCGCCGGCGCCCCCCCAATACTGAAATGGATGGCTTTATCAAGACAAAGCTCAAATTGATTGTGCTGCTGTGGAAATTCAATTGACTCATTCTTCTAATGATGTGATCATCTATGCCTCTCGTGATGAAACCATTCGTTTGTTTTCTCTCAATGAGAAGGGCGAATTGAATGCCATCTCTCGATTCCAAATCGCTTGAGTACCAAGATGTCTTTCCGTAAGAGTTTCGGGTATGCCTCCTCATCGGCCGCTTGAGTTCGTTATCGATCTTGAGCCCGCATCGAACCCGCTTTGTAAGCGCCCATACAAGCTTGGACCCGATGAGCTGAGGGAATTGAAGAAGCAGCTCGATGAACAAGAGCGTCTGGGTTTGATCGCACCGAGTTCATCTCCTTGGGGTTGTGGTGTTCTTTTGTCCGGAAGAAGGATGGCACGGACCGACTTTGCGCCGATTACCGTCCATTGAATAAGAAGACAATCAAGAACAAGTATCCACTTCCCAACATCAATGAGCTTTTCGAGCAACTCAAAGGTGCTACGGTGTTCTCTAAGCTTGACCTTCAGATGGGGTATCATCGATTCAGATTCGTGAACAAGATATTCCCAAGACAAAGATTCGAACAAGCTTTGGTTCTTATGAATATATTGTCATGTCTTTCGGCCTCGTCAATGCTCCTCCAACTTTCTCTCGGATGATGAACTTCATTTTCAATCCTTACACCAATGAATTCGTCTTGGTCTATCTTGATGATATTTTGGTCTTCTCCAAGAATAAGAAGGATCATGCCAAACATTTGCGATTGGTGCTAGACAAGCTCAGAGAGTACCAATTCTATGCTAAGTTCTCCAAATGTGAATTTTGGCTTGATGAAGTGCTTTATCTTGGTCATATCATCTCGCCAAGGGCATCGCTGTTGATCCCGAGAAGGTGTCCGCAATTGTGAATTGGGAACCTCCTCGTAATGTCAAGCAGCTCCGCAGCTTTCTTGGTCTTGCAAGCTATTGTCAAGATTCGTTGAGAACTTCTCCAAGATTGCAAAGCCTCTTTCCAACCTTCTCCGTAGCGGTGAAGTATGTCCGTCTCCCGAGTGTGACGTTGCTTTCAATACCCTCAAAGAGAAACTCGTCACAGCTCCCTGCCTTGACTCCTCCCGATGAATCCAAGCCATATGAAGTTTTCGTGATGCTTCTCTTCAAGGTCTCGGTGCTGTGTTAATGCAAGAGAAGAGAGTTGTGGCTTATACCTCTCGCCAGTTGAAGCCCAACGAGAAGAACTACCCCACTCATGATCTTGAGTTGGCGGCAGTTGTGCATGCATTGATTACGTGGAGACATCTCTTGTTGGGAAGGAAAGTGGACATTTTCACTGATCACAAGAGTCTCAAGTACATCTTCACTCAGCCCAACCTCAACCTCAGGCAGACTCGATGGGTCGAAATGATTCAAGAGTACAACCCAAGTATTGAGTATACTCGGGCAAAGCTAATGTCATTGCAGATGCTTTGAGCAGGAAAGCGATCGCAATGCCTAATCCTCAAGCCCTTTCACCGGATCTCGTGAATCTTTCCGCAAGCTGAATCTTCAAGTTGTTCCTCAAGGCTTTCTTGCCAACCTCATAGTCTCTCCTACTTTGGAAGATCAGATTCGTGAGGCTCAACTTCTGGATGCCATGGTGAAAAAAGTGAAACGTGGTATTGACAAGGGCATTTCCAAGTACAAGTGCTTCCGCGTTGATGACAAAGACACTCTGTTCTTTGAGGACCGGATTGTGGTCCCTAAGGGTGATCTGCGAAAAGTCATTATGAACGAGGCTCACAATTCGCTTCTATCCATTCATCCTGGAAGTACGAAGATGTACCATGACCTCAAGCAGTCATATTGGTGGACTCGAATGAAGCGAGAAATTGCTCAATTCGTGAATGAATGTGATGTCTGCAGAAGAGTGAAAGCAGAACACCAAAGACCAGTGGTCTCCTTCAACCTCTTGCTATTCCTGAATGGAAGTTTGATCATATTGAAATGGACTTCGTGGATCTGGCTTTCCAAAGTCCAAGCGTGGAAATGATGCTATCTTCGTTGTCATTGACAAGCTTACTAAAGTGGCTCATTTTCTTCCTATCAAAGAATCCATCACCGCAGCTCGGTTGGCAGAGCTATACACCTCCAGATTGTCTCTTTGCACGGCATTCCACAAGTGATCTCTTGAGACCGTGGCAGCATCTTTACCTCCAAGTTTTGGGATTCTTTTCGAAGGCCATGGGCACCAAAGATTCGTTTCAAAGACAGCTTTCCATCCTCAAACAAGTGGCCAAGTCGAGCGAGTAAATCAAATTCTTGAAGATATGCTCAGGGCTTGTGTCATTTCCTTCGTATGAAGTGGGAAGATTGTCTTCCTTATGCCGAAGTTCTCTTACAACAACAGCTTCCAAGCGAGTTCGGCAAGGCCCCATTCGAAATTCTCTATGGCGTAAAGTGCCGTACTCCTCTCAATTGGTCCGAGACAGTGAACGCCAACTTCTTGGTAATGACTTGATCACGAATGTAAGAAATGTGCAAGGTCATTCGTGAGAATTCAAAGCAGCGCAATCGCGCCGGAAGAGCTATTATGATGATAAGCACCGTGATGTGACTTTTGAAATCGGAGACCATGTCTACCTCCGCGTCTCTCCAATGAAAGGCACTCGCCGCCGGTATCAAAGGAAGCTTGCACCTAGATACGTGGGTCCTTTCAAGATCATTGGGAAAAGAGGCGATCTCGCCTATCAACTTGAGCTTCCATCCAACTTTGCAAACGCACGATGTGTTTCACGTGTCACAACTTCGCAAGTGCTTCAAGACTCTGAACGCACTATCAACTTCAAGAGATTGACCTTCAAGAAGATCTCTTATCATGAGCACCCGCTGCTATTCTTGAAGAAACCGAGCGCAAGACTCGCAACAAGTCAATCAAATTCCTGAAAGTGAAGTGGTCACACCATTCCGACCGAGAAGCTACTGGGAACGCGAGGATCACCTCCGCTCGAGTATCCGGAGTTCTTTCAGTCCTAGATCTCGGGACGAGATCCTCTTGTAGTGGTGGAGTGTTGTAACACCCCGGAAGTAACTTTCCATATTTGTAACTCCAACTCTTGCCATTTTCGGCATCGATATATGATATTCCCTCCGTGGTTGGGTTTTTCCTCTTTTTGCATTTTGTCCGTGTCATGCATTTTATATTATGTCATCATGTGCATCGCATTTGCATACGTGTTCGTCTCATGATTCCGAGCATTTCTCCTGTTGTCCGTTTTGCAATCCGGCACTCCTATCTTCCCCGGCGGTCCCTTTTACGTTTTTCCGTGTGCGGGTATTAAACCTTCTCGAAATGGACCGAGGTTTGTCTAGTGGCCTTGGTATAACACCCGGAGACCACCGGTCAAGTTTCGGGTCATTTGGAGCTCGTTTGGTACTCCAACGGTTAACCGCACCTTCGCAAAGGCCTCTTTTAAGTTGCAGCCCAACACCCCTTCAAAACAGCCCAATAACCCATCTAAGTCACTTCCATGCTCTCCGTCGTTCGATCATGATCGTGTGGGCGAAAACTACACCTCATTTGGACTCTCCTAGCTCCCTCTATGCCTATTTAAGCAAACCTCCCCCGAAATCCGGATCATTCCACCCCTAACCCTAGCAGTTTGCCCTCGCGCGCCGCCGGACACGTCCGGCGAGCAGACGCGTCCGCTTCCGCCGCCGGGCCAATCGTGGGCGCCACGCCGCCACCGGGCGCCCCACATCGCCGCTTCGCCCCGCCCGCTGCCCAGATCCGCCTCAAGGTCCGGTCGCCTCGCCGCCGCCGCCGAGGTCGGGCCGCGCTGGCCTTGCTGTTGACGACCGGCCCTCCGCCCGCCGCCGCCCGGCCGCTCCTCTCCGCCGCCGTCGCCCGCTCCTCCCCTCGAAGGCCCTTGCCTTAGGCCTGCCCCGCATTGCCGCCGCTGCCGCCGGCCCGCCGCCGCTGAAATGGATCGGCTTTATCAAGACAAAGCTCAAATTGATTGTGCTGCCAGGAAATTCAATTGACTCATTCTTCTAATGATGTGATCATCTATGCCTCTCGTGATGAAACCATTCGCTTGTTTTCTCTCAATGAGAAGGGCGAATTGAATGCCATCTCTCGATTCCAAATGCTTGTGAGTACCAAGATGTCTTTCCGGAAGAGTTTCCGGGTATGCCTCCTCATCGCCGCTTGAGTTCGTTATCGATCTTGAGCCCGCATCGAACCCGCTTGTAAGCGCCCATACAAGCTTGGACCCGATGAGCTGAGGGAATTGAAGAAGCAGCTCGATGAACAAGAGCGTCTGGTTTGATCGCATCGAAGTTCATCTCCTTGGGGTTGTGGTGTTCTTTTGTCCGAAGAAGGATGGCACGGACCGACTTTGCGCCGATTACCGCCCATTGAATAAGAAGACAATCAAGAACAAGTATCCACTTCCCAACATCAATGAGCTTTTCGAGCAACTCAAAGGTGCTACGGTGTTCTCTAAGCTTGACCTTCGATGGGGTATCATCAGATTCGATTCGTGAACAAGATATTCCCAAGACAAAGATTCGTACAAGCTTTGGTTCTTATGAATATCTTGTCATGTCTTTCGCCTCGCCAATGCTCCTCCAACTTTCTCTCGGATGATGAACTTCATTTTCAATCCTTACACCAATGAATTCGCCTTGGTCTATCTTGATGATATTTTGGTCTTCTCCAAGAATAAGAAGGATCATGCCAAACATTTGCGATTGGTGCTAGACAAGCTCGAGAGTACCAATTCTATGCTAAGTTCTCCAAATGTGAATTTTGGCTTGATGAAGTGCTTTATCTTGGTCATATCATCTCTCGCCAAGGGCATCGCTGTTGATCCCGAGAAGGTGTCCGCAATTGTGAATTGGGAACCTCCTCGAATGTCAAGCAGCTCCGCAGCTTTCTTGGTCTTGCAAGCTATTGTCAAGATTCGTTGAGAACTTCTCCAAGATTGCAAAGCCTCTTTCCAACCTTCTCCGTAAGCAGGTGAAGTATGTCCGTCTCCCGAGTGTGACGTTGCTTTCAATACCCTCAAAGAGAAACTCGTCACAGCTCCCTGCCTTGACTCCTCCCGATGAATCCAAGCCATATGAAGTTTTCGTGATGCTTCTCTTCAAGGTCTCGGTGCTGTGTTAATGCAAGAGAAGAGAGTTGTGGCTTATACCTCTCGCCATTGAAGCCCAACGAGAAGAACTACCCCACTCATGATCTTGAGTTGGCGGCAGTTGTGCATGCATTGATTACGTGGAGACATCTCTTGTTGGGAAGGAAAGTGGACATTTTCACCGATCACAAGAGTCTCAAGTACATCTTCACTCAGCCCAACCTCAACCTCAGCAGACTCGATGGGTCGAAATGATTCAAGAGTACAACCCAAGTATTGAGTATACTCCGGCAAAGCTAATGTCATTGCAGATGCTTTGAGCAGAAAGCGATCGCAACAGCCTAATCCTCAAGCCCTTTCACCGGATCTCGTGAATCTTTCCGCAAGCTGAATCTTCAAGTTGTTCCTCAAGGCTTTCTTGCCAACCTCATAGTCTCTCCTACTTTGGAAGATCAGATTCGTGAGGCTCAACTTCTGGATGCCATGGTGAAAAAAGTGAAACGTGGTATTGACAAGGGCATTTCCAAGTACAAGTGCTTCCGCGTTGATGACAAAGACACTCTGTTCTTTGAGGACCGGATTGTGGTCCCTAAGGGTGATCTGCGAAAAGTCATTATGAACGAGGCTCACAATTCGCTTCTATCCATTCATCCCGAAGTACGAAGATGTACCATGACCTCAAGCAAATATATTGGTGGACTCGAATGAAGCGAGAAATTGCTCAATTCGTGAATGAATGTGATGTCTGCAGAAGAGTGAAAGGTAACACCAAAGACCAGCTGGTCTCCTTCAACCTCTTGCTATTCCTGAATGGAAGTTTGATCATATTGAAATGGACTTCGTGATCGGCTTTCCAAAGTCCAAGCGTGGAAATGATGCTATCTTCGTTGTCATTGACAAGCTTACTAAAGTGGCTCATTTTCTTCCTATCAAAGAATCCATCACCGCAGCTCGGTTGGCGAGCTATACACCTCCGTGATTGTCTCTTTGCACGGCATTCCACAAGTGATCTCTTCTGCACCGTGGCAGCATCTTTACCTCCAAGTTTTGGGATTCTTTTCGAAGGCCATGGGCACCAAGATTCGCTTCAGACAGCTTTCCATCCTCAAACAAGTGGCCAAGTCGAGCGAGTAAATCAAATTCTTGAAGATATGCTCGTGGCTTGTGTCATTTCCTTCGGTATGAAGTGGGAAGATTGTCTTCCTTATGCCGAAGTTCTCTTACAACAACAGCTTCCAAGCGAGTTCGGCAAGGCCCCATTCGAAATTCTCTATGGCGTAAAGTGCCGTACTCCTCTCAATTGGTCCGAGACAGTGAACGCCAACTTCTTGGTAATGACTTGATCACGAAGCGGTAAGAAATGTGCAAGGTCATTCGTGAGAATCTCAAAGCCGCATAATCGCGCTTTAAGAGCTATTATGATGATAAGCACCGTGATGTGACTTTTGAAATCGGAGACCATGTCTACCTCGCGTCTCTCCAATGAAAGGCACTCGCCGCTCGGTATCAAAGGAAGCTTGCACCTAGATCGTGGGTCCTTTCAAGATCATTGGGAAAAGAGGCGATCTCGCCTATCAACTTGAGCTTCCATCCAACTTTGCAAACGTGCACGATGTGTTTCACGTGTCACAGCTTCGCAAGTGCTTCAAGACTCTGAACGCACTATCAACTTCAAGAGATTGACCTTCAAGAAGATCTCTCTTATCATGAGCACCCGCTGCTATTCTTGAAGAAACCGAGCGCAAGACTCGCAACAAGTCAATCAAATTCCTGAAAGTGAAGTGGTCACACCATTCCGACCGAGAAGCTACCACGAACGCGAGGATCACCTCCGCTCGAGTATCCGGAGTTCTTTCAGTCCTAGATCTCGGACGAGATCCTCTTGTAGTGGTGGAGTGTTGTAACACCCTAAGTAACTTTCCATATTTGTAACTCCAACTCTTGCCATTTTCGCATCGATATATGATATTCCTCCGTGGTTGGGTTTTTCCTCTTTTGCATTTTGTCCGTGTCATGCATTTTATATTATGTCATCATGTGCATCGATTTGCATACGTGTTCGCCTCATGATTCCGAGCATTTCTCCCGTTGTCCGCTTTGCAATCCCGCACTCCTATCTTCCCGGCGGTCCTTTTACGCTTTTTCCGCAAAGCGGGTATTAAACCTTCTCGAAATGGACCGAGGTTTGTCTAGTGGCCTTGGTATAACACCCGGAGACCACCGGTCAAGTTTCGGTCATTTGGAGCTCGTTTGGTACTCCAACGGTTAACCGCACCTTCGCAAAGGCCTCTTTTAAGTTGCAGCCCAACACCCTTCAAAACAGCCCAATAACCCATCTAAGTCACTTCCATGCTCTCCGTCGCTCGATCATGATCGTGTGGGCGAAAACTACACCTCATTTGGACTCTCCTAGCTCCTCTATGCCTATTTAAGCAAACCTCCCCAAACCGGATCATTCCACCCTAACCCTAGCAGTTTGCCTTCGCGCGCCGCCGGACACGTCCGGCGAGCCGGACGTCCGCCCGCCGCCGCCCGGGCTAATCGTGGGCGCCACGTCGCCACCCGGCGCCCACATCGCCGCCGCCGCCGCTGCCCTCTGCCCAGATCCGGCCCCCAGGGTCCGTCTGCCTGCCGCTGGGCCTGAGCGCCGGCGCCGCCGCTGCCCGACCTGCCGGCCCTCCGCCCGCGCCGCCTGCCGCCGCTCCTCTCCGCCGCCGTCGCCCGCTCCTCCCGAAGGCCACATACGCCTTGCTTGCCACACGCCTTGCTGCCGGGCGCCCATGCCGCCGCTTGCGCGCCGGGACCGCCGCCCTCGGCGCCCTCGCCGCCGACCCGCCGTCCTCCTTCGCCGGCCGTCGCCCGATCCGCCGCCGCTCCGGTCCGATCCAATCTCGGGAACCGCACCCGTTGACTCCTCCCTCCTCTTTATTTTTCTAAGTCATATGCATTTTTTTGTTATTTCGTGCAATTTTCATCATGCTATATCTTCGCATCCGTAGATCCATTTTTCGCGTATAATATGTCAAAATGTTCGCCTCGAAGAGTAGATCATTTCATTACATTGCATCATTTTCATTTGAGCTCATCTTGATGCCCGAAATGCTGTTGGAAGA
This sequence comes from Aegilops longissima, assembly GCA_021605205.1. Classification (NCBI taxonomy): domain Eukaryota; kingdom Viridiplantae; phylum Streptophyta; class Magnoliopsida; order Poales; family Poaceae; genus Aegilops; species Aegilops longissima. The sequence continues at coordinate 58,973,065 of CM038679.1, forward strand.
GTGCAATGTGCTGATAGTTTCTGATTTTTATCAGGAGTTGCACTTTTGTTATTTTTGCTATGATTAATATGTGCACCCTATGAATTTGATTCCTACATGAGTTTTGTAAAATGCCATGTCATCTTTCCAGTGGTATATGCCATGTATTTTTGTGATCTATGTGGTGACTAGCACAAGCATGCAAAGTAGGTGTCCTAATGTTGCTGATTTCAGCCCTGTTTTAGCTGATTTTGATGCCATGTTTGCTTGATGATACCAAGAGATCTATGCATATTTTGAGATACTTCAGTAAGGGTGTTTTGTAAAGCATGACTTGCTCTATCCATCCATGCCTTTGTTTGCAATTATGGGATGCCATAGCTTGAGTCAATCGAGCTCTACTTTTGCTACCAAATGTTTCCTGGCAGATTGTATACGTGTTATTCAATTTTGCCTAGGATGTTGTGGTTGACCCGTATGTGCTATGTAATTGTTCTTGCCATGTATGTCTTCTATGTCAGGTCTTCTTGATGTAGGTATGCTTAGTTTATCATTTGGGGCTCTGTAGTGAGTGCATTGAGCTTGTTAACATGCCATCTCGTTATCAGTTTTTGACATGTCAAGTTGCTGAATCTGTTAACAAGACTTTCAATATTGACATGGGTGTTACTATATTTTCTAGTCCTTTTTGGCTTATGGTCAGTAAGGGACTTTTGTTCTAGGCTTTGAGTAGATTCATGCCATGCCATGTTTTGCTATTTTAAGTTCCTGTAGCATGTAGTTTTGATGCTCTGAACATTGCAACCTGTTACTGTTTTTGCCATGTCCAGCCAGTTACTTTGAGCACTTTTGCCATGCTTGTTTGAACATGTTATGATGTGAACTAGCCGTATCTCAGTGCTCATCTTTTGTCGAGCATCATGTGTAGATCACTGCCATGTGCTTTCTTGTTACGTTTGGGTGCAGTAGCTTAATTATTTGTTGCTTGCTAAGTGGCATCATGCTGTTAATGGCAGATTTGCGCCATTCTTGTTTTGCTTGCCATTTCCAAACCGTGCATCCGATTCCGGTGATCTTTATATCGATTTCAACCGAAATCATCTTATCTTTCCAGTGGCATGCTTGGTTTGCCAAGTTGATGCCTGGTTCATCATTTTCCTTCCGGAGTGCACATAAGCATTGCATATCTCATCGTGCATATCATGCCATGTTTTGCATCATGTTGATTGTGCATTGCACCGTGATTTATTGTGGTTCCTTTGTTTGTGTTGTTGCTTTGGGTAGAGTCGGAGACGAGTACGTGAACGAGGAGCCTGTTGAGAACGCCGAGGATCAAGCTTTCGACAACTCGAGAACATTGCGCAAGATGATCATACCTCGAAATCACTTCTATCTTTGCTATGCTAGTTGCTCGCTCTTTTGCTATGCCTATGCTGCGATGCCTACCACTTGCTATATCATGCCACCCATATTACCATGACAGCCCCTAACCATCCTTTCCCTAGCAAACCGTTGTTTGGCTATGTTACCGCTTTGCTCAGCCCTCTTATAGCGTTGCTAGTTGCAGGTGAAGCTGAAGTTTGTTCCTTGTTGGAACATGGAGATGTCGTTCCTCTTTGGAACATGTTTACTGGTTGGGGATATCACAATATATATATACATCTGCTATAATTAACACATCTATATACTTGGTAAAGGGTGGAAGGCTCTGCATTTATGTTTTGCGGTCTCAGAAAGGGCTAGCGAGATACCATTTTGTTATATCATGTTATAATTGTTTTGAGAAAGTGTTGTCATCCGAGTTTTATTATTATAGCTCGCTAGCTGATTATGTTATTGATATGAGTAATTGTGAGAGCTAAATATTATTGTGAGTATGGTTAGTTAATAATATTTGCTGAAACTCGAATGCTGGCTTTTCATGTTTACAACAACAAGAGAAAACAGAGTTTGTAAAAGTTTTTTCTTTATCACTTTCAGTTTGTCAACTGAATTGCTTGAGGACAAGCAAAGGTTTAAGCTTGGGGGAGTTGATACGTCTCCAACGTATCTACTTTTCCAAACATTTTTGCCCTTGTTTTGGACTCTAACTTGCATGATTTGAATGAAACTAACCCGGACTGACGCTATTTTCAGAAAACTATCATGATGTTGTTTTATGTGTAGAAAAGAAAAGTTCTCGGAATGTCCTGAAAATCCACGGAGGCACTTTTTGGAATTTATAAGAATTTCTAGGCGAAAGAAATACACCAGGGGCCGGGGCTGTCTGACGAGCAGTGGGCGCTCAGGGCGCGCCTCTATCTCGTGGGCCCCCTGGACCTCCACCGACGTCAACTCCAACTCCATATATTCACGTTCAAGGAGAAAAAAATCAGAGTGAAAGTTTCATCGCATTTTACGACACGGAGCCGCCGCCAAGCCCTAATCTCTCTCGGGAGGGCTGATCTGGAGTCCGATTGGGGCTCCGGAGAGGGGGATTCGTCGCCGTCGTCATCATCAACCATCCTCCATAACCAATTTCATGATGCTCACCGCCGTGCGTGAGTAATTCCATCGTAGGCTTGCTGGACGGTGATGGGTTGGATGAGATTTACCATGTAATCAAGTTAGTTTCGTTAGGGTTTGATCCCTAGTATCCACTATGTTCTGAGAATGATGTTGCTATGACTTTGCTATGCTTAATGCTTGTCACTAGGGCCCGAGTGCCATGATTTCAGATCTGAACCTATTATGTTTTCATGAATATATGTGTGTTCTTGATCCTACCTTGCAAGTCTATAGTCACCTATTATGTGTTATGATCCGACAACCCCGAAGTGACAATAATCGGAATACTTCTTGGTGATGACCGTAGTTTGAGGAGTTCATGTATTCACTATGTGCTAATACTTTGTTCTGGTTCTCTATTAAAAGGAGGCCTTAATATCCCTTAGTTTTCGCTAGGATCCCGCTTCCACAGGAGGGTAGGACAAAAGATGTCATGCAAGTTCTTTTCCATAAGCACGTATGACTATTTATGGAATACATGCCTACATTACATTGATGAATTGGAGCTAGTTTTGTGTCACCCTATGTTATAACTATTACATGAGGAATCGCATCCGGCATAATTATCCATCACTGATCCATTGCCTACGAGCTTTTCATATATTGTTCTTCACTTATTTACTTTTCCGTTGCTACAGTTACAACTACTACAAAAACCCAAAAACATTTATCTTTACTTTTGCTACCGTTACCTTTATTATCATACCACTTTTGCTACTAAACACTTTGGTGCAGATACTAAGTTATCCAGGTGTGGTTGAATTGACAACTCAACTGCTAATACTCAAGAATTTTCTTTGGCTCCCCTTGTGTCGAATCAATAAATTTGGGTTGTACTTCACCCTCGAAAGCTGTTGCGATCCCCTACACTTGTGGGTTATCACTCCCCTAGGGTTTCTGGAATATTGGGGTATTTATAGAGCAAAGAGGCAGTGCGGGAGGCCCCCGAGGTGGGCACGACCCACCTGGGTGCGCTTGGGACCCCAGGCGCGCCATGGTGGGTTGTGCTCCCCTCGGAGCACCCCTCGGGTACTTTCTTCGCCCACTGGATGTTTTCTGGTCCAAAAAAATCCACAAAAAGTTTTGCTGCGTTTGGACTCCATTTGGTATTGATTTCCTGCGATGTAAAAAAACATGCAGAAAACATCAACTGGCTCTTGGCACTATGTCAATAGGTTAGTACCAAAAATGATATAAAATGATTGTAAAACATCCAAGAATGATAATATAACAGCATGGAACAGTCAAAAATTATAGATACATTGGAGACGTATCACTGCCGCTCGACAGGGACGATACTACCACTTACATGTGGTACTACCGCTACCTAGAGCGGTACTACCGCTGGGGTGCAACACGCAAGCCCCAAGCAAAACAGATGCACCAGGAAAACCAGAACTGCTACATCTTCTGCATATGAGCTCCGAATTGAGCAAAGTGGTTTTGGTGTTAGGGCATATCTCTCTCTAAGTGGTTTTGGTGTTTGATGACAATGCGTTTGCAGACTTATCGTATGATGGAGCATTTCAGATATTCATTCATTGGCACGAGATGATTTATTCCCCTCGGAGCTCAAAGAGAAGACGGTGTAGTTCTCCTTCGTTTCGGTTTTGGTGGACTTGTGTCATAGGAGATACCATACTATCAAGAGGGGGTCCGTATCGGAAAGGCTAGGGTGGAATCAACACGTACACATCTCTTTTGCACCCCCAGCTCATTTCCTCATCCTTGGGGGATCCTCCGGTATCGTGGAAGTGGCTTAGGAGAAGTGCCAGCGGTAGTACCACGGCCCGGAGTGGCAATACCGTCAAGAGCCACAAGTGGTGGTACCGTTGTATCAGCGGTAGTATCGCCCAGGGCAATAGGCGGCAGTAATGCTCTGGTTCCACGCTAGTACCACCTCGACTCGAGGCGTGCTGCTCTCGTGTCGGGTTCAGCGGCAGTAGAAGTGGCAATAGGAGTGGTAGTACCGCTCTCAAGCGGTAGTACCGCACCGACCACCGCTTCTAGTGCCGCTCAGGATCTCTCTCTGTCCCATATCCTTCATAGGTGTTGTGTGCGGTCCCAGCGGTAGTACTGTTGGGCCAAGCGGCAGTACCGCTACGGCCAACGATAGTACTGCTCCCTTGAGCAGTAGTACCGCTCGCTGCAGGCTGAATGAGGGGATAACGGTTGGATCTTCCCCCCACTATAAAAGGGGGTCTTCTTCCCCAAGAAGACTCACCTCTTCTCCCCCAAAACTCCATTGCTGCTCCAAAGCTCATTTTCGCCCGATCTCTCTCCCTAGCCAATCAAACTTGTTGATTTTCTAGGGATTGGTTCAGAAGGCCCTGATCTACACTTCCACCAAGATAAATTTGATTCCCCCCACTAATCCCTTGCGGATCTTGTTACTCTTGGGTGTTTGAGAAACCTAGACGGATGAGGTTATCTTGGAGCCACATTCCATTGTGGTGAAGCTCTGTGATTTTGTTGGGAGCCTCCAATTCGGTTGTGGAGAGAGCCCCAACCTTGTTTGTAAAGGTCCGGTTGCCACCTTCAAGGGCACCACTAGTGGAATCATGGCATCTCGCATTGTGTGAGGGCATGAGGAGAATACGGTGGCCCTAGTGGATTCTTGGGGAGCATTGTGCCTCCACACCGCTCCAACGGAGACGTACTTCCCCTCAAAGGGAAGGAACTTCGATAACACATCCTCATCTCCATCGACTCCACTTGTGGTTATCTCTTACCTTTACTTTGTGCAAGCTATTGTTGTGTTGTATCCTTTGCTTGCACTTGTCGTTGTTGTTGTTGTTAGCATCATATAGGTTGCTCACCTAGTTGCTCATCTAGACAACCTTTGTTGTTAACCCTAATTTGTTAAGAAAAGCTAAAAATTGGTAGTTGCCTATTAACCCCCCCTCTAGTCAACCATATCGATCCTTTCAAAGAGGATGTAGAAAAATGCCAAAGGTATAGAGATGTGAAACCTCTATGAATGAAGAACCGGCAAAAAAACCAACATCGAAAACATCATAGAAGATGCATGTGAACTCTGTTTTCGATGAACTCGAGATTGTCATGAAGATGACCATAATCTTCAAATATCACAAGGAGAAGAACCAAACAAGAACCAAGAAAGATGATGCAAGGATGCAATGGTTTGAGCTCTCTACAAACGATACGATCAAGCTACCAATTTGAGAGCCCCCTTGATAGTACGGCAATCGATCCTATAACACAGTCTCCCAACTACCACCATGAGACCGGTAAAATAGAAAACCTATCAAGGGCAAACCTTTGCCTTGCACATAATCCACTTGAGCTAGATGATGACGATCTTGTCCTCCTCAAGATGGGCCACCTTTCTTGATTGCGTTGGGTCGATGAAGACTAGTTGATTGCTCCCCCATACTCCACTATAAGTGAGCCAATCTTCGGCACATCTTCACAAGTCCATTGTCACCACAATGGACGGCAAGCTTCAAGCATGATCTCTTCATGATGATCCACTTGAAATTTTGCACACCGCAATCTTGATGACGATCACCACTTGATGTCATCCTCCATGGGTTGTATGATATCTTCCTCTTGATGCAAGCCCACGGACACATACCTAACCCCACATAGAACTCTCACATAGACCACGGGTTAGTACACAAAGCGTAATGGACAATACTTACAATACCATGAGATCACTTGATCCCACTTGGTACATCTTCTACGCTTTGTGTGTTGATCAACTTGAATCACCCTTTGTACATAGTCTTATCAACCTTGAATATTTCCACCTCTCTCCATTAAGATGATGTCTTGAAGGTAAACATGAATGTTCACACAAGCTTATTCTTCAAGACATGCTTGCAATAAGCTCAACTCACACATGACCAATCTTTGGATAAATCCTTAATAGCACCTTGGTCAACACATAAAATCCCTTAAACCAACACATGGACTTCAAGAAAACCTATGGAAAAATCCTTCCAATATAGCTCAAGGCAACCATTAGTCCATAGAGAATGTCATCAATTACCAAAACCAAACATGGGGGGCACCACATGTCCTTTCACAAAGCTATAACAATCATGCATAATAAAATACAACAAAGATAAAATTACTTCCAATAAATAATATGATCATAAACCCACAATTCATCGGATCCCAACAAACACACTGTAAAAGAAGATCACATCAGATAGAACTCCATGGAGATCATGGAGAACTTTGTATTGAAGATCAAAGAGAGAGAAGAAGCCATCTAGCTACGAGCTATGAACCCATAGGTCTGTGGCAACCTACTCACACATTATTGGAGGGCGGCAAGGTTGATGTAGAAGCTGAAAGTGCTAGTTATCGACTAGAGGGGGGGGTGAATAGGCGATTTTTATGAAAGTCTTCAAAACATGGGAGTTTCAAAGACAAACGATAGAAATGAACCTATTAACATGTAGTGGAAGGTAGACTACACTAGACAAGCCATAGTCAAGCAAGTAGTGAAGCTAAAGCATGAAGACTATTAGCAGCTAGGTAGTATGGATCAAGATGGAAGATAGTATGAAGCCAAACAACAATAGTGGTCACACAGTGAAGTCAAACAGATAAGACAAGCAAGCAAAAGACTTCATGAAGACAAATTGTAAATAAGTGAAGGAAGAGATAGAACCAGTTGCTTGGTGAAGACAAAGGATTTGTTGGACCAGTTCCAGTTGTTGTGACAACTGTACGTTTGGTTAGGGAGGCTGAGATTTAACTCAGAAGACCACGTCTTCACCTTATTCCCCTTGAGCTAAGGACACTTAGTCCCTGACAAATCACTCTGGTAAGTCTTCAAGGTAGACTTCTGATCCTTCACAGACTTCGTTCACCGGCAATCCACAATGACTTTTGGATGCTCAGAACGCGATGCCTAACCGGCTGGAGGATTCACAGTCCTCAAGTGTAACAAGTATTCAGGTCACGCAGACAGAAAGACTTGAGTGATGCCAAACACTCTTTGGGCTCTGGGTGTTTTGGGCTTTGTCCTCGCAAGGATCTCTCTCTCAAATGCTCCGGAGGTGGGTTGCTCTCAAACGACAAAAGCTGTGCACTTACTCTGAGCCGCCACCAATTTATGGTGTAGGGGGTGGGCTATTTATAGCCAGGAGGCAACCCGACCTGATTTGTCCGAAATGACCCTGAGTCACTAAGGAACTAACACGTGTTCCAACGGTTAGATTTCAAACACACGTGGTAGCTTGACTTGGGCTACAAGTAAAGCTGACTTATCCGACTCTGGATAAGATTTTCTCTCATTGTCTTTGCTCGAAGACATAGGATTTGGTTGAGCATCACTTAAGTCACTCTGACTTTGTTCACTTGGACCCCACTTAACAGTACGGTGGTTCCTATGACTCAACAAAGAATAAAAGGAAACTATGAAACAACTATGTCTTCGCACTCCATAGTCTTCACGTGAATGCCTTCTCAAGTCATAATCTTCATTGTGAATATCTTCACATACCACCATTGTCTTCAATGTCTTCACACATTTTTAGGGTCATCTCCGGTAGGTAAACCAAATCAATGAGGGACTACTACCTGTGTTATCCTGCAATTCTCACAAACCAGGTTTGTCGTCAATACTCCAAAACCAACTAGGGGTGGCACTAGATGCACTTACAATCTCCCCCTTTTTGGTGATTGATGACAAACTGGTTGAAGTTTTCAACGGGGATAAAAGTATGTGGAATTGTAAAGGATTAAGATATTGTCTTCATAAGTAGCAAACGGATCCCCCTGAAGATGTGCATATAAGTATTTTGCTTTTGAATGCAAATGTACATGGCAGGTTGTACTTGTGGAGATCCTCTTCAACTAATGAAGACAATTCATCATGCATGAAAGGATATAACGAAGGTAATGGCATTCACAATGAAAAATGGACGTCTGTGAAATGATTTCATGCGGGATTTATCATCGCACATGCGGAATTTATCATCGCATCACAGAGCAGACGACCATCAAGTTTAAGTGTTACAACTCAAAAAACCAAAAGTATCAAAAGCCAGAGTTTAAGCACTTGGCAAAAGTATAGCAACCACCCGTATGAACCCGCTTGAAGACTATCAACTCATATGCTTCTCCCCCTTTTGTCAGTAAGGACCAGAAAGGTTTGAAGACAAAGAGTCTCTACTCGTTCCCATGAGGAGTAGGAGAAGGTGCAGGGTTGATGTTGGTGTCCGGTGGTGCAAAGGTACTTGGTGCAGTGTCAATATGCGGCGACGTTGTAGTTGGCGAAGTAGCATCATCTTCATCATCGATGACTCTTGCATTGACAGTTGCCGCAGAGGAGGAGTACTCAGAATCTTCGAGTGAGGGAGTCCGACGCAAGACAGTATTCCTGGGATCATCTTCAGAGCTTATCAGTGCCAGACCCTTCCACGTCCGCCGACAGGTTTCATGAGTGACAAATGCATTCTTGGTGGCAAGGTTGCGAATGCGGTTAACATCCACCAAGAGGCTTCACATCTGACGCTTCAGCCAGTAATGATGCTTATCCTGTTTTTTATGCAGGGCAACGAGAAGCTCTCGGTCATTGAGTACACGAGAACGCTTCCGAGGCCGTTGAGCAATCGTGCTTCCAGTGGCTTCTGTATGGGCACGATGAGGTGCACGAGTATTGCCAGCCAAAGGATAAACATGAGTAGCAGCAAGAACGCCTTCAATGGGTTGAGTGAAACTTTGACGATCGACATTGTGAAGATAAATGGGCTCCTTGGCAGGTTCTGGGTATGGGGCTTCGACAGACATATCTTCCTCTGTTAAGAAGATAATGAGGTTGCGCGTAGAGGGCTGACAGTTGATAGCAGAATGAAGCTTGATGAGGCGCATAACCCATGGAGCATAGAACTTCAGACCAAATAAATCAGAGCCAAACGCAACCAATTTCCTGATGAAGAAGTCTTGAGCATTGAAGCTGATGCCATTGAAGATATAGAAAACTAATGTCTTCATTGCTCCTTCAAGCTTTGCTACGGGAGAATGTCCTTTGACAGGCCATAGAGTTCGCCTGATGATATGATAAATAGTGCGGGGTAGATACTCTAGGTCTTCAACAAAGAATTCCCTTGGATATTCAGCGTCGCGTGGCAGTGGCTTCATCATGCTCAGCATTTGGCTCATGTTTGGCTCAGGCTTCTGAAAGATGCTCTCCAAAGCATTGCGGTGAAGTTGACGACCAGGTTCATATAGTTCACCTGGGGTGGGCAGGCCAGTGAGCTCAATAATATCAAGAGCTTTGGCTTCATGGTGTACATTGCCTGTCATCCACTCAAGGATCCATGTCTTCGGATCCCTGTTGTAACCGCGAATGTGGAGGGTGGCATAAAATTGTAGCAGAAGCTCTTCGTTCCAGTGCTCTTTTTCAGTCACAAATTGTAGCAGACCAGCATCTCTGAAACAATCAAGGGCTTCTTCCAAGCAGGGCAAACCAGCAATGGCTTCATAGTCTAGACGCATATGGGGAAAGATGCGCCCTTGATCGTAAAGAACACAAGAATAGTAACTGCGCTGCTGATAGCTCCAGAACCGATCAGATGAAATTCTTGGCTTCGAATATGGGTTCTTGTCGCTATCAAAGAAGGTATTGTGTGCAACGAAGCCATTCACATTAAACGGTCCTGGTGAAGTTGTTGTACCTAGAAACCTAGGCAGCCTGGGTTTTGGCTTATGGACCTGAGGCTTTGCTCCACATGATAATCAAATTGAGGTCCGGGAGCAGGAGGAGGAACCAGAATGGGCCAGCGAACCATGACGGGTTGGCCGCGATCAAATGCCAGCTCAATAGTGTGTGGCCTTGGAGGCGGAACAGGAGCATCGGCATTGACATGAGCTGCTAGAGGTACAATGGCTTTTGGTGCAACATTGACTTCAAGTGCATTCACTTCTGGTGTCACAGTAACTTCAGGTGCCACATTTGCTTCAACCATGACAATGTCATTGGCTTCAGTATTTGTGTTTATGGCCGCCTCAGTATTATCAACCTCCACTTGAGTAGCTGGAGGGTCGGACGCGTTCTCCTCGAGAACAACTGCTTGGTTGGTAGGGGGTGTGGCAACACGTTCTTCTTCTTCTTCATGGGTTTCTTGTCGTTCTTCGGCTGATGCAGCCGGTATATCTTCAGCAGCTTTGGCTTCAGATTCTGAGACGTTCACAGTTGGAGTGGCTTTAGGAAACACTTGGCGTGATACTGAGTTGTGGTGCTCTTCTCCTTCTGGAACACTCGAAAGAGTGGCTTGTGGCCTTGGTCCTTTGCAAAGCCTATGAAATGCAGGCAACGCATGTGGAGAGGGAGTTGGCTGGACCACATAGTCATCATCATCAAGCACCAGAGTGGTGACTTGAGTTGGGGGAGTACTTGGCGATTCTTCTTGATGGGGGAAGACTTGAGGGTGATCAGCCCATGAATCATCCTGAGCGATTGGCATCAATGGACGGCCAATGCTGATGAGTTCACTGTTCGTGAGAACAGACGATGATACCATTTGGTGCTCGATCTGAGAAAGGACTTCATCATCATTTACATTGTCTTGGGGACCAATGTCTTCAGCTGCGGAGGTGTTAACAGCTAGAATGTCTTCAGCTTCAGGAGCCTTTGTGGTAGCAAGCTCGTGAACAATTAACTGACGCTCTCGGTGTTCGGACGCAGGACGAGCACTGAGATTGGCTCGACGACAAGGGGCTCTGTGGGAGCAGCCCGATCTTTCTTATTTGTCTTTCTCTTCTTGGTCGATGGAGCATCATCAGTGGTGTTCTTGGACTTGCGCTTTCTAGCTTCGGCTTCAGCTATCCTTGTTTTCTTGAGTTCTAAAGCAACTGTGGGGACCTTAGGCTTCGAGCCTGTCATACTAGCAGGGAAGACAGTGCGAGGTGCTTCCTGCTTTGATGCTTCAGCTTGGGCCACCGCAGGCTTCTTCCTTTTGGCAGCCATTTCGGGGTCTATGCTAGGACGCCCAAGAGCCTTGCGCTTCTCAGCTTCATTGTGAGCATGAACACATTTTGCAGCGAGGAGTTTCATTCGTTCTCTTGAACCTTTTGCTTCTTCATGTTTCCTGTGAAACGCCTCCTTGAGCTCATGCATCATCTGCTTGAAGTTTTGAACATCAGTCACACTGAGCTTGGCCATGTGCTTCTTGAACTGAGCCTTCTCGTGGTCAATTTTGTTCTTCAGTTCAACAATTCTCTGAGCTAGAGCCAGCTCAGGAGCAATGGCTCCATGGAAGGAGACGCTGAGGCCAATTGGGAGCTGAAGATCATCAAAAGTGAGGTTTGGGTTGTCAAACCACTCATCAATGAAATTATTCAAGATGTCCACATCGAAAAGGGGTAGATCGTTGAAGATCTCCGCCTCTTGCTTGCTCTTAATCAGCTCCTCAAGAGCATCATCACCAAACTCATCATCAGTTGACAGATCAATAGCTTCATGCTCATTCCGCAGAATGGCAGCTGGGGTCAGTGCTTGTCCAGAACTCTTGACAATTTTCTTCTAGGGCTTCTCTTTCTTCTTGGAGACACAAGAAAGATCTTCAGAATGCACACTTGGTGCAGGAGGAGCAGTGGCCAGTGGCTTTGCACGCGAAGTGCTTGGTGCAGCAGCAGGTTTCGAAGCCTTTGGTTTCTTTTGCTTTTGAGGCTTCAGCGGAGTAGGAGCTTCATCAGAATCAGCTTCATCTCCAGACTGATCCATTGTAGCCCTCTGAGTGGCGATGTAGGAGAGAAAACCATCAAAGTTGTCAAAGGGCCCGATGACATTGGGATTGGCATCACGTGTGCCATCAGCCCTAGGAGCAGAAGGACCAGGATTGAAGTTGCATCTGAGGCTCTTCTTGTTCTTTACTGCAGAGTCCTTGGCAAACTTGTAGTTGCGCTTGAACAAACTATCCTCACGACATCTGCAGGCTGTGGTCCTCGGACCATGCAAGGGTAGAAACCTTGAGCAATACCTTCAGATCTTGTCTTGGGTTGAAGATTTTTGTAGAGAATATCCCCCCAAGGACGCTTGATGGCATTCTTTTCAGCATATTCCTTGGTGACAAACCTGTGCTTGAACCATTGCTCGGCCCAATATCTTCGAATCCATTGGATTCGTGTTTTGCGTTGGCCATAGCTCTCTTCGGGATCAGTTTTGTATAACTCATAAAGAACCTCAGGAAAATCCATTGAAGTACCCCCGCAGCGCTATCTGCCTCCCTTCCTTGCTGACTTTTCTATGGCCATGTAGTTGAAACTGAATGGCTTCAAAACTTGCAAAGGCTTTCGTCTGCTGGTCCGACAAGAACTAGCTTCGGGAGAATTGATGTGATGCTGTAAGAATTCCGCAAATGAATGCAGACTATGAGAACCAAGGGATTCTCCCACGGACATGTACCTGCGACAACATTAGAGATGCGAGGGAAGGGGAAGAGGTCATATGCATTCTCAGAAGATTTTGAAGATAAATCAGTTTTGAAGACATTGACCTCATAGCGCGAAGACATTCACTTATATGTTGGGAGTTAGTTCCAGATTTGTACAAATCCAAGAATAGGTACAAGTGAGGAATCTAACTATGTGTGAAGCATAAGTGAGTATACTAGGCATGTTATGAGATGCAGAACAGGATAGATCCAAGTTTGTGGGGATAGAAACCACTTTTGGCGAAGAAGGATGAATCTATCGGATCAAAAAGGCAGTAAAAGTGAGTTTTAATTACCACACGAAGAACTGCTAGACAGAGCGAAGTAGGAGGCCGAGCAGTTCAATCTCCCGTGCCCTAACTTGGCGATGGAAGACACTTACGGCGGCGACGGAGGAGACGAGGTCCGCGGCCGGTGTGAGGACGGCATCGACAAGGTTGCGACAGCTAAGCGCTTTGTCGCCGGCGTCGTCGCGAGCTAGCGGTGGCGCTAGGGTTTGTCGAGGTGGAGGGGTGGAAGATAGATTTTGACCATGATGTGATGTGCATTTATAGGAGAGAGACAGCAGAGCGCAATTACGCAGGTGCCCCTGGCGGTTCACATCTGAGGGACACATGGCGAACATGCAACAGACTGGAAGTTGTTCCATGTTCCCACGCTCGCCTGGACTGTCGGGTGGTCGTTCCGGCTTCTCTGGGCACTACAAAAAAAAGACACATCCGTGACATTTTGGGCCAAACGAATTTTTTTTTTCTGTCATACATATGACACTTCTATGACAATTATTGTGACAAAACTCGGTATCATCATAGATGTGGCGGGCTCCTACTTCTATTACAAAAAATCATGATAGAAAATGGGCTTTTCATCCTGGGCAGGCCGGAGACGCATCTGCATGACATTCTTTGGGTCGTCCATGACGGAAAAAATGGTGGTAGAAGCGAGGGGGAGGAATATTTCGGGGAGTTCCCGGTTACGGTGGGAGGTCGGGGGCCGAGCGATGCGTGTTTTCTCTCGTGACACGACGCTGCTGTGTGTGCGAGGCGTTGGCTCTAATCGAACCCGAGCGAGGCGTTGGGCTCTAATCGAACCCGAAGCGATTGCTTTGTAGGCTACGTTCATCGAACCCAAGCGATCGATCGATGGTCGTTAATCAACCCGATCGAGCGATTCTCCGCTATCGCTGCTAATCAAGCCGATCGATTGGATGAATAAAGTGAGTGTTGCGGGGGTTTGGATGAATAAAGGAGCGGTGGCGTTGCCTCGGATGAACAGGACCCGTGGTGTGGAGAGCTGGATGAACAGAGATGGTGGAGGGGTGCCCATGGAGGGTGGTTGAACAGACCCCGTGGTGTGGAGGGCTGGATGAACAGAGACGGTGGAGGGGTGCCCGTGGAGGGGTGGTTGAACAGACCCGTGGTGTGGAGGGCTGGATGAGCAGTGAGACGGTGGAGGGGTGCCCGTGGAGGGTGGTTGAACAAGAGCCGATGGAGTAGCGCGGTGGAGGCTGGATGAACAGGAGCCCGTGGAGGCTGGAGGAGGTCGACGGTAGCCCGTGGAGGCCGGAGGAGGTCGACGGTGGAGATGAACAGATCCCGTGGAGTCTCGCTTATGCGGCACGCCACACCCTCCCGGCGAACAGGACCCCGTTTGACCGAAGCGCCCAACACAAGTCCGTTTCGTCCGTTTTGGGTACGCCACACCCTCCCGATCAACAGGACCCCGTTTTGACCGTGGGAGGTCTGTTTCCTCCGCTTTGCAAGACGCCACACCTCTCCCGATCAACGGGACCCCGTTTCGACCGTAGGAGGTATGTTTCCTCCGTTTTGCGGCACGCCACACCCTCCCGATCAACGGGACCCGCTAGAATGTAGGAGGTCCGTTTCCTCCGCCAGCGGTACGCCAGCCTCGCTTCCATCGCCTGCTCCGCCCAAGCCCTCCGGCGAAAACGACCACGCATTCCGTTCGACCCAGCCGGTTGGCTCCACGCGCTCCATTGCCTCTCGATGAACACGACGCATTCCGCTGCCTCCCCATGAACATGGCGATTCCGCTGCCTCCCATGAACACGATGACGACGTTGTTTCCCGTTCGACCCAGCCATATACACGAGCCCTGGCACGTGCGTGCGCGCGTAGTATGGCGTTCGAGACCCCGCCAGATGTATGACGCGGGTCAGATTTTCTTTCTTGCACTCGGCGTGTATGCGTGCGTGTACATGCTACATGCGCGCCTCTACTACGACACGCGGCGCCTCTACTACGACACGGCGCACCTCTACATCTACCAAGATATACGCATACGTCGCGACTGAATGACAACGCCACGTATGCTTCGACCAGGTGGGTCCCGACCGGGCACTTCCTTGCGTGCGAAGATGTAGCTGGTGGGTCCCAGCGGTGGGGCGAATCATTTTTGCCGAAGCACTTCCTTGCGTGCAAAGATGTAGCTGGTGGGTCCCCAGATGGGGCTAATCGTTTTTTCCGGACGCACTTCCTTGCGTGCGAAGATGTAGCTGGTGGGTCCCAGCGATGGGGGAAACATTTTTTCGCGAAATCAGTGGCCCGTCCGGTGGGTCCCGGCTGTCCGTGGAGGAATCATTATTTTCCGCGTAATAAGGAGGCACTTCCTTGCTGCGTCGTGGACCCACTGTCGGCCTCTCCACGCATATCCACGTCCGATGGAAGTCGTTCTTTGACCACGTTGACCACGCCGCGCCGAGAGCACAAGGCGGTGGACGACGGCGAGGCCTAGGAAGGGGACGACGGGGAGCCGGGGAAGACGCGGCAGTGGAAGCCCGCGCAGAGAGGAGTACGAGGGTTCACTGGTTCGGCTGCGGTGTGAGCCTGCCGTCGTCGCAGGGCCTGGCCAGCGGTGGAAATAGTAGGGGGCGGTGATGCCTCCGCGGTAGCACGGCCGGCCACGGGTGGCAGGAGCATGCGGCACGACCGGCGCTGCTTTGGGCGGCTGGAGCAAGAAGACCTGAGGTTGAAGAAGCACTAGGGCCATTGGATGGACATCGTACGGTCACTTGAGCTAGAATCGTTTATATTGACTAAGTTGACAAAGCCCTCCGTCCCCGTCAACTTAGTAGGCCCACAAGTCAGCCTCCCACCAAGGTGGGTCCCAGCTAGCGTGGGGTATTCATTTTTTGTGCGTAATAAGGAGGCACTTCCGGTGGGTCCGAGTGACAGCAGGGGAACGTTTTTCACGAATACGGTGGCTCGTCCGGTGGGTCCCAGCAGTCGGGCAAACGCTTTTTTTGCGAAACATGGTGGCCCATCCGGTGGGTCTCTGCTGTCGTGGAGGAATAATTATTTTCGCGTAATAAGGAGGCACTTCCTTGCGGCTGCCGTGGACCCGGTATCGGCCTCTCCACGCACAAGATTCTTCCGATGGAATTCGGTCGTTGACCACATTGACCACGCCGCGCCGAGAGCACCACGGCGGTGGACGACGGCGAGGCCTAGGAAGGGAACGACACGGAGCCCGGGAAGACGCGGCAGTGGATGCCCACGCGGAGAGGAGTACGAGGGTTCATTGGTTCGGCTGCACTACCGTCGCCGCAGAATAACAGGGGGTGTGGGTGAGTGGAGTGGAGGGATGGCCTGGCCAGCGGTGAGAGTAGTATGGGGGCGGTGAGGCCTCCGCGGCAGCACAGCCGACCACGGGAGGCAGGAGCAGGCGGCACGACCGGCGCTGCTTTGGGCGGCTGGAGCAAGAAGACCAGAGGTTGAAGAAGCACTACGGCCGTTGGATGGACATCGTACGGTCAGTCGAGCTAGAATCGTGCATATTTGACTAAGTTGACAAAGCCCTTCATCCCCGTCAACTTAGTAGGCCCACTATACTGGGTCCCAGCTAGCAGGGGGAGGATTCTTTTTTTTGTGCGTAATAAGGAGGCACTTCCTTGCGTGCGAAGATATAGCTGGTGGGTCCGAGCTGTCAGCGGCGGTAATGTTTTTTTTTGCAAAATTCAGAGGTCCTTTCGGTGGGTCCCAGATGTCAGGTGGATGAATCATTATTTTGCGCGTAATAAGGAGACATTTCCTTGCGTGCGGCCGTGGACCCAGCTATCAGCCTCTCCACGTACAGTCCACTTCAGATGCATGTCGGTCATTGACTAGGTTGACCACGCCACGCCGAGAGCACCAGGCGGTGGACGCACGGCAAGGACTAGGAAGGAACGACACGAGGAGGCAGGAAGACTCGGCAGCTTGTTTCCCACGGAAGGGAGTACGATCAGACGAGGGTTTACTGGTTGGTCTGCCGTCGCCGGACAATAACAGCAGGTGTGGGACTATGGGTGAGTAGAGGGATGGCTAGGCCAGTGATGGGAGTACGGTGGGGCGGTGAGGCTCACAAGGCAGCACAGCCCGGTCATGAGGAGGAGGGAGCGAGCAGTCCTTGGCGCTTGTTTGAGCGGCATTTGGAGCAAGAAGAGCAGAGATTGAAGAAGCACGACGGCCGTTGGATGGACGTCCAACAGTATACAGGCCATCTGTGGAAAGCCTCAAATCTGTGGAAAACAGCATACAGGCCATTTGCCATTATTTCAAATAATTTACAGCCCATTTGCTAATTCTTACGGGTTTTTTGGAGCCCATATTCTTTTTGTTAGCATTACAGCCCATATTGTGGCCACGTTTAAAAAATTATACGAAATTTTGCATATGTCAGTGCGGTCTGAACTGTTTTTAATCCCAAAATTTCGAGTCACATTCAGACTGATTTTAAAAATAAATGTATATCAATATAAAATCCAATAAATTGTCCACGATAAAAATCAATGCAATTTAAAATCTCGAAATGAAAAAAGATATTTGAAACTAATTGCGGTTTGATGTGTTTAAAAATGTACAACCCATTTCTCATTCTTGATAGGCTATTTTCTCGGTCAGCCGAATGAAGCTTTCCTCGTCTTGAAAGATTTGCAGCCCAACAGGCCTGATAAAGCGACTTATTTGACAAATCACAAAAAACTGGGCTAGCCATTTTCAGAAAGAAAAAAAAACGACTGGGCTGGTCTGTGGTAAACATAAAAGAAAAGGCTGTCTAGACAGGCCAGAGTGTCCCGCACAGCCCACCCTGCTTCCGTCTCAAAAACAAATTAGATAAATGTCACTCCAATTATGGCGATTCATAAAAATGCCACTGCAATTTCCAAACTTTGAAAAATGCCACTTCAATTTTCGCAAACTTTGAAAACGAAACTGCAGTTTGCAAACTTTGAAAAACGCCACTCCATACTTCAAAAAATGCCACTAGAAATGGCACGAAATGGCATTTTTCAAAGTTTGGAAATTGCAGTGGCATTTCTCGGATACCCCAGATTTGGAGTGGCATTTATCAAATTAACCCAAAAAAAAATAACTAGGCGAGCTGTGGGGTCCCTGGTGTCAGCCGCTCATTGTGCAATTCTCTCGTTTATTGACTACGTTGAGAATGGCATGGGACCCACATGTCAGAAATCCACTAGGAGGAGCCATTTTTAATTGGCTTGAAATAAGGAGGCACTTGCTTGCGCATCGCCATGACCTTGGCGCGCCCCTGCTATCATCCTCTCCACGCATAATCATCTCCGATTACATGCGCGTCAACTTGGTAGGCCCACAAGTCAGCCTCTAAGCTCGTGGAGGACAAATACAACCCATTTAAAAAATAACAGCCCGCTCCATACGCTCAAACGGAAAGTTCAACATTCAGAGCAAAGTAACAGTCTGATCCACATATAGAGTAATGAACTTCCACGCTGACAACCATCATAGCCAAGTTAACTATCTACTCCCACTAATACTCTAGTAGCGCATAAGTACTAACTTACTTAGCTAACTAGACGATGCCGCCGCCATCGTGGTACACGCTAAACGCCGCATTGGCGCCCCGTGCCTCGCCTCGGACTTGCAAGAGGTGCGATAGGCGCGTTGCTTTCGCGCAAGATTGGCCCTTTCCATGCCGGGCGTGGTCCACAAGCTTCGCTTCCAATCGGAAACCCACTTGACGAGCTGGTAGTAAAAATCGGCGTCATGAACGCGTGCGCGCTCAACAGCCTCTGTGGCTATTTGTTGGGCGCCGCCTCCGTGTAGTCGGCCCGATTATGGCGCTCTTCTCGGGACTCAGAGCATCGGTGCGCTGCTGCTCCATGTCCCGCTGGCGGCGCAAATCAGCGATACGCTGCTCCTCCGCCATACGGTCGTGCTCCAACAACTCCTGCTCCTCCGCCAGGCGGTCGCGCTCCAACAACTCCTCGATCTCCGAATTGCCATCTAAAGACAGACAGAATGCCTCCTCCCTCCGTCTGCCTTCCGGTGAAAAATCGAACACTAGTTCTGGCGGTGACCGCCTCCGGCGTCGCCAACCGCGGACGGACGGGGGCATGGCAGACGTGGCGAGCGACGCGGGGCCGGTGGGGGCTTATGAGGATATGGCGAGTTGGGTCATGGTGCCACCGGAGAAGGCCGGGAAACAGTACTTATAGGCGGAAGGTAGCGCGACGGTCATCGGAATTCAATGCATAATGGCTTAGCGCGCCACCTTGCCGTGGAAAACTAGAGAAACTGAAATTATGACTGTGCCGTCCCATCCTGTCTAGGACGCACGCTGGCATGGTGGTCAAACGAGTGCACTCAAATCATCTCCCTCCTTGTCAACAATGATTCCACGGATTTAAAAAGCCCGCAACAATTAATGTTGCCTTAATTACGGTCGGCTGCATGCAGGCACTCAGAATCGCTCGCAGGCAGTACGCGGAGCAGCATGCAACGAGTCGCAGCCGAGGGCACGCATGCAGCCACTTAAATCACTGGAATTAATTAGGCTTAAACTTCTGGAGGTACTAATAAACCCGGACGGAGGGAGTACCTTGGTTGGTGAGAGGTTTGAATTAAGCCCTGCAAACCGGAAAGGAGGTACTAGTACGTGCATGATCCGCTATTTATTCGTGTAGGATCGAGTAGGTCGTTTCTTCAATTGAGCCCTGCAAACCGGAAAGGAGGTAGTACGTGTGTGATCCACTATTTATCCGTGTAGGATCGATAGTGTAGCTTGTCAGTTTCTTCAGAGGTAGGCATTTTTATTCAGAAAACTGCCACTTCGCATCTTGCGTCGCAAATAAAACTGTCAGGAGCGCATTTCTAGGCTAGCTAGTGATCGATCAGTAACTTGTAAACACTAAGCGAATAGAAATAAGTAACTGTTAATGCATCTCAATGATTCACAGATCATATACAAATATGTAGCTCCAAAAGCAAAGATCAGCCACTTCGGATCTTGCGTCGCAACTAAAACTAACTAGTACGATTCCCATACATAAGATCAACATGTTAATGCATCTCAATGATTCACAGATCATATACAAATATGTAGCTCCAAAAGCAAAGATCTAGAAAAAACATATGTTCTTCCTACTAACATGGATGCTTATCTTGGCCAACATTCTATACAGACTGAAGAAAAATTTGTTTGTGAAGTCTACAATTCCTCTTGCAAACGTAAGTGGTTTCACCAACAGCAGGAACCATGAGAATGAACCACACATGATGGAGGAACATCCACTACAATATGATTTGGTCTTCTCTCGATCACACCGCGAGACTATTTTCGGAATACAAAATTTAACTTAGGAAAATGATGCCCATTGTATAATTAGACCAAAGCAATGAAGCAACTAGTGTTGGCCAATAAATAGTACAGTACTACTTTTCCGCAGTCCATGAAGTGACAATCCAATCTTTCTGTGTCTATTTTCAAATGGCACTGCATGCAGTGACTATACTATTCTCTTGTGCAGTTCAACCAAAATTGCGGACACTTTGTTTGTTTGCCAAATAGGAACGGGCAGACATCTCTGTCTGCACAAATATCAAGCAGCTAGTAAAGATATACCACACCATGTATTTTCAGTTTAAACATGTCTCTTCCGCTTAGCATTTGTCATGTTCTGCACTGGACAATCTGATACAATTATGTTTTGCCCTGGACAATTTCATACTGAATTGATTTGTTGGTTCAGAGCAGAAATATAGCGCCTATTCTTCACCAGACCAAGGATATCCATGTTAGCAGTGATGGAAGAGGTGAAATCGATACAACCGAAATTGAGCATCCAATCATTGAATCCTGTCCTGCACCTCCAATATAGGTCCACCCTGCCAATAAATTCACATGCAAACCACTAATATTACTATCTAATGACAGTACAAAAAGAGTAGCAAGATAGTAGCAAACCATGTACCTTCGTAATGAACAGCTCATAGTGCCACCAATTGGATATAAAGGTTTGGAAAAAACATGCTCCTAATGTTGAACCAGTTGGACTTTTTGTGCAGTTCCACTAAAATCAAGCATCCCTGTTTGCATAGATATTGAAAGTGTGATTACTATAAAAGTGGCACTAGTTGAAGCATAGACTCACAAATATAAGCATTCCAATTTCTTAATGGGAAAAGGTAGCAAGACTGTTTCAAACCACATGTTTGAAGGAATAAATAAAGCAACAACTGCTGATGTCAGGAAGGCATACATAGTTTTTTCTGAAAAATTGAGCCATTCCTGACCTTTCCTATTCTTTTAAGCATATTTTGTGCAGTTCAACTAAAATAAAATGCCATCTCCGCCTTGACAATTCAGTGACACTGTACAAAAGGAAATGACTTAACATTACATCATGATGTCAGGTATGTAGTCGACAGGCATTAGAGACAAACATACAAACCTCCTCCGATAACATAATGAACATTAATTTTAACAAAGGTGTGACTAGCTTTACCAGGATAATTTGAGTGAACTCTACACCCTCTGTTCCTTAATATAAGACGTTTTTGTAGTTCAATTTAAAGTACCCAAACGTCCAGTATTTAGAAAAACAGGTAGTAGTTTTCTTGAGCACATATCTGGGAAAGCTTGCCACACTTTATATATGTCCATACGCTAATGCAACACCATTCGAATAGTACAAATATACACTAATCCAGTGGCTAGTGCAACAGTAGAGTAGTTATTTTATTACGAGTGCAATACAATGGTTTTACTGAACAGATTTCCATAAGCTCTAGCACTGCAAGATTTCTATAAGAATTAACAATACAAAATGTAAAGGTAACAAGTTTCAGCATTGGTATACTAGTTGTGCAAGAGCATTAAACCAAATACAAAAGTCTGAAGGTAACTAGCATTATTAACTAATGATAATATTAAAAAATTGCAACCCATGTACCTTCAAGGTAAATATCATTTCGAACTCGAGGGGACATGAAAAATTTCTATCCCAATCTTGATAATCGATCAAACATAAAAACTTGATCGAACAAATCAATACAATAGCCAAAGGAGGAGGTGCCCACTCTTGACCTTTCCTCTTGTCTTCATAAATTTTTGTGCAGTTTAACCAAAATAAAATGACATCAGCGCCTTGGCATTTTGGTGACACTGTACAAAAAATTAACTTATCTCATGAAAGTGAGGTATGTAATCTATAAGCATTAACAGTGCAAAATTCTGAAGGTAGTAACAAGTTTCATCGTTGGTATACTGGCTGTGCTAGTACCAAGAGACACGAGACTCGTTCCTTAGCTACAGATTTTCCCCTTTTCAACCTAGATGCGGGTTCGATGCCTACTCTCTTGGACAGTACAGTCTCCCTTCCTTTCCTTATTAAACCCAGACATGGATTAGTCTGCATGAAGTAGGGTTTCCTTTAATAGTGCAAATTATGGTTTTTGTCTGCGTGGCCAGCAGAGCAGAGGATAGAAAATTGGGAAGATGGTGGAGTGGAAAAAGATCCACATGCAACGACGTGGCAGATGGGGCAATAGAACAAGGGTATGGTTCGAAAAGAGGTAGCATACCTGAGGGTCGATGGGAAGTGGCTTCGCTCGTGGTCGTCGTCCTCCGCACACACTACGGCAGCGAGCTTGGGGACGGAGGCCATCCCGCACGGGCGCTAGGTCTGAGAGGACGGCCTTGTCGTCGCTATCGTGACTCGCCGCCAATGACGAAGTCGTCAACGTTGCATCGTCCTTTTCTTCCCGGCGGATCTGTGACCACCGGTGAGGAGGGAGAGAGAGGTCGTCTTTTTTAGATCTGGAGAGAGGGTGGTAGTGTGAGAAGCAAGTGGGCAGTCCTTAGCAAGAAAGCGGCAAGCTCCAGCCTATATATCTTTTTTATACTTCTAGTCTTTGGAGGTGGAGTAGTGGTAGAGTAGTTTATATTTTCTCTGCGTACAGTACCAGTTAGTCGTGCTTCAAAACTGAACGGCACGCCATTAAAAAAATAAAGGTCAATAACTAATGCGGCACCTCAGGCCAACGCGGCCAGATCGCATTTTGCACGAGAAATTCCACACCATGTTTCGTTGACATGTGGTCCCGTTCCAACATACCAGTGAGACGACGGCGAGTAGTAGTATTTCCGAACGGACGTGTAGGCCGGGGCGCCTCTTCGTGAACCGTGGCAAACTGGCAACCGTCCACCGACTCTTTGCCTTTCCCTCTCGATTTGGAACTGCTGTTGCACGATCTTCCTCTCCCTCCTCCATTTTCCTTCAGCCCTTCACCCTTTCTTCTGCCATTGTTCGATCGTCTTCTCCATGGAGGGAACAGGTCGGAAACGACCCCGTTATTCTTGCCCCGATCTGAAAGATGACGTGGTGGAGGAACTCATTGATCGGTGCGACATCAGCACCTCGGCTAGCATGGTAGGTTCGTTCAAGCCCATTCTCGACTCAACTAATAACATCATTACAAGGAACCCAAGAGTCAAGGAGCGGTTTGATCTCCCCTATCTTCTTCGGCGTGACCCTGATGACTGGCGCTGGCACGACGGAGGCCTCGCCCTGTGCAAGTTGATGTCGCTTGATAATGATACGTATGATGTTAAGATGCCATCACTTGAGGGTAAGGCTTGGGCAGGAGCAAATGGAGATTGGGTTGTTTACATTGGGTCCAACTGCGAGTGGGAACTTGTGAATGTGTACACTCGTGACCGGGTTCCACTTCCAAAAATCTCAGCATACTGCCCAGAGGTTGAGCACACCGGCATTGTACGCATGTTCAAATATGATCATGGTGACTGTCTTCTACGGAAGATAGCAATTTGTCGAGTTCCCAACCGCTCTTGGAATTACAACAACTATGAAGTTGTTGCTATCTTCGACAAGCTTGTTGCCGTCCTTCGTGGTTTGACTGGATGGATATTGCTCAAAAATCAGTTTACGTGACACGGATGAGTACTGTGATGCAATTCAATACGAGGGCCTTGTGTTTGCTGCCACCACTCGTGGCACTGTTTTTGCATGGAATCCTTATACTTTCGGTACGTTTGTCTTCCACCGTAATTACAATTGTTTCATCCACATGCATGCGGGTTAGCAAGTTTCCCTTTACTAATTAACCTTCTTCTTGTGTTTCCAAGGTCCTGTGAACATTCCACCACCTATACTTGAACAATTTTATAACCAAGGGGGAGATGACGATGGTGATGATCACGAGCATGAGGACGAGCAGAACGTATATACTCAATGGCACCTGGCAACTAATTCCAATGGATCACCTCTTCTTGTGTGTATACAGCGCATTGAGTTTGTTACTACTGAGGGAGCACGTGTTGTCTCCCATGGTCGCCCTCTCCGGACCTATTCCAACACCCATTGCATGGTATTTGGGATGGATACTAGTGTGCTAGCGCCAACACCTTCGCCCTGGTACAGAATTGATAGTCTTGGAGAAAACTCGCTCTTCCTTGGACAAAACTATCCGATGATGGTGAAAGGCGATCCAACTGCTGTTGACACAACGTTACTGGTACCATTTATGAGAAGCAACTGTGTCTATACCTCAGACATTTGGGTGGTTTCCTACCCTAGTACTGATATAGTAGGCTGCTTCAGCCTGGATGATCAGTCCTGCATTGGTCTCGAGATTGACAATAGATGGCCCGTCCCAGAGAATCACTTGTGGTTCAAAGCAAGTGTTTCCAACGCCGAGGAATGGTTGAGTTGAAGTTCATTTCATTGCTTGTTATTTGTTGTGTGGTGAAAACTTTAGTATTTATAATGTATCCTCATTGTCGATGTGGGTTGATGACTTGTTGTATGTAATAAAATGACATGCCTGTGATAAACTTACTAAATTTATGAATGGCTTTCGAGTCGCTTCTCTGAGTGAGTGGTGCGACGAGGCAAAAAAATATTTTCTGAATACATAATTGTACGTGCATTGCAACAGGTTATCAGATGAGGCCAATCAACAATAGTAGTACACTATTTGTACTAGCTTCACAAGCTTCGCGTGTCGGGCGGGTATTTTTACTGTAGCCATATGTTAATATGTGTTCGCTGTACGTAACCAGCACCTCGAATCCTCGATACCAGTAGTATATAGTAAGTAGTAGTAGGAGTAGTAGGGTGGCATGGGCCAGAACAATCATTCACGTCCAGGAGTACGGCACACGCCACCACCACGACATCCATCTGACACCATATTATTTCTTGGACTCCGTGCTAGAGCAATCTCTTCAACCTCGTCGTTTCTCTAACTTCAGCCATCGCGCGGCGGGCGAGGTGGGGGTTTGCTGATAGTCGGTTTCCTCAACTGCGGTCCCACTTGTAAGGCCTACTCCAACGCACGACCCTAAATGGACCTCCGTTTTGCACAAACTCCAACAATAATTTTGACTAGACAAGCAAGACCAAAGAAAACAAGAACCACAAGAATACATTTTACTACTCCTGTAAGTTGGATTAGTGCCTTCTCGATGCATTCATTGTTGATCTGCGGAGGCTCGATCTTGCGTGCTTCTTTCTTCTTCGAGTGTAAAGAAGGGAAGTAGACGTTGCTTCCTCGCATCTAGTCTCATGTCTAGCCTCTATTCTAGTAGGAGTATCAACAAGTGCACTAGTCTCATCTCTAGCCTCTATGCTAGCTAAAAGTGCTAGAACATCTACTAAATTGCGCTCTATCAATATATGGATGTACTCTTCTTCCCAATACCAAGACTTGCATCCATTCTACTCCCTCCATTGCATAATACATGCCTTCTATTTGTCAAAATATATATGTATCTAGACATGTTTTAGTATATAGGTACATCCCTTTTTGGACAAATGGAAGTCAAGTATTTTGGAACGGAGGTAGTACACAATAAAAATTTTAAAGTTAGCACAACTAGTCTAATCCGAGAGCGCAACCGAAGATTTGGTCGGGTTCTTCCTTCTTTTGCCGACATGTGGGACATCCAACATCCAGGTCATGTCATGAAAGAAAATAGAGTGGTAGTTGAAGGAACGAGATGTGCATCTTGGGTTAAACTGTAAATAGAATCTTACTACTCTTGAGTAACACCAAAAGCGGCCACCGAAGATATTTATTGGATTTGTTTTTCATCACCAGCACGTGGAGGTGAAAGATGTGCAGGTTCAGTGGGTCCTCTTGCATTTTCACTGACATGTGGGACCGCATGTGAGCAAACAGACGATGGGCTCCGCGCGTCCGCTGGCTGGCTGAGAAGAGATATAGAGGAGGGCTGAGCACGGACTGCAGGAAATTTGTTCTACGTACCTCGATATAGGCTCGATATAGTGGGGTGTCATGGGCCATAACTAGCATTCACGTCTAGCATTACACCACACGCCACCCACACGAGTCCCATTCGACACCAATTTCTTGGAGTCTGTGCTACAGCCATCTCTTCTCCCTCCTGTTTTCTCAGCCATCGCGCGGTGAGCGGGGTGGGGGTTTGCCGATAGTCGGTTTGCTCAACTGCGGTCCCACTTGTAAGTGAAAATGCAACACCGCACGCATTCCCGCTCAAGCGGCGTGCCAGACCAACCGTGTGGGGTGCGACGCGAACACGGCAGGCTTTTCCTTTTGAACTCGTAACTTGTAAAATTTGGTTCTGCTCCATGGCGCGACTGATAGATAGAAAATAACGATTTTGCCTAGAGTAATGAGAAGTTTGGTTCTGGCGCCGTTCATGCATGGAGTACGTACGAAAATTATGAAGTTGATGCGAAAGGTAAGATAATTACTAGTAGTATCATATACTACTACATGGATTTGACGGAAAGATAAAAATACATACGGATCCATCAACGACATCCTCACGCCCTAGTGCGCCGGGTCACCAACCGACGTGTGAGGAGCAGTGTCGTTGGCGGCGAGCTCAACGTGCTTCTGAACAATGCCGTCCAAGGTTGCCCTGCGGTCCAAGAAGGCCAGCGTCCTATCTTCCTCCTCTTGCATGTATAGTCCGTGTGGACGATTTGCGCGTAGACGTGGGTGATTATGTCGATGGTGTCTTGCTGCGCGCGGAGCTGCGCTGTGGAAAGCGCGACCTCGAGTGGACATTCTCCCGTGACGGTGGGCGATCGCGAGGCCACCGGTCGTCGAAGAGGTTGTCACCATAGTGGCCGTTGAAGGTGGCGGGCATCACGAGCACGGGCGCGTCGGTGAGGCGTACGTCAAAGTCGTCCGTGAGCTTCTTGACGACGGTGAACTTGTCGAGGAAACCGACGAGGACCTCGTCGAACAAGGAGACGAAGCTGTCATCCAAGCGGCCCCTCGCCCTGGCGGCCTCAAGCAATACTACCTAGAGACGTTCCTCGGTGTCGGGCCGCAGGCCGGCATCATGGACCATCTGGCATAGCCGGCTGATGCTCGCGCTCATCGCCTCCATGGGTCTAGCTTAGCTTCTAGTCAACTGATCTCGCGATCCGAGTGATCACTCTTGCCCTTGGTTAGCGTGTGTAGGTGCGTAGGATTTCGTACTACTCCTCAGCCCTCTACTGCACCTGCCGTTGGCTGTATGATAGGTGGGCCAGCCACCCCTTGGTCCCATGTGTCATTCACCCAAAGGCAGTTGCCATAAGTCAATGAAGTTGTGTCCCCCTCTGTGCCGGTGCAGTATAGTCATCTCACCGGACCTCTAGTTGGGGCCAAACGAGAGAAGTTTGATGTTTACTGGTTTATTGGTCCCCTTTGCATTTTGCGCCAAGTTTTGACCTTTGATTTAACTAATAAAATGTTAATGCATGTAAACAAAAATGTTTTGTAAGTCACCTTACGAAAACCAAATAATCCCAAAACACTTAGGCATGGTGCATTAACTCCCTTCTTGTTTCTTATTTCGTGACATAACTACCAAACATGACATGAAGTGTTTAGTTCATTGCATGTAATCCTATTAGTACTCTAGTTAGCAAAAAGACATTAAGCTCTCTCGCCGATAGGAATAAAACACCATGTATTTATTTACAGAGGGAGTAGTACATTTTTTGTGACATGCATTATTAGATATTGCTAGTGAAATACTAAAATCCAGATGGACGTGGTAGTACTCCTAAATCCAGACGGTGGTGCTACTAGTACTAGTAGTAGTACTACCAATGTAGTAGTAGGAGTACTAGCACTGTACTACCCGTTGGTCAAATTATTACGTGCTGCTCCTCACAGTGAAGTGACAAGACCCTGTGTCGGAGATGACACCTGAGTATAGGCGCCATGTTTGGCATACCATAGTCAGCCTCACAGTCTGCAGTCACTATCATCATGGCTGTAGAGCTAGCCTGCTTACAACTAGCCATGTTCAACATAATTTCCCGTGCGTAGATGTCCGTGCATTGCACGGAACACCAAGATTGGGGGTGGACGGCGCCGGCAGCGGCCATCACGCCAGATTTTTCCACGGCTTCTAGATGTGGTGGGGAGGAGATAAGGCTGATTGTGAGAGACAAGAAGTTATTTGTAAATAGGGAACAAGTGCGGGCATCTTTTTGCAAAAATGGAGAAGCTTGGTTTGTATGCGTCAGATCTAGATCCGACGGCTATTGGTGAAAGATGGGAGGCACAACATCATCATCAACCTAGGACCTGTTTGATTCGCAAAATTTTGAAAACGCAGGAATAGGACACGGCAATATTACAAGTTTCAAACTAATATTACAAATGTTAGGAGTAATGCTGCACCTATGAAGAGGGAATTACTAGGAAGTTTACGTAAGAACTTTCGTTTCTTTAGGTGGATGCAGCATTATCATACAAACTAAAATCCACATACGACAAGTCACTAATGGGCAAATAAGTTTCGAGTCTCTGGCCACTTGATGTTTCAAAACAAATTCAGCTTGCGGAGACTTTGTCATTTAGGCTTAGGCGCTTGCGGTGATCAGCACGCCATTCATTGTTGCGCCAGAGAACGCCAAACCTCATTACCTTGAGCAAACTTGCCTCCAGAACAAAGAACCTAGCCAATTTAATCTCAGATGTGCTGCCTTGGTAGTCGATCAAATCAATTTCTGTAAGATGGAGATCAAGGCATTCGATGAGATTGTTATAGTGCAGCACATTTTTCACTTTCGGGTCTTTTTTATCTACAAAAGAAGAGAACATATTAGAGCAGCTGGCTGTATAAGATTGTCGTGTCATCAAGAGGTACCAATATCATTAGCTCATACGATAGGGTTGGCTGGCTAGTGATATTTTTTCACTCTCTCTCTCTCTCTCTCTCTCACTCTCTTTCTGTTTCCTCTCATTTAACTAGGAGCACGTGAAGAGCCTGGGCATTTGTTGCCTTCCACTATGTGGCCGATGCCATATTTCACAAAAGTATGCCACATAATACGCATCGATGTCAAATCAAAAGATTTTGGCACCACTCTCGCGATGTGAGAGTTGGCACCGCTGTGCACATAGACCCACATGTATAAACAAATCAATCAAACCAACTACACCAGCCTCTCACAATCCCAAACAAGTGTTTTTTTATTGCCTCAGTCCTCTCTCTCTCCCACCAGGTGAGCAATGGAGGGGCATCGATGCCAAATGCATCACAAGTGAATTTGGCACATGTTTTGGCCTACATAGCCCACTTTTGTACTCCCTCCGTCCCAAAATTCTTGTCTTAAATTTGTCTAAATACGGATGTATCTAGTTACATTTTAGTGTATACATCCGTATCTAAACAAATGTAAGACAAGAATTTTGGGACAGAGGGAATACTACCTCGTATTTAGTATAAAATTTTGACCATAGATTTACCTAAGAAAATGCCAATGCATGTCACTAAAAATTACACCATTTGAAATTATGTTCAAATACGAATCCAACGATATAGTTCTTAGTGACATGCATTATAGCATTAACATTTTGTCAGTTAAATCTATGGTCAAATTTGGATACTACAAAATTGGAAGAGTAAACCAGGACGGAGGTAGTACTCGCTCTTAGGGTAACCATAGAGTTACTGGAGTAGTCTTACTTTCCACTATGACTAGCCTAGGCTACTATAGTAGTACAGCATAAAAACGATGCAGGTGATCACGTGAGAAAAAAATACTAAAAAAATTTCTTTCGGTGCAGCGCGTAGATGCAGTTTTGGACACTACACTTGTCATTGTAATTTGGGAAAATTACGAAAAAATTGAGCTACATTGTGATTACCGTTTACTTATAGGAAAGAAGTTTCACCTCGATGAGTAGCTTATCCGTGCACGGAAAGCATGTAAGGAATCCAACAACTTGATCCAGATTGGGGCCGATAGATTTTAGTGCTAAGATCTTCCTTTGCGCATGGGTGGGTCAAGCTTGTGGGAATCATTTTACGGAAGGCGGTCGTAAATACATCAAGAAGAAATTTAAAAATGTGAATTTGAAGAAGACGGAGAAGAAGATGAGTGATGTACCTAAACGATTACGGATCCAATAAAGAGTTTGGAGAATTTGGCAGATGAGTACACCAACATTGTCAATTTCGGCGCATCAATGACCCTGATTTTTGTTGGACCTTCTAGATCCGATACAAGCAATCTCTCAAGGAAAGGCGCATTCTCAATGACCATAACGTGGAACAGCTGGAGTGATCTCTTCCCAATTGATGTCTTGTTGCGGGGCCAGCAAGACACATAAATCCATCGGAGATTCGTCGAGGCAATGTGGAGGCTAATGAACCCGTGGATCTGCTCAAGACGAAGGTACTCCATAGCCTTCTTCGAGATGACAACGTCGGAGAGGTCGAGCTACTTGAGTTGAGGGAGAAGAAGGGCGGGCGCGGCATTAATCTGGGGAAGATAGCAGGAGCTGAAGCTGGCGCGATGCAGCGTTGGCGTGAGGCGGAGCACGGACGGCAGCAGAGAGCGACATCGTCCAGCTTCAAAGCTGAGCTCCTCGAGCTGATCTAGGGCGGGGGATAAGAACCACTCGTCGAACTTGGGTTGGACCTTGCAGTTGGTACTGAACATGCGGATGTCAAGGCGTCTGGCTGGCCCAGGGTGCGATGAAAGGATCTTGGAGACTGCGGCCATGCGTTTGCAATCCCCATCGTAGAGGCAACTATCGACGGTGAGGTTGAGGGGGACGCAGCGCTAGAGGGGGCGCCACCGCCGGGAGAGCAGGGCGGTCCGCACGGCAGATATGGTGGGGAGGAGGCCGATGATGACGAGCAGCATGTCATCGGGGAGGCTAATGATGAAGTCCAGGCTCGCCGGATGCGGTTTTGGCTCGAGCCGCCTCCGCTTGTTGGCTGCCTCGCCGTCCATCTCAACCGGCGGCGACGCCGGTGTACACATGTGCTGGTGTGTGTTATGTGTTGGGTGTGCGCGAGTGCGTCCTTCTGTGCATGCCGCCACAAGTGGTGAATTGTGCGCGAGTGCGTCCTTCGCGCGCAAGAAGTGTGTCCTCAATGCGCCCTCAATTTACTAGCGTGTGGGGTGCTACCCCGAGTGGTTTCAACTTTGTTTACTTCAGCACATGTTAGATGGGCCTCTGGTTTACTTATTTTCACCCATTGCCACATGGGCCAGCACACGAAGATACAGAACACGAGCTGACAAGGCAGCATGTGGATTAGTTGGCTGGTCAACTAAACAATATACGGAGCTATACGCTGACACGGTGAGCGTATAATCCGTCGGTTATATCGACTAGAGGGGGGGTGAATAGGCGATTTTTATGAATTCTTCACTAAGGAATTTACCGGTGAGGAAATTCCTTAGCGAAGAACTACTTGCAGCAGAATAAGTACTCAGAAGTAAGCATAACAGAATACAGGCATAGTCATCATGATGAAATGAAGACAAGCACAGAGTACAGAAAGCGTAATCACAGGATAACACAAGATGAAGACAAACAGACTGGAGAAATTGAACTGAGGAAATTGAGAAAGTCTTCAAACACAGATATGAACAATCACTCAACATAGTAATGAGGAAATGAAAGAGTTGAGGAAATAGAACCAGTAAGGTTGGTAAAGACAATGATTTGGTAGACCAGTTCCAACTGCTGTCTCAGTTGTACGTCTGGTTGGAGCGGCTGAGTATTTAAACTTGAGGACACACAGTCCCGGACACCCGATCGCTGAGCACGCAGCTCAGGACACCAAGTCCTCACCGTATTCTCCTTGAACTAAGGTCACACAGACCTCGTCCAATCACTCGTCGTAAGTCTTCAGGCAACTTCCAAACCTTCACAGACTCGGTCACTCGGCGATCCACAATTCCTCTTAGATGCTCTAGACCATGGCGCCTAACCGTCTGGAAGAAGCCTGATCTTCAAAGGTAACAAGCGTCGGATCCACAGGATCAATCTCTTGATGATGCTCAATCACTTTGGGTTTGTAGGTATTTGGGTTTGGGTTTTCCTCACTTGATGATTTTCGATCAAAGTCCTCGGAGGATGGGATGCTCTCAAATGACAAGTGTCGGTTTCTCTCGGAGCAGCCAACCAGCTAGTGGTTGTAGGGGCGGCTATTTATAGCCTAGGAGCAGCCCGACATGATAAGACATAAATGCCCTTCAATGATATGACCGTTAGGTAGATAAGATATTTTGAGACAGTGGCGACAAGACAAAGAACGATCGGAAATTTGACTCTCAAATTCCTCGGGGCTATCATGTTCCTCCTTGTGTAGGCAATCCGCATTTGGCGAATTCCTAACTCCTCGGTCGAACAAATTCCTCGTGACGGAAGAACTTCGTCTCACATCCTTTGAATAAATAGACTGAAGCTGTATGAGATTTCCAATGGCTTCACTCGAAGGGATTGGTAGGTGTAGGATTTTGAGTTGAGCATCACATGGAAATTTTTCCTTAGTATTTCCTCGACCCCCTTTAATAGTACAGTGTTTCCTATGACTCAAGAAAGAGAAAACGAAACTACGAAAACAAAAGTCTTCACGCTCCATGTTCCTCAAATGAATACCAAGTCTTCAAGGTCACACCAATTTCTTCACTTTCAAAGTCTTCAGAAAGTCTTCAGAATACCAAAGTCTTTAGTCGAAGAACTTCATTTTTAGGGGTCGACTTTATCTGTAAATATCAAACTCCTCATAGACTTATAGACCTGTGTACACTCATAAACGCATTAGACCCTTAACCTATAAGTCTTCAATACACCAAAATCACTAAGGGGCACTAGATGCACTTACAATCTCCCCTTTTGGTGATTGATGACAATATAGGTTAAGTTTTCAACGGGATAAACATATGAAGTGTAAATACTGATATTGAGGAATTTGATTGCAAGATATAGAAGAACTCCCCCGAAGATGTGCATAGTGAGAATTTGCTTTTGAGGCAATGCACACTTGAAGAGTTGAATCATGGAGATCTCCCCTATATCTTGTAATTCATACACGCATTTGACATATAACATGAAGAATTTGAAATGCATGATGAAATATGGTGACTGATGTAATTCAGCATGCGTGCAATAACATTAACGAGGAATAAGCATGCAGAAGAACACATCAAGAGTATCAGAGCACCATCGGGTTTAAGATTACAACTCGATCCAATAAAGTTTCAGAAGAGCGAGAGTTGTAACTTAGTAGGAAAAAACGCCCATATAATAGACCCGCTTGAAGACTAACTCAACTTTCTCCCCCTTTGTCATCGAATGACCAAAAGGATCGGCGAGGACTAACATACGAAGAATATCAAGTTGATGGAGGCGCCGGCGTTATCGGGATCGTTTGTCGTAGTAGGGCCTGCCTTGATGTCGTCCAAGTCTTCATTTTCATCGGTGTCGCGATGAAGAATAAGAGTTAGCCACCAAGGAAGGAACTTTGACCTTCTTGTATTTCTTTGGAGGAGGTGCAGACCAGTCAAATTCTTCCTTGAGACCCATTTTCTTGAGATCTTCTTTTTGTAGACATGAGCAGAACAACCTGTGTGCGGTTGAAGGTTTCATGGAGGTAGTATTGGTTTTCTTCACTTGCATTGTGTGTTGGGGTCATGTTGTGAATAATTGAACCAAAGCGGCGCTTGACCCATTTATGATTGCGATCAACTTTACGATGAAGGCGAGGAGAAGCTCACGATCGGTCATCATCACAGGTCTTTGTGGCTTGAGGATTTTGCTTGGCAGATTTGTTGGCGGCGAGTTATGTGTGGCGAGTCATCATTGGTGGAGTAGGATGCAGCCTTGCGAAATTGACCATCAATGGACGAATGCCTTCATCTATAACAGCAATGCCTTGCCCTTGTCATCGGTGAGGAATATGTCCGTTTGAGGACTTCAATTGGAGGCAAGTAGCTGCAGTGGTTGAGTATCAGCCTTGTAATTGAGTGAAGACCTTGTCTGATGAATCTCATAATCCATGGTGCATAAGCCTTGACTCAAAAGGTGACATAGCAATGTTTGCGAGTCCTCATGAAGAAATCATGGAAGTTGGCAGAACACCATGAATGATATTGAAAAGCATATTATTCATGATGCCAACGACTTCTTCATCATTTGAGTCGTGGCCTTTGATAGGACTCATTGTCTTCGACAAAATGCGATAGACAGTCCGAGGCACATACAGTAATTCCTTGACGAGGAATTTGGCTCGTGGGGCCTGCCCTGGCTTCAAAGGCTTCATCAGCACTTGCATGTAATGATTTGTAAGCTCAGGTTCACTATAGACACAACGAGCACCATCAAGGGGAGGACTGAGTGGGAGGGCACGAAGCAATTCAGTTTGTTGGTGCCTTGTAGTGATTATTTTCTGACATCCAGTCCAGCACCCATGAGTTCACATCTTCAGAATCTCCTGTGATGTGCAGCGTCGCATAGAACTGAAGAATGAGTTCTTCATTCCAATCACATATGTCAGTGCAGAAGTTTAACAATCCAACGTCGTGAAGAACACTGAGGACTGGCTCGAAGCCCGACAGAGATTCCATGTCCACATGAGGAACGTGTGCGTGATCGAAAACTTTGTCTTTGTTGAATATCATAGAGGAATAGAAATTTGCTTGACTAGCAGTCCAGAAACGCCTCTTCCTTATGCGAGAAGAGTCATATGGGTTGTAGTCAGTGACGAATACATGCTCGCTAAAGAAATCTTCAGCCTTGAACTTTTGCTTTCATGAGAATGGATCCTTTGGCTTGGGCAGAGGAGTGTCTGTGAGTTGCATCACGACCTCAGGAATCGCAATCTCAGGTTCTTCAGGCTGAGGAATTTCTGGTTCCTCTTCAGTGGCAGTCTGTGTTTTCAAAGGATCAGCAGCAGCAGTTTCTTCAGCACTAGTGGCTTGATTTTCTTCATGCACAGACGAGGTGGGATGAGTTTCTTCAGAACCCATTTGAACGGTTGGTGCAGGGGACTGAGGTATTTGTTGTAGTGGGGTGAAGAGTGGAGAATTGGGGTGCTGACTTTCCCAAAAGTCATCATTCATCACTGGCGTAGTGCATCCAATATCCATGTCGTCATCGTCAATTTCTTCAATGCCAGCCTCTTCAACTGTGAACTGAGGCATTGGCGAGGAAATGATTGGTGTTGAAGGGATCGTATCCACTTCAATTTCTTCATCAATCTGCTCTGACGAAGCAGCAGAATGATTTTCTTCATCAGATCCGCTAGGGATCACATATTCTTCACCAAAAGGAACAAGGTCCTTTGATGGCATGGTTGAGATCAGAACAGTATCAATGGGATTTTCGAACGAGCTGGTCATAGGCTTCATTTTCTTCGGAGCTGAAGAATCTGAAGCAGCTGATGCTTTCCTTTTCTTCTCTGCAGCTCGCTCTGCAACCTTGGTCTTCTTCACATCTGATGCAGATGGAAGGATAGAAGTTGGTGTAGGCGCAGGAGGAGCTGAGGAATCTGGTTGATTTGCTTCAGGCTCAACTGATGCAGTTGCCCTGACTTCTTCATTTTCTTCACGCGCACCACTAGTGGATGCCACAGCAATTTCTTGGTGGTGGAATGCAGTCATCAGCCTGGAACTAGCATTTTCTTCAGCAGATTCGAAAGTCATCGGTGGTCTTGGCATGTTCATCGGTTCTTTGAGCGAAGCTTGACTGAGGAATTTCTTGTTGTGTTGGAGCTGCAACATTGGTGAACTTCTCAGTCAGTTTAACAAACCTGACTTTGGCTCCTTGCCAATCAACATAATAAGCATCAAAGTCATCGTTGAGGGCTTTGATTTTAGACTGAATTTTGATGAGTTCATCAGTTGTCATTTTGACAACGTTTTTCCTCAGGAACTTCTCTTTCCTGAACTGAGCCTTCTTGATCTGCCTGACCTTCTCAAAATTCCATTTCTCTTCAGAGATGAAATGGGTCAGCATGTGACTTTGTCTAGGAGTCAAATGGAAATCAGGCATAGGAGTGTCTGGATCCTTGTGCCAGAGATCAATGTAACCGAGGATCAATTTAGGATCCAATAGCAGTGGCACAAGTGTGCCTTTGGCTCTAGCGGCCCTTTCTTGTCTGTCTCTGATGATTTCTGCAAGTTCATCATCATCAGCTTCATCGTCATATGGCACTTGGAAGACAACCTGTTTCTTCTTCGGACTTGGCCGAGGACCTCGTCCAGCCGTTGCCTTTGTCTTCAGCAGAGTGGGGCCTGATGAAGAATTTGGTGCAGCTAAGGAACTCATTTGAGACACGGAGGCAATAGAGATACTGCAGTCCTTTGTACGTGGCGGATGCACAGTCTTGAGGACTTTGCCGAGCAGGTGAGGACTTTGGAGGAGGGCCGAGGATTTTGGAGGAGCAGGATCAGCATGAGGAATTGGCCGTGAGGGCTTTGAAGATTCTGGCCGTGAGGGCATTCTTTGAGAACTAGGCCGTGAGGGCCTGTCGGTGAAGCACTTGGCTTGTGCGGGCTTCTTTGCCATTGATTTCCTAGGCACAGAGGCCTTAGTGGTGGCAGCAGCAGCAGAGTCTTCATTGAATTTCCTCTTTGCTTCTTTGGCTTGTCTCGCCAACTTGGCTTGGCGCTTGGCCCATTCTTGGGAAAATCCTCACCACGCTTGATCTTTGGTGGGAATCGACTTCTTGGCCGGTGCCAATGGAGCTCTTGGGCATGGAGGATTAAGTGTGAATTTCTTCATATAGTTTGGAGTAACATACTTGTACTCCCTCCATTCTCTTTCCCATCTCCTTTCAATCCTCTGTATGCGCACCTTGCACGAATTTTTGTCCTCCTTGCCAAATTTGGCCTCATCAGAGTCAATATCCGGCATAGATGTCCTCGGGGATTTCAAAAGCAGTCATGACCTCGGGCTTCTTTCCTCCTTTACGTGGCTTCTTCATGCGCCATATTCTTGATTGAGGAATTTGAACAATCGAATTCTCGAAGAAGTATGCAACTTTTCTTCGAGGAATGTTGCAAATGAGTTAAGTTGATAAGAACCTAGTGATTCAGCGGCAGACATGAGTACCTGTGAACAGAGTATAGTTGCGAGGAATTTGGAGAGGTCATATGCGTTCTCAGAAGGTTTTTCAAAAAGAACAAGTTTGAGGAATTTGACCAGATGAGTCTTGAAGAATTTCACTAAGCGTTCTTAGTCTTAGGTTCCAGAGTTGTACAGATCAGAAATCCGCACAATTGAGGAATCTTGAAGAGAAATTATTGCTTAGAGAAACGAATCAAGAACAGATGACATAAGAGGTGTTTGGTGTGTGAGGATTTGAAGAATAAAACACCTTTGAAGATTTTGTAGAGAAAATTTGAATCAAAGAGGGCAGTAAAAGTAACTTTTAATTACGCTGGACGAAGAACACGATTTAACCGTGAGGCGGAGTGGTGAAGTTCGTCGATTCAGATCTTCCACGCCCTAACTTCGGCGGAGGAAGACAGCTTCGGCGGCGACGGAGTGAAGATTTCCACGGCCGGCGCGAGTACGACGGCGACGAGGTCGAGGCAATGAAGCTCCTCCTCACCGGCGACGATGGAGTAGCGGCGGTGCTAGGGTTTGAGAAGCTCGAGCGGGAGAGAGAGAGGTCGAGCGGAGTAAAGGAAGTAAGGAAGGGGTGAAGGGGTATTTATAGTCACGGTGAAAAACTGTTCGCCCGAAGATTTAGGACGAACGTGCCCCTGGCCCTTCTCATTCGCATGACATGTGTCACCCACGTACTGAAAAGTGGAGATCGTGTTAGATCGTGGGTGAATAGATAAGTCTATCATGGGAAACGGAACGGTTTGAGCGGAAAGCCGAAAATTTTGGATAAGATAAGTTCAAAGTTCCGTTCGCAAATTCTTCAGCTGACAAGGACACAATGAAGATTTTGAACGAGTTTCAAATAGAACGCACATGAAGAATTTGTGAATAGATTGGGTTGAGTATAGCATAGAGGGGGGAGGGTCCGATCACATTCACTTAGCAAAAAATGCAACTTGAAGAAATAGCCATAAGTGAATGTTGTAGAGGACATAAACCCATATATATTTATATAGCCAATGAAGAAAAAGCAGCGAAGCAGTGAAGATTTTGCAAAGTTGAAGAATTTGAAAAAGCGGAGAATTTCAAAACTGAGGAAAAAATCAAATTGAAGATTTTCAACTTTGGTGGTGGCGTGACCCACCGTATAAGAATGATGATTCAGACACCGCGTACAATTGTCGTAGGGTTCTGAGAATCAAATTCTTCATTAATTTCTTCACACTTAGAGTGTTATTCTTCATTGATTGAAGGAAAGCGTTTCTTCATGTGTTGCACATCTAAGTCATCAATTTTGCATAAGTGTTAGGATGAGTCTCCTTTTCAAAGAACATTCGAAGACTCTAAGATATTTAGCTCACACCACAACTTGCTAAATCTCTTCTCATCCAAGGGCTTTGTGAAGATATCGGCTAACTGTTCTTCAGTCTTCACATGCTCGATGGAGATGTCGCCCTTCAACACATGATCACGAAGAAAATGATGACGAACCTGAATGTGCTTTGTCTTGAGTCTTGAACTGGGTTATGAGCAATCTTGATGGCACTCTCATTGTCACGATGAGAGGCACATTCTTCATGTTGATGCCGTAGTCCTTGAGAGTTTGCTTCATCCACGACAATTGAGCACAGCAAGAACCAGCAGCAGTGTACTCGGCGTCCATGATGAGCGGTGATCGTGATTCTGTTTCTTCGAGGACCAACGGACCAAAGATCGTCGAGGAAATGACAAGTACCGGATGTTGACTTGCGGTCCACATGATCACCGGCATAGTCGAGTCAGAATATCCAATGAGATCAAAAGCAAAGCCCTTGGGGTACCATAATCCTAGTGTTGGTGTGTGAGCTAGATATCAAAGAATATGCTTCACAGCCTTATGGTGTGATTCCTTCGGGGTAGCTCGAAATCAGGCACACATGCAAACACTAAGCATTATATCTGGCCTAGATGCACATAAGTACAATAAAGAACCAATCATGGAGCGGTATACCCTGTGATCAAAGTCAATACCATTTTCATCAGTGCATAGATGGCCATTTGTGGGCATAGGAATTTTGACGCCTTTGCAATCTTGCATGCCGAATTTCCTCAGAACATCCTTGAGGTATTTCTCCTGAGATATGAATATGCCATTGCGCTGTTGACGAATTTGAAGACCATGCCCGAGGAGCCTGCTTGAGGCCATAGAGGGCCTTGTTGAGTCTGAAGACTTTGTCAGGATTCTTTGGATCTTCAAAACCTGGGGGTTGAGCAACATATACTTCTTCCTCAAGCTTACCATTGAGGAATGCACTTTTCACATCCATTTGATATAAAGTGATATCATGATGATTAGCATAAGCAAGTAATATCACGAATAGCCTCAAGTCTAGCAACAGTGCAAAAGTTTCATCGAAATCAATTCCTTCAACATGTGTGTAGCCTTGAGCTACAAGTCGTGCCTTATTCCTCACCACAAGGCCATTTTCATCTTGCTTGTTGCGGTAGATCCACTTTGTGCCAATGATATTATGCTTGCGAGGATCTGGACGTTTGACCAGTTCCTAGATGTTGTTGAGCTCGAACTGATGTAATTCTTCTTGCATGGCCTGAATCCACTCAGGCTCCATAAATGCTTCATCTACCTTAGTGGGCTCTGTGATAGAGACAAAAGCATAGTGCCCACAAAAGTTAGATAAATGTGAAGCTTTTGAGCGTGTGAGAGGACCTGGTGCTTCAATGTCATCGATGATCTTTTCAACTTGCACTTCTTTTGCAATGTGAGGATGAGCTGGTTGTCGTCGAGGAATTTGATCAGCATTTTCTTCAGCATTGTCTTCAGGTGCATTAGCTCGACGTTCTTCATGTTCTGGAATGAATTCTTCAGCAGATTCTTCAGTAGGAATGACATTGAAAGTGCAACTATCCCTACGCGGTTTTGGTAATTCATAACAACATATAGCTCATTGAGCTAATGCTATTCCAAGATGAACATTTCAGGAAAGCTCAATGAATGGCATGGCATGGATGATGAAAGTGGATCCCTCAAAATGCTAATGACAAAGGATTGGCTCAAGCTCAAAAGCTCAAGACTCTTCATTTTATATTTTAGTGATTCATGATCACATTGCGTCTATAGGAAAAGCCAATACTATCAAGGAGGGATGAGGTGTTGCTTAATGAGCCTCTTGCTTCATGTGCTTAGTGATATGCTCCAAAACCCTCAGCTACTTTCTCACATCCACATATGACCTAAACCTAAAGCCAAAATCGGTCTCACCGATTCTTCCTATCTGGCGCCACCGATTTCATATGTCATAGCCACTGCCACAAACCCTAGGCAAATCAGTTCTACCGATAGGGATCTCGGTCTCACCGAGATAGGATTATAATCTCTCTGTTTCCTTTTCGTAACTTTTGGTCTCACGAAAGAGCGGATCAGTCCTACCGAGATTGCAATGTAAACTCTCTGTTTCCTTTTGTAACATTTGGTCTCACGAAAAGAGCAAATCGGTCCCACCGAAGTTTACGACCAACTCTCGGTTAGCTAATTACCAAAATCGGTCTCACCGAGTTTGTATGTCAGTCTCACCGAGATTACGTTATGCCCTAACCTAACCATATCGGTCCTACCGAGATGCATGTCGATCCACGAAAACCCTAACGGTCACTAGGTTTACTAAAATCGGTCGACCGAGTTTGTTGATTCGGTCCCACCGAGATTTGTAAATTGTGTGTAACGGTTAGATTTTGTGTGGAGGCTATATATACCCCTCCACCTCCTCATCATTCGTGGAGAGAGCCATCAGACAAACCTACACTTCCAACTTACCATTTCTGAGAGAGGACTACCTACTCATGTGTTGAGGCCAAGATATTCCATTCCTACCATATGAATCTTGATCTCTAGCCTTTTCAAGTTGCTTTCCACTCAAATCTTCTTTCCACCAGATCCAAATCCTATGAGAGAGAGTTGAGTGTTGGGGAGACTATCATTTTAAGCACAAGAGCAAGGAGTTCATCATCAACACACCATTTGTTACTTCTTGGAGAGTGGTGTCTCCTAGATTGGCTAGGTGTCACTTGGGAGCCTCCGACAAGATTGTGGAGTTGAACCAAGGAGTTTGTAAGGGCAAGGAGATCGCCTACTTCGTGAAGATCTACCGCTAGTGAGGCAAGTCCTTCGTGGGCGACGGCCATGGTGGGATAGACAAGGTTGCTACTTCATGGACCCTTCATGGGTGGAGCCCTCTGTGGACTCGTGCAACCGTTACCCTTCGTGGGTTGAAGTCTCCATCAACGTGGAGGTACGATAGCACCACCTATCGGAACCACGCCAAAAACATCTGTGTCTCCAATTGCGTTTGAATCCTCCAAACCCTTCCCTTTACTTTCTTGCAAGTTGCATGCTTTAATTTCCGCTGCTCATATACTCTTTGCATGCTTGCTTGAATTGTGTGATGATTGCTTGACTTGTCCTAAGATAGCTAAAATCTGCCAAACTCTAAAACTGGGAAAAGGCTAAGTTTTTAATTGGTCAAGTAGTCTAATCACCCCCCTCTAGACATACTTCAAGGTCCTACAAGTGGTATCAGAGCCTTGGTCTCCATTTGCTTTGATTTCCATAGCTTTTGGTGGTCATAGCCTTGGTTTCACAACCTAGGAGAGTATGGCGTCTAGCGAGGGAAATTATCACCGTAGAGGTCCTTACTTTGATGGTACTAATTTTGCTAGTTGGAAGCATAAGATGAAAATGCATATTCTCGGACATAACCCCGTCATTTGGGCAATTATTTGTATTGGCTTGCAAGGTGAATTCTTTGATGGGAGAGAGCCGAACCGTGAAGCTAATGCGGAATAATTGAAGATGTTGCAATACAACGCTCAAGCTTGTGATATCATCTTCAACGGATTGTGCCCCGAAGAATTCAACAAAATCATCCGTCTTGAGAATGCAAAGGAAATTTGGGATACTTTGATTGATATGCATGAAGGCACCGAATCCGTCAAGGAATCCAAGTTGGATGTGCTCCAAAGTCAGCTTGACAAGTTCAAAATGAAGGATGGTGAAGGTGTCGCTGAAATGTACTCTAGGCTTGCACTTATCACAAATGAAATTGACGGCTTAGGGAGTGAAGAGATGACCGACAGATTCATCATCAAGAAGATCCTAAGAGCATTGGATGGAAAGTATGATACCGTGTGCACATTGATTCAAATGATGCCAAACTACAAAGATCTCAAGCCAACAGAAGTCATTGGAAGAATTGTTGCTCATGAGATGTCACTTAAGGATAAGGAGGAACTTCACAGCAAGTCAAGTGGTGCTTACAAAGCCTCAAGTGAAGCCCCCACATCATCAAGTGAGAAACAAACCTTCAATGAAGAATTGAGCTTAATGGTGAAGAACTTCAACAAATTCTACAAGAGTAGAAGCAAAGAAAGAAGCTCCAAATCAAGGTCTTACAATGACAAAAGATCTTCTAGTCGAGGCGAAATTGCTACAATTGTGGGAGACCGGACACTATTCAATGAGTGTCGGCACCCTACAAGAGAAAGAAGACTCTCCAAAAGAAGAAGTAGAAGAGAAGAATCACCACCAAGAGAGAGGAGGAGTAGAGATGATCGTTATGAGCGAAGACCCTCACGGAGAAGCAAGGATTAGGAAAGGAAGGACAAGTCATCAAGAGCTACACAAAGCGAAGACATCAAGCTCATGTTGGTGAATGGGTATCCGCTCCGACCCGACCATCACTTGAGAGAAGCTATCACTCCGACTCGGATATACTCAAGATGAAGGTGTTGCCGGTCTAGCACTTGTGTCAACCAACTCCTACGACATATTTGAATCACCAAATGAAGGAATTGGTAGATGCTTCATGGCCAAAGGTCCTAAGGTAACACATCCTGAGTATGTTGATTTCAATAGTGATGAAGATGACTTGCTAGGTGATGATGATTTACTTGTTGACAACTCTAGTTATGAATACTATGATGAAACGTCAATTAATCATGCTAATCTAGTTGAAACGAATGACAATGATAAGGAGAAAATTGAGCGTCTAACTAAACAACTAAACACTCTTAAGTTAGCTCATGAAACTATCTTTGAAGATCATCGAGAACGTTTAAGGGCTCATGAGAAGTTAAGCTTTGAAAAGCTCAATCTTGAGCAAGAGCATGAGTTCTTAAAAGCAATCAATGATGATCTCCGTAAGAAAAGTTCTTCTTACATTTCCAAGCGTTTACTCTTATCTACTTACATGCCTCAAGTCAAGTCTAGTAACAAGAACAAGAAAGATTCTTCTTCTAGTAGTAACAATAACAATGATAAATCCAATATTGTTGCTTCTAGTAGTTCTCTTGATTCCACTAATGATTCTCTTAGCCAAGTTACACTTGAGCAAGAAAATAGCTTATTGAAGGAATTATAGAAAGGTGTATACAAGAGCCTTGCGGGAGTAAGCAATTCGAGGAAATTATGCGCAAGCAAGGAAGGCACGGAAGAATCAAGGTGTTGGTTTTGAGCGAAAGTTCAATGCCAATGGAGTTGAGTGGGAAGAAGATCAATACCCCAAGGCGAAGTTTGTTCCTCAACAAGAGAAGTATGATCCTACTTCCTTCAAGGAACACAAGCACAAGATGATCTTCCACCACAAGACCACAAGGGCAAGGACAAGCTTCAAGAAGAGATTGATGCATTTGAAGAAGCACCTAAGGTCTCAGTCAAGTGGATTCCCAAGACTACGTCAAGTTCTACCTCATCAAGTACAACTACAACTCCAAGGGTTCCCATCAAGATGATGTGGATCCAGAAGAATAAGAACTAGAGAGTTCTTGAGGGTGACTCCGCCAACATATTTCACTCATATCATTATGGCAAGGAAAAGTGCAATCAACTTCCATATCTTGCACTAGTTCAAGGAGTCACAAATCCTCATGTTGGTAAGGCAAGGGACAAGGTAACCTAATGATTTCATGGACATCATTTTGTGTGTGCATCACTCTATGTCTATGGATATACTTGTTTGTTCCTTGTGGGACTAACCCATGTAGGTATTGAAAGTGCAACTCACTCCAAAGGATTGTTCCAAAAAGATCTACATCAACATTGAGCATCCACATCTTCAACACCTACATGAAGTCATCATCGACAAAACTCAAGGTTAGTTCATCCCTCTAAGGGGGGATCTCACATCTAGGGGGAGCTTAACTCTAAGAATTGACTCAAAGCAACTCTAATGATGTGAACACATAAATGCTTTATGTAAAAGT
This sequence comes from Aegilops longissima, assembly GCA_021605205.1. Lineage (NCBI taxonomy): Eukaryota > Viridiplantae > Streptophyta > Magnoliopsida > Poales > Poaceae > Aegilops > Aegilops longissima. The sequence goes on from CM038679.1 coordinate 59,017,901, forward strand.
GGTAACCCCACTTGAGCTTAAACGATGAGTATGACCTATGATCAAATGTTCTCATTTGACTCCTAAGTCAATATACTCATATATAGATGACCTCATAAAACCCTCACGTGCTTTCGGTGCAAATTTAGAATTGTGATGAGGATCTCTAATCCAACATTTAGCACCAAAGACTTTGAAGTAACTCACATTGTGTTTCTTGTCAGTGAGGAGTTCATAGGAAGTCTTCTTGAAGAATTTGTGAAGATATACTCTGTTGATGATGTGGCACGCAGTATCAATTGCATCAATCCAAAAACGACGAGGCTTCTTGTACTCATCAAGCATAGTGCGAGCCATCTCAACAAGAGTTCTATTCTTGCGCTCCACGACGCCATTTTGTTGAGGAGTATAAGGAGCAGATAACTCATGAGTAATACCAAGTTCATCAAGATAGTCATCAAGACCGAAATTCTTGATATCAGTTCCATTTCCACTCCTGATGTGCTTGATCTTCACACCAAAGTTGGTTGAAGCCTTTGAGGAAAATCGTTTGAAGACTTCCTGCACTTCATGTTTGTAAGTAACAATGTGTACCCATGTGTAACGAGAGTAATCATCAACAATAACAAATCCATATAGAGATGCATCATTAGTGATTTCATTGAGTAATGATTAGGACCAAAGAGGTCCATGTGAAGCAATTCGAATGGTCGAGTAGTGGTCATGATAGTCTTATTGGATGCTTGGCCTTGGTCATTTTCCAGCTTCACTGGCTCCACACAAGTGATCCTTGAGGAATTTGACATTCTCAATGCCAATGACATGCTTCTTCTTCTGGCGTGTGCAAATTCCTCATGCTGCGTGACCAAGTAAATCGATGCCATAGCCAGCCTACGAAGCTTTGCAAGTAGGCACACGGCTGGTTCTTGGTCTGTAGAGAAATCAACAATATACAAGTCTCCTCTCCTAAAGCCTTCGAAGACTTTGGAATGGTCAGATTCCATAACCACAACACACCGATACTTGCCAAAGACAACAACCATATTAAGATCACAAAGCATTGAGACAGACATAAGGTTGTATCCTAAGGACTCAACAAGCATGACTTTGTCCATGTGTATGTCCTTAGAGATCGCAACCTTACCTAGACCCAATACCTGACTTTTGCCTTTGTCAGCGAAGATGATATGCTTCAGATGTGACGGTGATAAGGAGAATCCATCAATAGATTCTTGTCACCAGTCATGTGATTTGTACATCCACTATCGAGGACCCACTAAGAGGCTTTGGGTTGATCATCCTGTAGACGAATTAGTGCAGCTTACGAACTCATATACTTCATCAGTGAAGAATATGATATCAAATTCATCAGAAGAATTTCATCATGCAGTAAAACAGATATAGCAGTAGGAGGACGTATGAAATGAAAGTTCATTTCATCATTATTAGCCTGCGTCCTTTCAGGCATTTTTGTCAGGCCCCCAGCAAATTCTTCACACGTTAAAGCACGTCTGGAGACCTGACCCTGCAGAAGAGATTAGTTCTTTTTTTTCACCACCCACATCTGAAGGGGTGGCAAAGAGTTCATCACTCTGCGAGCTCCATATGAGAATGGCGGCAAAGAAGCCAGACCATTTCGTTTCACATAAGAGGGGTTAGGGTAAGCATATGAATAAGCAAAGAAATTCTTCGAGGACTTATGAACATAATGGTTTGAAGAATAATGCACATATTCATAGCCCTTAGCTCTACCCTGCGAAACAGAGTTGTTAGCACGATGATATTCATATGAGGACTTTGATCCTATTGAGGAATTTGATCCATATGAGGAATTTGATCTGGGGTTCCTATTCTTCACAGGTGGTGTCATGAGGACATTCACCTGAAGACTTTCAAGGCACCTTTTGGGAACCCAGATTTTCTTCATAGGGGAACCGTTCTTGCAGTTAGTGCCAACATATCTAGCAAATACTTCACCATTCTGATTTTTGAACAGTTTATAGTTGGAGCCAAATACTCATCAGAAGAATGAGGAGATTCACATGTAAAGCCAGATAAGTTGGATGGATCAACTGGAGGTCCCTTTGCAGCAACCCATGAGGTTTTGGGGTACTGCTCAGGCTTCCAGTATGTACCATCAGCATTGATTTCCCTCTCAAAGGAAATACCCTCTTTCCTAGGGTTCATGTTGAGGATCTGCTTTTTAAGCACATCACAAAGAGGCGATGCCCTTTGAGGCTTTTGTACATGCTGTCATGTACAATTCCTTCAACCCTGCATTGTCGGTGATACTAGCAATGTCCTCGGATGAGGAATTAGTGATAGCAGAGGCGGTGAAGAATTTGTAACAATTGAAGCATTTGAACATTGGTGAAGAATTAGCGATTCACGTTCAATGCACTTTAAGCATGGAGGAACAAATTCTTCCTGAGAAGCGCTGATTTGTTGAGCAAGCAATGAATCGCGCTCCTTCTGAAGATCTTCATAACTCACTCTTAGCTTCTCAAGATCTTGCTTTCTTTGAAGAAATTCATAAGAGAGCTTCTCATGATCAGATAAGAGAGTGTTATGATGACCTTGAAGGCTGTCAAACCTAGACTGAAGTCTCTGAAGATTTTCAGTCAAGGCTTTAGTGCGATCCATTTCACCCAACATATCATCACTTTTGTCTAGCATGTTTTGAACCTTTTCAAAAGCCCTTTGTTGTTTTACAGCAATCTTAGCAAGTTTAGAGTAGCTGGGCTTGAGGTTTTCATCAAATTCATTCTCACTAGATTTAGAGGAGGTATATTTGATTACCTTGGCACCCTTTGCCATGAAGCAATAGGTCGGAGCGTAGTCATCATTATCTTCATCAGCCTTGTTGGTGAGGTCATTCTCTTCAGAGTTGAAGATAGACTTCTTGCGAATCACGATGGCGAGCCAAGCTCGCCACACCAGACTCGGACTCCTCAGATGCCTCCTCTTCCTCATGTTCCTCTAATTCGGTCTCAGAGTCCATTTCCTTGCCAATGAATGCCCGAGCCTTCTTGGAGCTGCTCTTCTTGTGAGATGAAGACTTCCAGGATTTTGATGATGAAGATTTTGATGATTTCTTCTTCTTCTTAGCGTCATCAGAACTGTAATCCTTGTATTTCTTCTTCTTTAATTCTTTTTCCCACTGAGGACAATCTTGTATATAGTGACCAGGTTTCTTGCATTTGTGGCATAGCCTTCTCTTGTAGTCACTAGATGAGGAATCACTGTTCCTTGAGGATTTTCCAAAGCGGCCATGTCTTGAGAATTTTTGGAACTTCTTCACGAGCAGTGCTAGCTCCTGGCTCAATTCTTCAGGATCACCAAGGCTGCTACCAGAATCTTCACATTCAGATTCATACACTGCCTTTGCCTTCAGGGCACGTGATTTGCCATAGCCCGAACCATAGAGATCTCTCTTTTCAGCAAGCTGGAATTCATAAGTATTTAGCCTCTCGAGGATATCAGCGGGATCAAGTGACTTGTAATCAGCACGTTCTTGTATCATCAATGCCAGAGTATCAAATGAGGAATCAAGCGATCTCAACAATTTCTTCACCACCTCATGGTCGGTGATGTCAGTGGCACCAAGCGCTTGAAGCTCATTTGAGATGTCAGTGAGGCGATCGAAGGTTTGTTGAACATTTTCATTGTCGGGTCTTTTGAAGCGGTTGAAGAGATTTTGAAGAACATCAACTCGAGAGTCACGCTGAGTTGAGACTCCTTCATTTACTTTGGACAGCCTATCCCAGATAAGCTTAGCAGTTTCCAAAGCACTCACTCTTCTGTACTGTCCTTTGCTCAGATGGACACATATGATATTCTTCGCTTGAGAATTGAGTTGATTGAATCTCTTCACATTGGTAGCGTTCAGAGAGGGTGAGACAGAGGGAACACCATTTTCCACAACATACCAGAGATCGTTGTCAATTGCCTCAAGATGCATTCGCATCTTGTTCTTCCAGTAGGGGTAGTCCGTTCCATCAAAGGTAGGACACCCAGCCGAGACCTTGATCATACCTACGGTCGACATAACTAAAACTCCAGGCGGTTAAACCAAAATCGCACAGAACAAGGGAGTACCTTGCTCTGATACCAATTGAAAGTGTGTTATATCGACTAGAGGGGGTGAATAGGCGATTTTTATGAATTCTTCACTGAGGAATTTGCCGGTGAGGAAATTCCTTAGCGAAGAACTACTTGCGGCGGAATAAGTACTCAGAAGTAAGCATAACAGAATACAGGCAGTGGCGGAGGCAGAAAATTTGTATTAGGGGGGCCGAGGGATGTTAAGGCAGGTTAGAGAGGGACAAATCATATAAAGACATGCTTTTAGCAGCAAATAACCATGAATTCTGCATTGTTCATCGATAAATTAACTACAAATCCTTGATGTTAGGGGGGCGGGGCCCTGCTGGTCCCCTGTCTCTCGCCCTTGAATCGAGCATAGTCATCATGATGAAAGGAAGACAAGCACTGAGTCTGAAAGCGTAATCACAGGATAACACAAGATGAAGACAAGCAGATGAAGAAATTGAGTGAAGAAATTGAGAAAGTCTTGATCAAAGTCTTCAAACACAGATATGAACAATCACTCAACACGAAGAATGAGGAAATGAAAGAGTTGAGGAAATAGAACCGATAAGGTTGGTGAAGACAATGATTTGGTAGACCGATTCCAAGCTGTTGTCTCGGTTATGCGTCTGGTTGGAGCGGATGAGTATTTAAACACGAGGACACAGTCCGGACACCCGATCGTGAGCACGCAGCTCGGGACACCAAGTCCTCACCGTATTCTCCTTGAACTAAGGTCACATGGACCTCGTCCAATCACTCGTGGTAAGTCTTGAGCGACTTTCGAACCTTCACAGACCTCGGTCACTCGGCGATCCACAATTCCTCTTGGATGCTCTAGACCATGATGCCTAACCGTCTGGAAGAAGCACAGTCTTCAAAGGTAACAAGCGTCGGATCCACGCAGGATCAATCTCTTCAGCGATGCTCAATCACTTTGGGTTTGTAGGTATTTGGGTTTGGGTTTTTCCTCACTTGATGATTTTCGCTCAAAGTCCTCGGAGGATGGGATGCTCTCAAATGACAAGTGTCGGTTCTCTCGGAGCAGCCAACCAGCTCTCTGGTTCTAGGGGTGGCTATTTATAGCCTAGGAGCAACCGGCATGATAAGACATAAATTCCTTCAATGATATGACCGTTAGGTAGATAAGATATTTTGGGACAGGTGGGTAGCAGACAAGAACATGATCGGAAATTTGACTCTCAAATTCCTCATGGCTATCATGTTCCACACTATGTAGGCAATCCGCATTGGCGAATTCCTAACTCCTCAGTCAGAACAAATTCCTAAGCGACCAGAAGAACTTCTTCTTTGTCACTGAAGAAATTGACTGAACTGTATGAGATTTCCAATGGCTTCAATCGAAGGGATTGGTAGGTGTAGGATTTTGAGTTGAGCATCACATGGAAATTTTTCCTTAGTATTTCCTCGACCCCCTTTAACAGTACATTGTTTCCTATGACTCAAGAAAGAGAAAACGAAACTACAAAAACAAAAGTCTTCACGCTTCATGTTCCTCAAATGAATACCAAGTCTTCAAGGTCACACCAATTTCTTCACTTTCAAAGTCTTGAGAATACCAAAGTCTTGATCGAAGAACTTCATTTTTAGGGTCGACTTTCTCTGTAAATATCAAACTCCTCATAGACTTATAGACCTGTGTACACTCATAAACGCATTAGACCCTTAACCTATAAGTCTTCAATACACCAAAATCACTAAGGGGCACTAGATGCACTTACATCCGCTGGAGATCGTGATGGGACTACATGGGTGGGAGATCGAGTGACAAGGTGTGTCTTGTGATATAAGATGCCCGAGAGATATCGAGATAGGCGTATGGATGGAAGGAGACAATCGTGTATTCTTGATGGCTAGTAAGAGATAATCATACTTAGGAGGGTGGGGGAGTGCTTGCGCCTATGATGGAGTGAGGATTATGGTACTTAGAAGTGCGTGTAACATGGAGAGGAACAAGGGCGGAGAGTGTTGGATGGGTCTATATGTATAGCCTTGGCGAGATATGTGTATGTGTGAACCAGGGAGATATAAGGTCAGTTTGGCTTGCGTCTGAGCATCTTTTGCACTGCTTTGGGGTTGTGGCTGGATTTCATGCACGCTTGTTTGGTTGCTACCTGTGAAAAAGAAAGCCCGCTGGCCTGGGTTCCTTGCACTTTAATTAGCCTGGCTGGACTCGGACAACGCAAGTAGCTGGCCCAGCGACCGATTTGAACGCTGGCCATGCACAGTCGATGCGACCCACGAGGCTATGACAACATGGATGGATATTAGCATTAAATAATTGTTGCATGGATTGATTGATGGGACGTTGATGTTTTGCCTGGCCGAGGCATGAACCAAACGCTTCAGCACGACACAAGCCTGGCCAGGCAGAAATATTTTACATCTCACGTCCACGCCAGGCAATACTAGCCATCAAGGCATGAGGGTCAGGTCACGAACCAAACTGACCAATAAAGTTTGAGAGAGATTGACGAGCCCCAATGAGGCTGAGTGGTGCGTCAGATAGCTGAGAGCGGGAAAGAGATGTTCCATCCGCTCGATAATGCAATGCATGTAAATTTTTTAGAAGTCAAACTTTGGAAACTTTGATCAGGTTTACGCAAATGTTATTTATATCTACAATACCAAAGATACATCATACAAAACTACATCTCATGGTGAATCTAATGGTATATGTTTGCCGTACTAGATGTAATTGTTTTTCTCCACGTACATGGTCAAACTTTGTGATGTTTGACTTTTCAATAAATCTATATGCTTTGGACCGAGGAGAGTGCCTAAGTCGAGACAGATCAAGTGCGTGTGAAGGAGAATGAGTAAGTGTGCAAAAAGAGTATGTGTGTGAAAGAGAAAGTGACAACAAACGATAAATTAGAGAGAGTGTGTGTTTTTTCGTTTCTTATGCGAACATATCACACATGCATCTCCAATATGGAAAAGCGAGGCGAGGAGATACGAAGATAGCTAGTGTGTGATTGTTTGCAACAGAGAGAGACACCCTGTGCACATGTCCAATAGAGGTCGGCCAACAAGGAACAAAGGTCGAGAGGGACACGTGGATGGCATGGGCGCATGGGGAGGGAGAGAGGGTGTGTTTGTGATAGAGATCCCCTTGAGATCGTGAGGGACTATATGGGTGGGAGATCGAGGGAGTGCGTCTTGTGATAGAAAGATGCCCGAGAGAAATTGAGATAGAGACCATGCACATGTTTGTGATGGAGACTAAGATTAGCTAGTCATATGCATATAGGGGGGACTGTGTGTGCCTACAATTGAGTGAGAGACCATCGTGCTTGGCTAGCTAGGCATGAGATTGTGTGTGTGTGCGTGTGAGATGGAGAGAGAGCGAGGAGAGAGATAGAGTTTTAGATGGGCCTATCGGTGAGTGAGATATGCATGTGTATGTGTGACCAGTGGATGGAGAGTTTGAGAGAGGGGAAGAGCTCGAGATGACAAAGTGGTGCGTGAGAGAGTTCAGGCAAAGAGCCAAGGAATTTGTGTGCGTCGATGAGTGCACCCAAGATATCTAGCTTGGACTAGCTAGAGTATCATAAATAGTGTCTTGAGAGAGACCTATAGATGGTGTATATATGCATGCGAACTAGAAAGACCCCCCCCCACACACACACACACACACACAAAGAGAGAGAGAGAGAGAGAGAGAGAGAGAGAGATGGAGAGAAAGGGAGAGGGACCTATAGATGGTGTATTTATGTCGTCTCCTACAGGCACTCATTACATAAATCAAACTAATAGTTGTCTTTCATGCATGCCAGATATAATTGCACACACTGATATATCCACAAGAACCTCACGGAGCAATGTAAAGGCCAATAAACTTGATGTCAATGATACCCAATATGATGGAACATGTAAAGGCAGTTCTTCAGAATACTTGCAGAAAGATGATGAATCCTCTTCACTCCACAAGGTCCTTGCTCTAACTTGGCACGTGATATGGGTACAACATGCATATAATGTCTGGAGTGTATCTACTCTGTTGCAATGCCATGTGCTTAGCATGCTGATCATGCATGTAAATATGTCATGCCTTCCTGTTTTCAATACCTATTCCATTCATGATAACATGTTTTCAAATTCAAATCTTGTCATTCTACTCTATCGCAATGCCATATGCTTAATTTGGACATCATGCTTCTGAATATCTTATGCATTGTTATTCATCAGTATGTACTTCATCTGTCTACCATACCATGTTTTTTACATTGAAGTGTTGTTCTAGTGCTCTGTTGCAATGACATCTTAGTTTCCCAATCATACACGTGTATGTTGCCTTAGTTATTTCTGTACATATTCCGCTAGCATATAGATTTACATTCAACTAGTGTTTTTTTGCTGTGTTGTCCTGTCGTATCCCTAGCTCTTACACCATACTCCCTCCGTCCGGATGACATGTTGCCGAAATGGATAAAAAAAGATGTATCTAGAACTGAAATACGCCTAGACCCATCCATTTTTTGGATGGAGGAATACATGTCAATATGTCATGCCTTTCTATTCTTGATACCTATCCCATCTCTCGATGTCGCATGTTTTATAATTAAAGCACCATTCTTCTATACAAGGCATGCAAGGGAAAGGCGACTATGTTAGAATCTGAAGGGTTACAAACAAGGCCTTTGCAAAAGATCCAAATGCCAGGAGATAATAAACCAAGTCGAGTTTTTATAGATCTTGCTCCAGACGAGAAACCCAACTCCCTACGATAATAAGCGATTCCGGTGGCCAAAGAACTAGTCCGCTCGGTCCAGCAAAAATATGTCAACTCCATTCTAAGAAGCGTGTGCGTATCCTTGCATCATGAAATTTTATAGCATGCTGATCATATTTTCTACATGTTTCTTACCCATCTCTCTTTTAGAAAATAAGCTTAACAGATAGAAGAATTTCTGCAATGGTATCGTTTATGAGGAAAGATTCTTGCAGGAATTCTCGTGCTCCAATGTAGATGTAAGTACTGTTGTATATCACTATATTTTACATCAGCATGTATTTTGTTAATCGGCGTGAATTCAACCTTTATCTGATCTAAATTTAGTTGTAGCAAAATGTATGATTAAAGGCCACAATGTTGATTTTGTAAGGAAAACGGCTGGTAGTTTTGCATCTGAGCTGCATGAGTGTACTATCTCATAACAGTGGGTTTGAATACTTTGGTTCTCTGAGTGGGTTTTTCAGTGTTTTTTCTTGTGTTGTCTGTCTTATCCTAGCTCTTACATCATACTCCCTCCGTCCGGATTACATGTCAGAAATGGATAAAACTGAATGTATCTAGAACTGAAATCGCCTAGACCCATCCATTTATTTCGGATGGAGGAATACATGTCAATATGTCATGCATTTCTATTCTTGATACCTATTCCATCTCTGTTGTAGCATGTTTTATAACTGAATCACCATTCTTCTATATAAGGCATGCAAGGGAAGACGGATATGTTAGAATCGAAGGGTTACAAACCAAGTCTTTGCAAAAGATCCAAGCGCCAGGAGATAATAAACCAACTCCATTTTCATAGATACTTCTCCAAAGACAGAGAAACCGAACTCCCGCGATAATAAGCAGATTCCGGTGGCCAAAGAACTAGTCCGCTCCGATCCAGCAAAAGAATGTCAACTCCATTCTAAGAAGCGTGTGCGTATCCTCGCATCATGAAATTTTATAGCATTCTGATCATATTTTCTACATGTTTCTTACCCATCTCTCTTTTAGAAAATAAGGTTAAATGATAGAAGAATTCCTCCATTGGGATCGTATTCGAGGAAAATATCTTGCGGGAATTCTCTGTGCTCCAATGCTGATGTAAGTACCTGTTGTATACCACTATATTTTTTACATCAGCATGTATTTTGTTAATCAGTGTGAATGTAACCTTTATCTGATCTAAAATTAGTTGTAGCAAAATGTTAAAGGCGCCAATGTTGATTTTTGTAAGGAAAACTGCACAGTAGTTTTGCATCTTGAGCTGCATGAATGTACTATCTCATATCACGCACATTCTTGAATTGTAGTGCTTCTCTGGTTGCCCATTCATTCATTGTGTCAATGTTGCTTTCGTATTACCTTACGGCTGATGATAGCTGTGCCATATTGTGTTAACTTGGTGTAGGCTAGTTGCCCAAGCGTTCGTTGTGTCAATGTTGCTTTCCTATTATCGACTTGGCCAATGATAGCAATGCTAGTGTGTTAATTTTGTGCAAAGACTCTTGAAGATAAGAAGACAAACTCGAAAACAGCAAGGCAACCCCATTGTTTCTTTCCGATAAATCTAGGCAGGTAATATGGCAATAACTCATGATTAATCTGTTTGGTTCCGTCCTAATTTATCTTATGATGCGATGGTGAGACACTCTCCACTATCAATAATACAAGCCTGCCAAAATCGCCATCTGAATCATTCGGTATCCTCTGTATCGAATGCAACGAAATAAATGTATGTTTGTGAACCAATTAATGGCTGAAGGAATGATGGAAATGGTGGATGAATCAGAGGTGCAGAGCCGTGCGACACAACAACTGATCAATGTTTTCAGAGGCAGTGTAGCAAAGCAGCAAGAACTTACCCACATGCGTATGGGCGTCATCTATGTTGAGGTGGCAGATTGTGATGTTGTAGATGGTTAGGTTCTGCTCATTTATTTGCACTGGCATCAATCTTTGATTGCCCGAGTGGATGTAATTTCATGTAATATATCTTTGGATGTGCAACGTTATTCCTGTATGCCGTACCTTTGCTTGATCGGTTTTGGTCACATGCATAATTGCTCGTCGTAATGGGCTCAAATTATCTAATTTGGCCTAAAGACATGTCTGAACTTTAGTGGGCCCATTAAGTTAATAGGCCGTTACTAGGCGGAAGTTAATGGTCGGCCCTCTTCCCTCCCGGTCGATTAACGAGCCGACATCAAAGCGCAACAGGTGGGCCCAATTTATTTCACGGGCTGTTAACGAGGCCGTTACTAAGTTTGGGCTACATATGGCCCAACTATCTTTGTATGCCCTTAGCGAGTGAAAGAGGCAATGGGCTTGTACTAGACCATGAAGAGCATGGGCGCTAAGAGGCCGAAAGTCGGTCGTATTGTAAATGGCCCAAGCGTGTTGTGGGCCTTGATGAGCGAAGAGAAACCGGGCTGGTATTGGACCATGAAGGGCATGGGCGTTAAAAGGCCAAAACTAAGGTCCGACTACAAATGGCCCAACTCATTTATGATCCGTTAACGGTGAAAGGCACAGGGGCGGAATTGGCCCAACACTTAAATGGGTAGCTAAAGGCCAAAACTCAGGTCCGACTACAAATGGCCCAACTGATTTATGGGCCGTCAACAGGCTGAAAGTGACACCGGGCAGGAAATTGGCCCAACACTTAAATGGGCCGCTAAAAGGCCGAGACTCAGGTCCGACTACAAATGGCCCATCAGATTTATGGGTCGTCAACAGGCTGAAAGACACACCGGGATGGAAATTAGCCCAACATTTAAATGGTTCGCTAAAATTCCGAAAGATGTACATCCTGTAAATTGGCCCATCCATTGAATGGGCCGTTAACAGGCCGAAATCTCATTGGGCGATATTTATCCCAAATATATAGCGTCGCATTAGCGGGCTCGAGCGGCGATGGGCTGCAATGGTGTCAAATCTTTAACGGGCCATTGGCGGGCGAATTGGCACATCTCATATGGGCTATGGGCTTAAATGGACTGACACAAGTAGGCCTTACATGGGCGGCACTGCTAATTTTCTTGGGCGGCCTTTTTCACCAAAATGGGCCTTTGTTGGGCGTGCCACTGTCGACCTATCATAGGCGCCTCATGTCCAATGAGTGGATGACATCTGTCCCAGCGGTGAGGCAACACGTGTTTCCTTGACCAATGATGATTTTACGTGGAAAATCCCCATTGGTCCGGGCTGTTAACGGGTTATCGGATCCAAAACCGGACCCGATAGCTTAACGGCGTTCCGTTACGGTGGATGCCACGTGTCGGTCACCCTTGACGAAAGCACTTCTGTGACGCGCGATTTATCGTCATGGAAGTGGACACTTCGTGATGATAATTTTGGTAATGTCATGGAACACTTCTCGACGGACACATGTATGACTATCTTGATTACATCATAAATTTGTCATGGATGTACATGCATGACAAAAACGCGACCTACTGTGACAAACACGTATCATCACGGAAGTGTATTTTGTAGTGGGGTGTCAAGCAATAAGGATAAAGCTTTTAAAACAGATTCAATTTTTGTCTATGTGTCTTCTGCTAACAAGGACGCAGAGAAGATATTCGACGGTTTCAATAGAATGCATATGATTTGGATAGATAAAATTTGAGATATAAGCATAGAAGAGGTTAGGGTCAGATCACATTCACTTAGTCCAAAAGATTCAAACAGAAGGCATAGCTATAAGTGAATGTTGTAGAGGACAGAACACAAATATATGTATATATCTGACTAAGACCAAATCAACAAAGTGAAGATCAACATGAAGACAAATCAATGTTGAACATAAATCAAATGCGAAGACTTTGCAATTGTAACGCCAAGAGAAGTGGCGTTACCCACCGTATAGGAAGTATTAGACCCAGACACGGCGCACAAATATCGTGGCGCTCCGAAGTCAAATTCCGCATTAATGTATTCACACTTAGAGTGTATGTCTTCATTGATTGAAGATATACATTACTTCGTGTGTTGCACATCTAAGTCATCAACATGCATAAGTGTTAGGATGTGTGCCTAATCACAGGACATTTGAGGATTCCAAGATATTTAGCTCACACGGCAACTTGCAAAACCTTTTCTCGTCCAAGGGCCTTGTGAAGATATCTGCCAATTGCTCTTCAGTGTTGACGTGAATGATATCAATATCTTCCTTCATGACATGATCTACGAGAAAGTGATGGCCAATTTCAATGTGCTTTGTCTTGAGTGCTGAACTGGGTTGTTGGCAATCTTGATGGCGCTTTCATTGTCGCAGTAGAGTGGAACTTGTTTCAGATGGATTCCATAGTCCTTGAGAGTTTGCTTCATCCATAGAAGCTGAGCGCAACAAGATCCAGCAGCAATGTATTCAGATTCGGCAGTGGAGAGAGACACACAATTCTGCTTCTTTGGAGACCAACAGACAAGTGACCGACCCAGAAAGTGGCATGTGCTTGATGTAGACTTGCGATCCACCTTGTCACCAGCATAATCAGCATCCGAGAATCCAACCAGATCAAACTCTGAGCCCTTTGGATACCATAATCCTAGTGTTGGGGTGTAAGCCAAATATCGAAGAATTCGCTTCACAGCTAAGTGATGCGATTCCTTTGGTGCCGCTTGGAATCAGGCACACATGCAAACACTAAGCATGATATCTGGCCTAGATGCACATAAGTAAAGTAAAGAACCAATCATGGAGTGAGGGAGTCATGGACTAAGGGGTCCTCGGCGTCCGGCCTGTTAGCCTTGGGCCGGACTGATGGGCCGTGAAGATGTGAAGACCGAAGACCGCACTCGTGTCCGGACGGGACTCTCCTTGGCGTGGAAGGCAAGCTTGGCGATCAATCGTGTAGATTCCTTTGTATGTAACCGACTCCATGTAACCCTAGATCTCTCCGGTGTCTATATAAACCGGAGAGCGTAGTCCGGATAGACGGATACTCATTATCATAACCATAGGCTAGCTTCTAGGGTTTAGCCTCTACGATCTCGTGGTAGATCAACTCTTTTAAACACTCATATTCATCAAGATCAATCAAGCAGGAAGTAGGGTATTACCTCCATAGAGAGGCCCGAACACAGGTAAACATCGTGTCCCCGATCTCTGTTACCATCGACCTTAGGCGCACAGTTCGGGACCCCTACCCGAGATCCGCCGGTTTTGACACCGACATTGGTGCTTTCATTGACAGTTCCACTGTGCCGTCGACGACAGGATCGATGACTCGCCTCGTCCTTAAAGACGATATCACCATCGGAGGAGCTCTGGCCCCACGCCAAACTCTCCGGCTGGGCAGTTTCACCATGACCGCCCACTTGGCCGTTAAGCCAACAATGACCTCTCGGGCCATCGAAAATCCCCTTCGTATCGACTCCAAACGCTCCAAGCAGATGGATCCGGCGGAACTCTCGTCCTTAAACAACTTCTAGATCGCATCGCCGCCCTAGGAATCGCTACGGATTACGATCGGATCGGGCTTAAACCCGACTGTCGGTGTCAAAACCGGCGGATCTCGGGTAGGGGGTCCCGAACTGTGCGTCTAGGCGGATGGTAACAGGAGACAAGGGACACGATGTTTTACCCAGGTTCGGGCCCTCTTGATGGAGATAAAACCCTACGTCCTGCTTGATTGATATTGATATTGTGGATGTTTACAAGAGTGGATCTACCACGAGATCAAGGAGGCTAAACCTAGAAGCTAGCCTATGGTATGATTGTAAGGGTTGTTGTTACGTCCTACGGACTAGAGCCATCCGGTTTATATAGACCTTTGGAGAGGGCTAGGGTTACATAGAGTCGGTTACAATGGTAGGATATCTACATATCCGTGTCGCCAAGCTTCGCCTTCCACGCCAAGGAAAATCCCATCCGGACACGGGCGAAGTCTTCAATCTTGTATCTTCATAGTCTTGGAGTCCGGTCGATGATGATAGTCCGGCCAATGATAGTTCGGTGATGATGGTAGTCCGGCTATCCGGACACCCCTAATCCGGGACTCCTCGGTAGCCCTGAACCGGGCTTCAATGGCGATAAGTCCGTGGCGTATATTGCTTGGCATTGCAAGGCGGGTTCCTCCTCCGAATGATAGAAGATTGTGAATACCAGGATAGTGTCCGGCTCTGCAAAATAAATTCCACGTTCCACCGTAGAGAGAATAATATATACACAAGTTCAATCTGCTGACTTTTTTTGTGGCATGACGTCACACCACTACCAAGCCATTACTTGAATTGTTTTTTACTTTACTACCTCAGCACATTTAGCGGCGGTTTCTTGGCACGTCTTGTCGAGCGGAGATCGTGTTCCCCTTAATCCGGGATTCTCATCAATACGGACGTGGGTAACCCAACGGGCCATTGATGGTGGCGCTTGGGAGATAAGCGAGTTTTACCGGGCGGTGGGGGCGCGTAGACTTCGCCGCCCATATAAGGGATAAGTTTACCTTCTCACCTCGCCTTCTTCCTCCTTTGCTTATCTATCTCCCTTTTCGAGCTCCAGCGCCCAAGTTCGCGCATCTCGTCTCAACCTTCTCCGACCATGTCCGGGCGGGAGGTAAATGGTTGGCCTCCACCGTTAAGGAGGAGCACATCGTAAGCTTCTTGTGGCGCGGATACCTCTCCGGCGACATCAGCGCACCGGCTGCCCGACGAGGGCAGCTCATCCCACCCCAGGCCCCATGAGAGGGTCATTTTCCTTCCCCACTTCCTCCATGATGGGCTTTCCACTTCACCCCTTTGTCCGGGGGCTCATGTTCTACTACGGCCTGGATTTCCATGATCTGGCGCCGAACTTCATCCTCAACATCTCGGCGTTTATCGTCGTGTGTGAGGCCTTCCTCTGCATCCAGCCCCACTTGACTTGGCTCAAGACCTTCAATGTCAAGCGAAGGTAGTGAAGAGCACTCAAGCTGAGTCTTGGGCGCCATGTTGGGCAAGATGCCCAATGTCCTTTAGTTGAAGGGCCTTCGTGGAATCCGTCAAGGGGTGGCAATCGGGGTGGTTCTATATCACCGAGCGCGTGACCCTACATGGCGGCGACCCCGAGTTCAGATCTGGTATCCCCACGCAGCACACCTCCGGGAAGAGAAGGGCTTCTGTGTGGGGTAGTTCGGAAGAGCGGCGGGACTCCAAGCACTGTATCCGAAGCTGGTGAAGAAGCTCGGGCTGGTTAACGTGGTCCAAGTCATGCTCGTCGCGGATTCTCCCATGCCAAGGCGGGCATTCAATCTGTGGGAGTTCGATCCGGAACAGCACCAGCGCTGAGTGGGCTCTTGACCACGACGTCTGAAAGGCGCTGGAGGTGCTGTTCAAGGCGCCAAAGCCCCTCCGTCCATGTTGAAGATTGCAGATTTCGCTCATAGCGCCAAGCCAAGCGAGGTAAGTGATTCTACCCTTCTGGGACACTTGCTTTTCATAGTTTGACTCTATGGGTTTTAATTTCCCTTTTCCTTTGACAGGACTGGATGAGGAAAGGCGGAGCAGATTATATGCCGGCTCCTATGCGAGAAAATCCGATGAGCGCCCGTCTAGCGAGGCTGCTGGTTCCGGCACCGCTGCGTGGTGCGGAGAAGAAAACCAAGAAGGAGGCCACGGGTGCTCGAAAGAGTTCCGTTTTCAGGTGTCCGGCGACTCGGGCGGACTCCTCCCAGCGAGGAGGAGAAGAGGACTCTCTCGGAGGAGGAGAGAGGAAGGAAGGCTTCCCCAGGGGAGGCGAAGGGTCAGAGGGAAGGACTATTCCCGGACAGCTCCGCCAACATCAACGTTGGCGAGGAAGAATGGCCTTCAAGGGCCAGGCCTCGGCGAGATCGTAAGTATCCGGATTCTGAATGATTTATAATTTCTTTTCTCGTCACATAGTGTCATTCTAATGCCGCATGTTGCACGTAGTCCGGCGGTGATGATCTCCCGCTTCATCGGCGGGTCGTTAGCTCCGTCGGATGTAGACTCCATCCCGACCGCCTCCACCCCTCGCGACACCGAGGGCGCCGAGGTGGGATCCCAGAAGGGACCCATCGGGAGGCTCGAGGCGCCACAAGGCGTCCTCCGGACTTTCGCGGACTCCACATCGAGAACCGCTGTGGTTCGGAGTCCGGCAGTGCCCTTCGAATGAAGGGCAAGACCGTGGACGTCGGCTTCCGTCCAAGCCGAGGCGCCGGGCAATTTGTTGGAGGGGCTGCAGGCGCTTCCATCGAGGAAGAACACCGCACTATTATGAGTGCGGTGATTGAAAGTGCAGCTTCGCCAAGGCGGGCTGGCCGAAGCTTCTGATAGCCTTCTATCGGGCTTTGAGGTAAGAAGTTAAAAATATGCAATGTAATACCGCATAGACGGTAGCCCTGATGCTTGGTTCGGTGTTGGAAAGAAAAGCGGATGAGGATCTGAAAAAAGAAGATATCTGTGAGGTTGCTAAAAATTATGTCAATATGGGTTGCAGGCTGCTCTTCTGCTGACCTCTGCCTTGCTTGGCTGGAGGTCGGTGCTTTGAAGCAGGAGCTCGGCGGTCGAGCAAGAGCTCGGCCGCGCCAGAAGCAGCTCTAGGACAAAGAAGGTGAGTAACACCACTTTGAACTTGTACCTTCTGAGAAAAGGATTTAGGTTGCAACAAAAATAACAAGGATAACATGGTGCTGCGGGGGCCCGAGAGCAGGTGGCGACCACGAAGGAGGCCGTGTCATGACGAGCATAATCTGACCATGGAATGGGCAGAGCGAGAAAAGCAAGAAGCGCGGGTGGCGGTGGTTCAGCAAGAGCTCCAGGCTCTCATGGAAAAGCATGAGAGTTTGGGCGTGACTCAAAGACTTCGAGTCGAGCTTGCCTCGGCTCTCGAAAGTATAAAACTGCCAAGGCCGATGCCCATAAGTCCCTTTAGGAGATTGAGTTGATGAGGAAGATAGCGGCGGGTAAGGCATTTTTCATGCAAAGCAAGCATGTGAATGTAAATTACGTGTTACTTACCCGAATTGAAGCTCTCGAGGCATTTGCAGATCTGCCTGCATGGCGTGTCGATGCGCCGCATTCTACCGAGCCGAGGAGGGAGCTCAGCGGAGAAGGTCTTACGGTCTCGGTATCTTGAGGCCGGCCATCCAGTGCCCCTAGCGACCGGTGAAGCAGCTGGTCGAGCTCCTAAGGTGGCCGAGCAGGCCATGAAGGGCCTCATAGTCCGGTGTGGCACGGAGAGGCCATGCACAGGAGCTACCGGCCTCGTCGACGGTTGGTGGATCGTGCCCACAGGTGGAGGTTATCAAGCGCTCTACTTTGTATTGAAGGTGCTCGTCGGGCCCTTGCCCGCGCAAAGGTGCATTGGGGCAAGCTGGATGCGGAGAATCTAATCAGCGGCGCCGCCAGCGGGCAAGGAATATCGTCGCCGAGATGTACTATAAGACTGTCTGAAGGCGCCCATAAGATTGCGGATGAGTTCCCCGAGGATGTAATTATTGAGTAAATTCGCAATGTGTTATCACATGCGTTGAAAACTTTGTTCATATCGCTAAGCAACGCTTGTTAATTTAAAATATTACCTTACATGTGGCCGTTTATTAAATCGAGAGATGGCAAGTCGTCGGCTTCAGCCCCCATGCCACAGTCTTTGGGGTGTTAGGGATAAACTTGAGCACTCTAGTTCCCATTTTGGGTCCATCGAGGGGCGCTCAACACAACGAACAAGGCAACCGGACTTATAGTGCTTGAACACTCTCCTTAGCCATAGAATTCTATAATTTTAAATTTGGTGAAGCCCCTAGTATTCGGAGGACGAATTAGAGGCGCTATCACGCCTTCATCGGACATTATCCGAAACTTCGCTCGAGCGGCGTAGGTCTTTAAGGACCGAAAGGACCTCTCGAACAGCGGCGGTCTCTCGCCTTATCATGACAGCCAGTTTTAGCTTTCTCCTTCGAGGCGTTAACCCGGCTCAACAAGGCGCAATCGCGATGGTTCTCGATGCTACCTTAGCCGATAGAGCGGGCGTAAGGTGCCAAACATGGGCCGGGCAAACCCAACTATTGACCCAAGACATGATTGAGCCGATTCATATAATACTATAAGTTCGGGAGCCGCACTTGTGAAAGTGTTGGACTTTATCACACCATAATCACGGAGAACATAAGCCACGGTGTATTTGGCCGTACCAAAATGTCAGATGCAACATGTAAATAAATTAACATATATATATATAAGGTAATGCAATTATGGGCAAAAAGTGCTGCATTTTATTCGAGAAGATATGCTATGAGTGCGGAATGATACAAATAGTCACGGAAAGCAAGGGATTGGACGAATTAAAGGCGTCTCCCTCGAGGGTAGGCAGCGGAATGTTGTATTTAACAAATTTAATGCTCGTGATGGAGACCACACGAGTGTTAAATCATGGCCTTTGTCCTTCCTGGCTGTTGCATCATGAGTTGGCAGGTTCGCCGCGGACGAGTTCTATATAAAAAAGAGAAATAAAAGAAAAAAGCGACACACTTGGGAGCCTGGTGTGGTCGAACCACACTCTGGGTCTGTTGTGGTTGTGCCTTTCCCCTATGCCCATGGTATCTCGGCGTAATTATGTCTGTGGAGAGTTTGTCTTACAATTTTGCGAGGCTGGGGTTGAGGCCGCATTACTCTGCGATGCTCGAGCGTGTCGGTGGTCTTGGTTGATGTTGCTCGGGCGCGTTTGGCGTGTCCGGTCGTTTAACGACCGGACTCGAAATTGCCTGTAAAGGCTGCTCTGTACTTACGCGCGAGCATTGTATGTTCCTCCGTTCGGAGGGCGTTCCGTGTTTCCATTGACCGTGATGACTCCACGAGGGCTGGCATCTTGAGCTTAAGGTATGCATACTGCGGCACGCGTTGAATTTTTGAGCAGCGGTTCGTCCGGCGAGCGTGATAGCCGCTGCGGAGCAGGACTATGTCGAAGATTAACTCCTCGCTTGGAAATTATCCGGGATCCGAAGACCACTTCGATGTGGCGAGAGCTGTACAATTGGCCTCGACACCTGGTATGGCGCCTTTGAAGGTTGTCTTTGTAGGTTTAATCCTTGAAGGGTCTATGCCCATCTTGCGCCTTGTATCACGATAAAGCAGGTTCGAGCTCTGCCGCCGTCCATCGGGACTCGTGAGGTGAAATCCATCGGCGATTGGGTCTAAAACCAATGCGGCGAATCCGCCATAAGCGGATCTTGGTCGGATGATTTCTTGATCGAAAGTGATCGGGCAAGAGGACCATGGGTTGAATTTTAGGCGTGGCTCCATCGCGTATCGTCCTTAGTGCGCTTCCGCTCCCTCTTGGGAATATCGTTGCGTATATCATGTTTACCGTCCGAACTTGAGAAATCCTTTTGTCCTCTGTTGTTTGGCGGACGGGTCTCTTCCTCGTCATCGTTGTGTAGCCTTGTTCTTTGTTTTGGCGATTAATTTGCTGCCTGCTTGAATACCCAACAATCTCTGTTGGTGTGGTTAGCTGGCTTTTCGGGAGTTCCATGTATTTGACAGGCGGTCGAGTATTCAGTCCAAATTGGGCGGGCCGGAGTGGTTCTTTTGAATGGCTTCTTCCGTTGACCGGGCTTGGAGCCTCGGAATCCGGCGTTGACTGCCGTATCCTCATTCTTTGTCGCCGTTAATGCGGCGTTTGTTTTGTTTAAGCGCAACCTGCCATTGCGGTCCTTGGTATCCAGGACTGCCGGCGTTTTTCTTTGAGGTTGTTGCTCTTGAGCTAGCCAGCTATCCTCTCCTGCGAAGCGGGTCATGAGTGATGTGAGGGCTGCCATGGATTTGGCTTCTCTGTCCTAGGTGCGGGCCAGCCACTCGTCGCGGATGTTATGTTTGAAGGCAGCGAGGGCCTCTGCATCCGGACGATCGGCGATTTGATTTTCTTTGTTAAGAACCGTGTCGAATTGCTGGCGATTAAATGCGGCTGCTGGATTATGTGGCTTAGGTCATCTGCGTCGGTGGTCGCACATCGTGCCACTGGAAGTTGTCGAGAATCGGCTTCCGGTCTTCCCAACATCAATTGACTCTGCGTGCGGCTGTTAAGCCAATGCGAGCTGGTCCTTTAAGCTTGGCGGGAGATATTTGATGGCGCGAAGATCGTCGCCGCAGGCCATATGTATATGGAGAGATAATCCTCAATCAAACCGCGGAATCTGTTGTGCCATCGTAGGATTCAATATTGACGGGTTTAAACCCTTGAGGATTTGATGATCCATTACTTCGTCCGTGAAGCATAGTGGGTGTCTTGGCGCCTCGTATTGAGCAATATCGCGATGTAGCTCGAGAGGCGTTATCTGCTGTGTTCGGCCCGGCGGAGTAGTTGTATCCGGCGTGGCGGTATTAAATCGTGGGTCTTGGGCGTACGTGATCCATAGATAGATCTGGATTGTCTTGCCTTGTCCTCAATATATCTATAAGTCCGGCGCGTTCCCCGTGGCTTCATGCTTTTGAAGCGATGCGAGTGCGGTTTTAGTGGAGGCTTGCCGCCCTCTGTCGCTGGCCACGAGGTGGTCGGTCTGCCGTATTGTGCGCTGGTGATGCAGGTTTGTGCGCTTCCTCCTCTAATCGGGGAGCAACTTGCGTTTTAGGTAACTTTTGGAGGCGTTCGAGTTCATACTCTTGACGCGAGGACCTCGGTCCATCTGTCGGCGATGGGTCTTGATCAGCTTGAAGATGTTGCTGCTTTTCTTTAGGCTATTTACGTGGCCATTAGCTGCGTCTGAAAGCGCTCTTGTTCGGCGGGATCCTCGAGCACGACAATTCATCGTCGTCGAGGCTTGCCTCGTCTCCGGAGGAGGTAAGTAATTGTCATCCTCGACCTCTTCGTCGGCCGCCTCTCGTGAGGGCTTGCTTATCTTCCTCCTGCATTGGATCGTCTTTGGAGGAGTTGTCTTCGGCACTTTACGGGGTGTTATTATCTCTGTGCGGAATCTCCATTCTTGCCGTGGCGGGATTTGGCGGCGCCGCTGGCGTCGGCGCTGGGCTGTTCTTTAAGGAATCGGCCTCCGCTGCTTCTTCGCCGTCCCCATCTTTTGGGGTGTCCACCATGTATATGTCGTATGGCGAGGTGGTCTTCGGTGTCTGTGAAGCCTTTGGTTCTTAGTAGTCTCCGGCATCGTCGTCCATACCGTCGATGTCTTGGTCGTGGTCGAAATCGTCGGTTAAATCATCGGCGGTGGCTCTGAAGTGGGTGGTGGGTGGGGTCTGAATTTCTTCATCGTCGCGTCCCAACCATCCTGGCCGTAGTTCGGCCGGGGCTCTCGGATAGCGAGAGATGCTTGATGAATTTATGATATCGCCGAAGGCGAGTGCTGAAAGATGTCGCAGCGGTGAATTCCATGATCGGCGCCAATCGGATTATTTGGCGGCGCGGGAGGTTTGAGTCGGCGGAGAGTCCGGCACCGGAGTCATGAGCTTTATGCGGGACAAGGTAAGTGTTGGCTCCATCGCCGTAGAAGTTGCAGCTCCGAGGCGGTGTCCAGCCATCCGTCCTCGATCGAAGCGATCGGCTCCGGACTATGGGTCGGAGCGGATTAGATGTCTGACCTCAAAGTGCTGTCCGCGGCGAGTTAGGTCATGCCCATCGTGACAGCGGCTGCACGCTCGGTGTGGCTCAGATCCATCGAAGATCAAGTCCCGCGGATATCGGCCGTGAAGTTTAGGCTTCAAACCTGACTCGGCGGCGGGGCGTAGCTTCGATCTGCTCAGATGGCCAAGTGAGTTGGCCCATGATGCGGGCCGCCGAATCTGAAGATCTGTCCGGGAGAAAAGTCTCACCAGGACTGCGTCGTTATCGATTGAAGAGGCCATCACGCCTATCGGTGGCGACAGGAGGAACTCTCAAGGAAAGCACCAATGTCGGTGTCAAAACCGGCGGATCTCGGGTAGGGGTCCCGGCTGTGCGTCTAGGCGGATGGTAACGAGGAGACAAGGGACACGATGTTTTACCCGAGTTCAGGCCCTCTTGATGGAGGTAAAACCCTATGTCCTGCTAGATTGATATTGATATTGTGGATGTTTACAAGAGTGGATCTACCACGAGATCAAGGAGGCTAAACCCTAGAAGCTAGCCTACGGTATGATTGTAAGGGTTGTTGTTCTGTCCTACGGACTAGAGCCATCCGGTTTATATAGACACCGGAGAGGGCTAGGGTTACATAGAGTCGGTTACAATGGTAGGAGATCTACATATCCGTATCGCCAAGCTTGCCTTCCACGCCAAGGAAAGTCCCATCCGGACAGGGGTGAAGTCTTCAATCTTGTATCTTCATAGTCTTGGAGTCCGGTCGATGATGATAGTCCGGCCAATGATAGTTTGGCTGATGATGGTAGTCCGGCTATCAGGACACCCCTAATCCGGGACTCCCTTGTCGGTGTCAAAACCGGCGGATCTCGGGTAGGGCGTCCCGAACTGTGCGTCTAAGGCAAATGGTAAAAGGAGGCAGGGGACATGATGTTTTACCCAGGTTCGGGCCATCTTGATGGAGGTAATACCCTACCTCCTGCTTGATTGATCTTGATGATATGAATATTACAAGAGTTCATCTACCACGAGATCGTAGAGGATAAACCCTAGAAGCTAGACTATGATTCTGATTGTTGTTGTTGTCCTACGGACTAAACCCTCCAGTTTATATAGACATCGGAGGGGGCTAGGTTTACACAGAGTCGGTTACAGAGAAGGAAATCTACATATCCGAATATCCAAGCTTGCCTTCCACGCAAAGGAGAGTCCCATCCGGACACGGGACGAAGTCTTCAATCTTGTATCTTCATAGTCCAACAGTCCGGCCAAAGTATATAGTCCGGCTGTCCGAGGACCCCTTAATCCAGGACTCCCTCAGTAACCCCTAAACCAGGCTTCAATGACGATGAGTCCGGGGCGCTGATTGTCTTCGGCATTGCAAGGCGGGTTCCTCCCCCGAATACTTCATAGAAGATTGTGAACACGAGGATCTTGCCGGGCTCTGCAAAACAAATTCCACATAACACCGTAGAGAGAATATATTACACAAATATAATCTGCTGACAACTTTTCATAGTGTGACATCATGCCGAGGCCCGGTTATTATTCGAACCATTTTTCAACCAGCAGCCGCACATATTGCGAGGCGGTTTTATTGGCACGTCTTGTCGAAGTAGAGATCGTTTCCCCCTTATCGCGAGATTCTCATCAATACGGGCGTGAGTAAACCAATCGTGCCATCAAACGTGGCGTTTGGGGAATAAGCGATTTTAACGGGAAAGTGGGGCGGCGCAGGATTTTTGCTGCATTTATAAGGGGATAAGAATTTCCCTCTTCACCCACACCCTTCTCTCCTCTTCCATTCCTTTCCTCTTGAACCCTAGTTCCCAAGCGCTCCTCTTCTCCGCCCGAAAGGGTTTCCTGAAGATGTCCGGATCTGGAGCAGGAGGCAAGTGGATGGCCTCTACCATCCGGGAGAAGGATATCAAAAAGCTTCGGGGGGCCGGGTATTTGGCCAAGAGAATCAGCCACCGTCTCCCAACGGCGGGACAGATCGTCCCCACTCCAGAACCCCACGAGAGGGTGGTATTCCTCCCTCACTTTGTCCGCGGGCTAGGATTTCCCCTCCACCCATTTGTTCGCGGCATCATGTACTATTATGGGATTGATTTTCACTATCTATCTCCCAATTCTTTCCTCAATATCTCGACATTCATCGTCGTGTGCGAGGCCTTTCTCCGCGTCCATCCGCACTTTGGCTTCTGGCTGAAGGTTTTTAATGTGAAGCCCAAGGTAGTGAGCGGCAAGCATGCCGAATGCGAAGGTGCCATGGTAAGCAAGATGCTCAACGTTACATGGCCAGCAGGTACCTTCAATGATTCCGTGAAGGAGTGGCAGCAGCAATGGTTCTACATTACCGAGCCACGTGGCAAGGAATGGGCCACTATGCCAAAGATCAGATCTGGCACCCCCCTGAGATTTACGTCCTGGCCCAAGAAGGGCCTGAACTGGGCTTCGTCTGACGAGCTATCGGAGCTCCAGACGCGCATCCAAGACATGGAAGAAAAGAACATCAAGCTCGTCAATGTAGTCCAGGTGATGTTAGTTCGCCGGATTCTGCCCTATCAACACCGAGCTTGCAATCTATGGGAGTTTGACCCGGCCAAGCACCAGACCTTGTCAGAGCTCTTCGGCTCTTCGCATGAGGACATCTAGAAGGTGCTTTTCAAGTCCGGCAAATCATGGCCGGACCCGGCCGAGGACCGCGGGTACCAACTTTCCCGCCCGGCAAGTTCGGTAAGTGATTGTTTGTTGACAATGTCATATGTTTCAATTGCATATCTTTTAAGAAAATTCTTGAAGTACTCCCCCCAAATTTCTTAGGGTTGGGCGAAGAAGGCGGGGCGGATCTACTGTCCGGCCCCGCTGCCAGAAGAACCGGCCGGCCCACTTTTGACGAAGATGCTGGTCTTGGCGCTTTATAAGGCGCCGAAGAAGAAGGCCGAAAAGGAGGCCAAGAAGACCAGGGCGGCCTCAGTCGCCGTGGAGCCTCGGACACAAAATCTGAAGACTCCAATGCCCATTCTTCCTTCGAAGAGGACGGCGAGGAGGAGGAAGACGAATCTCCAGCAGGGGGAAAGAAGAAAAGGACGGCCTCCACATCCTTGGAGGCCGAGTCACCTAAGAGGGGAAAAACTCCTCTTACCGGCGCCACCGATAGCAGCCCGTAGTGGGATCCCAGGGCCGAGCCCCTGGTGAACTCGTGAGTATAAAATCCGAACACAATCATGCATCCAGGCTCGTCATGGCGTGACATTCTAATCTGAGCTGTGCTTTTTTCAGTCCGGCGAAGCCCCGCGCCGAACAATCTGCGTCAGAGGTTCTGCTGGGTTCGGATGCGATGGAGAGCGGAACATCCCCGAATGCCTCCTCCTCCAAACATATGAACGAAACCGAGGTTTCGTCCCAGAAGGACCCAGGCCAGGGTGGAGGGGAAAAGGTCGTAAAGGCGGCGCCAGGAGGACGTACTTCTGGGGTCGGACACATGGGAGAGAAAGCTCTTGTGGACGTCGACGGCAGGGGTCATCTTGAATCCGGCCCCCAACCGGACACGATTCTAGAGACCCATAAGGTCCCGGAATTAGATAGGCAGCCTTCGTCAGCTGGAGGAGGTATGCCTGCTCCGCCGACCACCTCTGTCCGACCAGAGATGCCGGATTCTTTATTGGCGGCGTTGAAGAGTACCTCCATCGTTGATGAGCACTGTGCCCTTATGGGTGCGGTGATTGAGAAGATTCAGTCCGCCCAAAGTGGACTGAATGAATCCTGTATCAGCCTCGTAAAAGGCTTTGAGGTATGTTTTATGAGATTTGGAAGAGTGTCATGATATAGATAGCAGCCCCTGATACACTGTTCGGTGAAGAGAAGAGCCGAACAGAGGATCAAAATTATGTTCGCAGGAGACTCACTTGATGACATCTATTACGCTTTTTAATATGCAGGCATCTGTAGCGACTGCCACCTCTCATGCTGCGAAAGTATCCGGACTGAGGCATAGTCTGGAGCGGGCCGAAGGAGAACTTGGCCAAGTGAAGAGACAGCTGGAGGATAATCAAGGTATGTAGAAACCTTGCTCGCGTTCGATCACGAGTGAATGATTTAGTATGATAA
The DNA here is from genome assembly GCA_021605205.1 of Aegilops longissima. Taxonomy (NCBI): domain Eukaryota; kingdom Viridiplantae; phylum Streptophyta; class Magnoliopsida; order Poales; family Poaceae; genus Aegilops; species Aegilops longissima. The sequence continues at coordinate 59,044,327 of CM038679.1, forward strand.
AAATATGTTTCATGGTTCGCTCTAGGGGCGAGACCGAAGTCGAGGCTCTTAAGAAGGTTGTGGCCGAGGCCGAGAAGAAAGCAAGCAGAGCAGGCTCTTTGCAAGAAGCACGAAGCCAGGGTGATTGAAGCTGAGCGAGGGCTTCAAGAGGCCGTAAAAGAAGTGCGAGGCCTTGGAGCAGAGTTTATCAGGAAAAGAATCCGAACTCGCCCAAGCTCGCCAAGCCGAAAGTGATGCCCGGTGGGAAGCCCAGGGCTTCCTGAAGGAAATCCAAGAAGCGAGGAAGATTGCGGCTGGCAAGGCTCTGTCTATGCAAAGCGTGTAAAAAGGAGAGAATCATGCTTACTGATTTGAATTCGGGGTTTCTCCAGGTGTATTTGCAGAGCTGCCACGCAGCATATCTGACGCCGCCAAATTCTACTGAGCCGAAGAAAGGAGTACTGCGGAGAAGCTCTTCTAGTCGCAGTATCTGGCGCCGAATTATCCGGTGCCATTTGCCGATCAGCTGAAACAGCTGATCGAACTGCATAAGGCGGCCAAACTAGCCATGAAGGATGTAATTATCAGGTTGTTGCCCGCTGAGCCAATTCCAAGCAGCTACTCCGGGCTCGTGAAGCGGCTGGTGAGTGCGTGCCCTCGACTTGATGTCATCAAGCGGACGACCTGTATTGAGGGTGCACGAATGGCCTTCGCCCGTGCAAAGGTGCACTGGGGGAAGATGGATGCTGAAAAGCTGATGACCGAGGGGCCGCTAGAGGGGAAGGGGCACCGCAAGCCCGAACTGTATTATGAAGGTGTCTTGAAAGGAGCCCCCCTTGCGGCGGAGCAATGCACCACGGACATTATATTTTCATGAATACGGTCATGTTCGTCCTTTGTAATATTTGAACAAGAGCAATCTTATCATCTATTGCTTGTTGTTTGAAAGTTTTTCCTCATGTGCGGCCTTTTTATATATTATTCCTGAGAGTCGGCCAGTCGTCGGCTTCCGCCCCCACGTAGTAAGTACGGGGGTGTTCGGGATAAACCTGAGCACTCTTTATCCCAGTTTTGGGTCCCTAAAGGAGGTGTTCAGCACAGCGAGCCAGGCAATCGGACTATAGGGCTTTATCGCTCTCACTTAGCCATAGGAGTTTTTTCGAGGAAGGTAGGCGCAGCCCCTGGTGTTCGGAAGACCACACGAGGGGCTCTATTAGCTCCTGATCGGAAAAGGCCGATCCGTCGCACACTGCATTGGTTATGGCATTATGCGGAAGAAATCCTTAAAGATTTGAGAACCTCTGGAACAGCTGACCAGCTCTCGCTAAATCATGATAGTCAGTTTTCGGCTTTCTCTACTGAGGTGCTCGTCCGGAAGAACCGGGACACAATCGCAGTAGTTCTCCCAGTACTACCTTAGCCAATATAGCGGAACGTAAGGTACCAAAACATAGGAGCCGGGCAAACCCAACTATTGACCCAAGACATGATTCGGAGCTGATGCATATAATGCTATAAGTTCGGGGTCCCGAACTACCGTGAAGGTGTTTGGACTTTTTTGCCGTAGTATGGGCGTGATGAAGCCCCTGGCATATTAAGGCATACCGCGATAAGCAGCAGCCTTTTAGCAAAAGAGTTTTTAAATGAGAAATAGCAGGAGATGAGCATCACATAAAACCACATGTTGTATATGAATGATATGTGAATGCGTATGAGTACAGGTAATGTGATAAAAAGAAATATGGCTGCGTAACCTGCTAAGACCAAGAGGGAGGAAGTTGTATGCGGATCCGGAGTGTAGTTGGATGATCATCGAGGGGAATATCTAGAGATTCCCTTACGCGCTCGAACTGTTTCCACACCCTTCGTCCTGTCCTATGCAAAGGTGAACCTGGTAAGAAAATGCAAGAAATGGTTTTGTGCCACAGAGCAGTTGAGCCGAAGTATGTGGCTTGTCTCACCTTTTGCCGGAGTGTTTTAATTGAGCTCCGGACGAGCCGGGCTATCCTTCCGCGCAGTATTTCGGACTCCTTTGGCGGTTTCCGTAAGCTTGGCCGTCGACTCAAAGTTCGATTGAAAGGTGCCATTATTTGTTTCTGTTGATAAAGCGACGGTAGACTCTTCGGCAGTGAGGAGAAGTTCTGCCCTGGCATTAACCGTGATGACGCCGCGCGGCCCGGGCATCTTGATTTTACGGTAGGCATAATGTGGCACCGCGTTGAATCAAGCGAATGCGGTTCGTCCGGGCAATGCCTGATAATCACTGCGGAAGGGGACGATGTCGAAGACTAACTCTTCGGTACGGTAATTATATGGTGATCCGAAGACCACCTCCAGAGTGATGGAGCCTGTACAATTGGTCTCAACACCTGGTATGACACATTTAAAGGTGGTTTTAGTTGGCATGATCATCGAATAATCGATACCCATCTTGCACATTGTGTCCTGATACAGCAGGTTTAGACTGCTGCCTCCGTCCATAAGGACTCGTGTGAGGTGGAATCCATCAATTATTGGGTCAAGGATGAGTGCGGCTGGATTGTCCTGATTGGTATTGGCCGGACGATCCTTACGATCGAAGGTGATCGGCCATAAGTTGTATTGTGGGGCGACTAGCTCCGTTAAGTCGACATCCCTGTGAGTGCACCCTCGTTCCAGCTTGGGAATGCGGGTGGCGTTTATCATGTTCACCGTTTTGATTTGCGGGGGAAATTTCTTTTGCCCTCCTATATTCGGTGATCGGGGCTCCTCGTCATCATTGTCCTTTGAGACCCCTTCCCCTTGTTTTCGGCACCTGGCCTGCCGGCTTGTCTGAAGACCCAGCATTCTCTATTGGTGTGATTGGCTAGTGTTCCTGGGGTGCCATGAATTTGGCATGGACGGTCGAGTATGCGGTCCAAACCGGACGGGCCTGAATTGTTTTTATTGAATGGCTTTTTCCGCTGACCGGATTTGGAGCCACTGAATCCGGCATTGACTGCCGTGTCTTCGGCGCTATCACCGTTTTTGCGACGCTTCTGTTTGTTGCGTCGTGATTTGTCGTTGCTATCTCTGGCTTTTGATGTGCCAGGATTACTTGCTGTGTTGTTGCTACGAGCCAACCAGCTATCCTCGCCCGCATAAAAGCGGGTCAAGAGTGCCGTCAGGGCTGCCATGGACTTTGGCTTTTCTTGGCCGAGATGTCGGGCAAGACACTCGTCGCGGATGTTATGCTTAAAGGCCGCTAGGGCTTCGGCATCCGGACAGTGGACAATTTGGTTCTTTTTAGTTAGGAACCGAGTCCAAAATTTCCTGGCTGACTCTCCGGGCAATTGGGTTATGTGACTTAGGTCATCAGCATGCGGTGGTCGGACATAAGGGCCCTGGAAATTGTCCAGGAATGCGTCTGCCAGGTTCTCCCAACTCCCTATGGAGTTTGCCGGCAAGCTATTCAGCCAATGCCGAGCCGGCCCCTTGAGTTTTAATGGGAGGTACTTGATGGCGTGTAGATCATCTCCGTGGGCCATGTGACTGTGGAGGAAGAAATCTTCAATCCATACCACGGGTTCTGTAGTACCATCATATGATTTAATGTTCACGGGTTCAAACCCTTCTGGAAATTAATGATCCATTATTTCATCGTGAAGCATTGGGGGTGTGCGGAGTCTCTATGCTGGGCTACATCCCGACGTAGTTCAAATGAACCCGGTCAATTATATTCGGCCCGGCCGGACTTTGGTTTATTGTATCCTGTGTGACGGTCATCGTCACGTCTTGTGGCGCGCCCCCGTGATCCGTAGATCGATCTTGACTGTCCTGCTTTGTTTTCCAATACATCTCGCAGGTCCTTCGTGTAGCCCCGGGCTTTAGTGTTATTGTTTGATTGGCCACGGGGTGCGGTCTGGACTTCGGGCTGGTACGCCGTTTTGTCGCGGCCACGGGGTGGCCGGTCAGCCGCATCATGCGCCGGTAGCGTGGGCTTTAAGGCCTCCTCCTCGAGTTGAGGTAGCAGCCTGCGCTTTGGGTAGCTTTTGCTAGGGCGCTCAAGTCTGTATTCCTCGGCAGCCAGGACCTCGGTACATCTGTCAGTTAGCAGATCTTGATGAGCTTGAAGTTGTTGCTGCTTTTTCTTCACACTTTTTGCAGTGGCTATAAGCCGGCGTTTGAAGCGCTCCTGCTCGACGGGATCCTCAGGGACGATGAATTCTTCATCGCCAAGGCTTAGTTCGTCTTCGGAGAGAGGCATGTAATTGTCGTCCTCTGATTCTCATCAGTTGCCTGTTCTTTATCGGCTAGCTTGCCCATCCTCTTGCTTGGCGTGCTCGAAGGCTGGTTGGGCAGGATTGTCTTTGGCACCATCCGGATTGTTATCTCTTGTGCCGGTATCACTGTTTTTGCTATGGCGGGGCTTGGAGTAGCGCCGATGTTGCCGGTGTCTAGATTGTTTCTCCAAGGAGTTATCTTCCGTTGCCTCATCGCCATTGTTTTCTTTAGGGGTGTCCACCATATAAATATCATATGAGGAGGTGGCTGTCCAGCGCCCTATAGGCGGTGGTTCCTGTTCTTCTCCAGCATCGTCGTCCATAATGTCGATGTCTTCGGAGTCGAAGTCGAGCACGTCGGTTAAGTCATCGACAATGTTTATTAAGTGGGGGTGGGAGGGGGACGAATTTCTTCGTCGTCCGCTCCCCACTCGAGCCGGACATAGTTCGGCCAAGAATCTCCTTACAAGGAAAGAGACCTCAATGATTTTAGCACGTCACTCAAGGGCGAGTGCTGAAAAATATCCGCGGCGATGAACTCCATGACCGGTGCCCAATCGGATTCGATAGGCACGGCTGCACGCGGTTCGGATCCTATGGCCGGAGACGAGTCCGGGGGTCCGATGACCCCACTCTCACAGGAGGTGGAATCAGTGTTCGGCTCCTACGCCGATGAGTGTTCGGCCTCCAAGGCGGGGTCTATCCACCCGTCCTCGGAGGATGCGATCTGCTCCGGATTAATTTCCCGGGCCGCCGCAGGTATGATCTCCCGAATACTGTCCGATGGCAGATCTAGGTCATGCTCGTCATGAAGGTTCGGCGTACCTGACATGGGCTCGAATCCGTCGAAGATCAAGTCTCCGCGGATATCAGCAGTATAATTCAAGCTTCCAAACCTGACCTGTTGGCCAGGGGCGTAGCTGTCGACCTGCTCCAGATGGCCAAGCGAGTTGGCCCGCAGTACGAAGCCGCCGAATACGAAGATCTATCCGGGAAGGAAAACCTCCCCTTGGACTACATCGTTGAAGATGATTGAAGGAGCCATCAAGCATTATCGCGACCAGACAGTGGAACTCTCAATGAAAGCACCAATGTCGGTGTCAAAACCGGCGGATCTCGAGTAGGGGGTCCCGAACTGTGCGTCTAAGGCTAATGGTAACATGAGGCAGGGGACACGATGTTTTACCCAGGTTCAGGCCCTCTCTGTGGAGGTAATACCCTACTTCCTGCTTGATTGATCTTGATGATATGAATATTACAAGAGTTGATCTACCACGAGATCGTAGAGGCTAAACCCTAGAAGCTAGCCTATGATTCTGATTGTTGTTGTTGTCCTACGGACTAAACCCTCCGGTTTATATAGACACCGGAGGGGGCTAGGGTTACATAGAGTCTGTTACAGAGAAGGAAATCTACATATCCGAATATCCAAGCTTGTCTTTCAGGCAAAGGAGAGTCCCATCCGGACACGGGATGAAGTCTTCAATCTTGTATCTTCATAGTCCAACAGTCCGGCCAAAGTATATAGTCCGGCTGTCCGAGGACCCCTTAATCTAGGACTCCACCTAAATATAGAACAGTCCGAGCACCAGCCGCATTAGTCCTCAGTCCCATCGTGGAGGTTTTTGGCTTACAAAAGTCCTCATGGACGGTGGCAGCGGACTAAACCTCATTTACAAGGACACGCTCCACAAGATGTAAATAGACAAGAGCCTTCTACGGCGCACCGATAACTTCGAGTGGACAGACGCGTCGACGGCTGAACTGAAAGAAATAAAGGCCCTTCTGGCGAGCAACCCAATCCTGGCCGTGCCAAACGTCGGCGAGCCAATGCTCCTATACATATCGGCAACACACCAGGTGGTGAGCGTCGTACTCGTTGTCGAGCGAGAACAGGACGGACACAAATTTCCGCTCAAAAAGCATGTATACTACGTATCCACCATCCTCACACCATGCAAATCCCGGTACCCCCACTATCAAAAGATAGCGTACGCAGTCTTTATGGCATCTCGAAAGCTACGACATGACTTTCAGGAGTGTTCGATCATGGCGGCTTCTGAAGTGCCCCTAAATGATATAATAAACAACCAGGACGCCACGGGCCGGATTGCCAAATGGGCCATTGAGCTCCTTCCATTCGACATCACGTACAAACCACGTCGAGCCATTAAATCCCAAATCTTGGCTGACTTAGCGCCCGAATGAATGAGGCCAAACTCCTAAAAGAGTATGGCGTATTCCAAGCCAGGTTATGCATTTTGATGGCTCCAAAATGTTGGCGGGGCTAGGAGCGGGTGTCGTATTAACGTCCCCCACGGGAGATCTCGTCCAGTACGTACTCCAAATATTATACACAGACTCTAGTAACACAGTCGAATACGAGGCCTTGCTACATGGCCTTCGGATAGCCGTATCAATGGGCATACAACGCCTGGAGGTGCGGGGACTCAAACCTCGCAATATCCCAAATTAACAGAGACTTTGATGCCAAAGATCCAAAGATGCCAGCTTATCGCGACGTCGTCTAAAAGATGTCGGCTCGGTTTGAGGGGCTCGAATTTCATCATGTCGCCCACGAAAGTAATCAGGCGGCGGACGTCCTTGCTTGCATCGGCGCTAAGCGTGACCCAGACCCACCTAACATCTTTCTAGAAAGGCTCTTTAAGCCATCCGTGGTGTGGCAAGGGGGAGACAGCAACGACAGTCCCGTTCCGAACACAAACACAGATGGCGAACACACCGACATCATCGGAGGCTCAGCCACCAAAATAACACCATCGGCCCACCTCATCATGGCAGTCATTGCCCCGTGGACCGAACCATTCTTGGCCTACCTTAATAGGAAGGAGCTCCCAGAAGATCAGATCGAGGCTCGCCGCATTGTTCGACGTTCGAAGGCCTATAAAGTTCACCAAGGAGAGCTCTACAAGAAAAGTACTACTAGAGTCCTTCAAAGGTGTATCTCCGAGGAGGAGGGGCGGCAACTTTTGGCAGAAATTCACGCCGGTCTGGATGGGCACCACGCTGCAGCCCGGGCACTTGTCAGCAAGGCCTTCCGTACAGGATTCTATTGGCCTACGGCCCGAGCAGACGCACAGGACCTCGTCCAGCGTTGCATTGGATGCCAGCTTTTCGCCAACCAAAGCCATATGCCCCCAACCGCCCTACAAACAATCCCCATTACATGGCCCTTTGCAGTCTGGGGCTTGGACATGGTTGGACCCCTTAAAGGGGGAAGCCATAAGAAAAAATATATGCTGGTCATGGTGTATAAATTCACCAAGTGGATAGAGGCTAGACCAGTTAAAACCACCGAGTCCGGATCGGTGATTGCATTCATATCCGATGTAGTGAACCGTTATGGTGTCCCGCACAACATCATCACCGACAACGGCTCCAATTTCACAGCTGATGAGGTGAAAACCTGGTGTGCTAATCTGGGCATTAAGCTCGATTACGCCTCTGTCTACCACCTGCAAACAAACGGTCAAGTTGAACGAGCCAATGGTCTTATCATGAGCGGCATTAAACCCAGACTAGTGCGGTCTTTGAAAGAATCAGACAAGCACTGGGTTGAGGAGCTCGACTCCGTACTCTGGGGGCTGCAGACCACGCCTAACCACAATACCGGATACACACCCTTTTTCATGCTGTACGACGCTGAGGCTGTGTTACCTTGCGATATTATTCATGACTCACCTAGAGTCCGTATGTACGAAGAGAGATAGGCCGAGTTAGATCGGCAAGACAGCCTAGATGCCTTGGAGGAGGAGCGCAACGTCGCAAAAGCTCGTTCCGCATTCTACCAACAATAGGCTCGAACATACCAAAGCAGAGAAGAACGGGCCAAGACTTACAATGTTGGCGAACTTGTTCTACGCCTACCAGAGAAGAAAATGGACAAACTCAAGCCCAAATGGGAGGGTCCCTTCATAATTGATGAAGTTCTCACTGGAGGAGCGTACCGTCTTCGTGATGCATCCGACAATCGCCTCGAGCCAAACCCCTAGAACGCAGCCAGACTCTGACGATTCTACGCCTAGCGCCGAACTCTTTGCGTTTTTCCTCCTCCCTTTTAGTTTCCATTATTTGTTCTCTCTTTTCCGGTTATTTTTTCCTTTCTTGCCTTAAAGCTTTCAAACGGCTAGACTGTATACCACGAACGCATACATTTTTAAATATGTACGTCCATCATACCTGGGGGCTTCTTCGATAGAAGCTTATTATTATTCTTCGAGCATCAAGCTCTTTACATATGCATATTTTTCCATATGTACCTTTTCTTCGCCATTATATGCATCGATATGACTTAAGTTTTGGCCAAGCTGGGTTGCCTGGCTCATGTGCTTATGCCCTACATTCCCGTTAGTTCGGCTAGGGCATAAAGGGAGCACCTCTGCGGTTGCTACTGCCGGGTCATCCGGATGTGTACCTCAGACTGGGTGAAGCCGAAAGCTAGCGTTCTTAAGGGAATATTCGGTCGGTGAATAAAAGACGTTTCCGCACTCATTGCGAACCCCCAGAAGTTACATACACTATGATTCTCTCATCACAATTCATACATGTACACTAAATGCATGCACACCCAGGGAAAGGAACCATTAACGGAACTATTCTCTCTGGAAGATGTTTCTTACAACTGTAATATAACATAACTAGTTGGATACAACTTGTCTGTTCAAGCAACTATGACCCCTACGCCTAGTTTTCCATGCATACCCTGGTCTATTCGGCCATGACGGCATTCGGAAACACTCCGCACCCTAGGGTCCGGAGGGGGAGGCGAAAAGGTCTGCCATGACAAATGATATACAATTCGGCTACACGGACAGTACATAGTCATTTGGACTTGAATACTTCCTCCTCAATACCATCCAGCAGGCGGTCTAACATACAATCCTGCTGGGAGTATTTAGCAGCCAATTCCACTTGGTCATATACTAAACTAACGGGAATTTCTTCCCCGTCTGACCCTACAGGTCTGACGCGGGCCATGTGATTAGGATCCGACTTCGTGTATTGTCGTGGGTTTGTCACGGCAGATGTCCTAGCGAAAGGACTTAGTCGTGGATCCATCGCAACGAGATTAGCTTAAAGGGGTTAAACCGGACAAGAGACACAGAGAGTTTATACTGGTTCGGCCCCTTGCGGTGAAGGTAAAAGCCTAATCCAGTTGTTGTGGGATTGATGTCGTCTCGATGATCAGGGAGCGGAATCGCTTTACCTGGATCCCGAGCTGCTGTTTTTTTTTGTCTTGAACCGCCGCCGAGTCATGCCTTTATATACACAGGTCGACGCCCGGCAGTCTACAAAATCCCGAGGCCGGCTCATACATGTGTCCGCCTCGGTCTCTACTTTCACCTATCTTACAACACAAGTTATGCATTACATGGCGGTTTATATCTACAGGCCTAATCTGCCTCTGGGCCTTGGGCCTTTAAGTCTCTGTAGTAAAGCGTCGTACTCTTCACCTTCATGGGCTTCGAAATAGGAATAACTCATTGTGGGGATAACCCGGCCTCACCCGGCCGGTTTATGTCCAGTAGCAATATCCCCAACATTAGGCCCCAGATTGATTTCGACTGGTTCATTCCATCTTCACAACTTGAGAAAAAAATTCTTCTTTTAGCATCTTCGCAAAAATCTTGTAAACCGTCGTGACGTCATCGTTCAGTATCATGATAAACCGCCATGACGTCACCTGTTATTTAAAATGGTATATACCTCACCTTAATTAATGAGCCTCCGACAATCGAGGCGACAACTCTGTCACATATCCAATCTTTAGGCTCCTCGATTCTCGCGCCTGGCACTTATCCTTTCACCATTATAAATAAGACCGGGGGTCCTTTCCATTTTCTTCTCTTGCCTATTTATCTCTTCTTGTTCCTTGCGACGCCTCAGAGCCCGAGCTCCGCCGCCGCTATCGACCTTCGCGTCTGCACCAACCAAGGCTGCTGCATCAACCTGTCTTGACCAGAGAACTACGACGCGCCTCCGCTGTTCAGCAGCCCGAGTAAGTATTCCTCTTCTTGACTATCAGATCTGCATTAGGGTTTCCGTTTTTCATCGGTGTTCTTCATGCTTCCTCTTTTTTCTCTCTTAAATCGCGTAGTTTGATCTGAATCTGATAGTAAACACGAGCGACAGTAGTTTGGCATCCTTTTCCAATCACAGAAAACACCCTTCTATGCCTTTGTACATCCGAGCATATGTGTTCTTCTGCTGTCACGTCTTTAGGTTTAAGATTTATCTCCTCTTTAGAATTGTGGCAGATCCAAAATTATAACAACAACCTGTGAGATCTGTTTGTGCAACACTTAGAAATTTTTCGGATCTGTAGCTTCCACACCACTATAGGCGGTTTAACTTTTTAGAAAATGATAACCCGCTAGGTACCATTAGCCCTCTTTTAAACCGCCAATATGCTTTAAATACCACAAACCGGTTTAGGATACACAGACGTTTCAATGTCATCTTCGTCCATTGTTGCACCGGTTTATAAGTACCAGTCATGAATTTTAAACCGGACTTTATCCTTTTTCCAGCTCTCCACTGAAATGGCCAAATCGTTTTACTCTTGCAATTGGGTCCCTTCTCGGGTTACAGAAGCACAACTGGATGGATGTGTTGCCACCGGCGCTTTAGCAAGTAAGGAAACCCTCCATTGGCGAGTCCCGGTCAAAAATCTCTCGAACCCGGGATGGGAAGTTATTGTGTTCTTGATCACTGAGCGAGGTTTAGCCCTCCCGGATCAAAATTCTTTCGTGACGTGCTCGCTAGCTTTCAGATTCGCCCTCAAGACATTGGACTGAACTCAGTGTACAATATTTGCGACTAGCGAGTATTTTGCGAAGTGTATCTGCAAGAAGAGCCTACTGTCGAGTTATTCCAGGATTTCTTTTATCTGAACCGCCGTACTGAATTCTTGGTGACCCAACTTGAGGCCAGGCGGTGTTTCAATCCAAAAGAGGAGGGATGTTGATTTCCCTCACGCCAAGCTTCACAGTCATCCCAAGGACTGGAATCAGACTTGGTTTTATTGCCGGAACACGGCTCCAGATAATGAAAATCCCTTGCCGGGTTATCGCCCACACCGGCTTACCAAGACTCATCCCTTTCCTCAATGACTGACTCCCCAGGAACGAGCAAAATATGCCCCTCAGCTGTCAAAACTCAGAGCCTTTGTTGCAACGGGCTGACAGGCGTGGACTTTGTTCGATGCCGGGTTTCATGGAGCGTTTTGCCTTTAAGCCGGTGCCCCGGTTTAATATGTGAATATACAGGGGACCTGAAAGACCCTTAGCGTCATATTGATATCCAGCTTACTGATGATGAAGTCACCGAGGCTGTCAAGAAAATGCTTGATGAGTCGACAGACGTGTGCAGCAAAACAGGGCTCAGTCCTTTCTATGCTGCCAACAAACCGCCAAAGGTAGAATTTACCGCATTCCTGTCTTAATCCACCCTTTGTTAAATTTTCTTTGATAACTTACTATCTGTCTATGCAGGCCGATGATCCGTTCTGGAAAAGAAAATTCCAGGATAAACCGGCCAAAGCTCCTCGCATTAAGAGCAAAGCAACAAAGAAATCTGCAAAGAGGAAAACCGCCGAGTCCTCTGTCCAGCCAAATGAAGAGGAACTTGATGATCTGGACTCAGAGGTAGAACTTGACTCTCTTGGTTCTTTGTTCATACACCTCATTGACAATGATTATTATCAGGATGATGTGGAGGCTAGCCATGCTGGCGAGGTAGAGGTAATCCTTCTTTCTTCCGATTCAAATCCTGTGCCATTACCAAAAATTCGTCAAACAATCCGGAAAGTAAAATTTTCATGCCCTCTTGCTTATTTGGATCCGCACTTTCTTTTGAAGACACGACAGCATGAAAGTCGCCACACAACTCGGCACAGTGGCCAAGTGGTGACCTCCACCGGTTTACAGAACTCTACGGTTCGCAAACGCCGTCAAGAGGTTTCTTACACTCCTGACACACTTTATCCTAAAGCGGGTTACTTCCGATACCCTCTTAATCCGTCTGACTCAAATTATCAGGGAACTTCCCATTCATCATCTGGTGAATCGTCGGCTACTCAACTTCCTCCTCTTAAAACTGTCCCTAGGTAAGCATATCATACTTAACCTTTTCAGCCTTGTGTTACTTCATCATACTGATTTTTGTACCTGTTCTTTCCAGTGCCAAAGCCAGACCAAGCAAGAAGGCTAAATTGAATAAGCCGACCGACCATGAACCGGCCACTGAACCGGAGAAAACCCCAGAAGCTATTGATCCAGATGCCAACACTGTCCTTCACGATCCGGCACCTGAAGCAACTGACACATTGGTTGAACCGGTGGAGACAAACCCACTAGGCCGACCAACTGACCCCCAAAGTCCGACTGCTGATCCTCCGAGCCCAGCTAAAGCGTCTGATAAACTGCCAAGCCCTGCCAAGACTACAGACGACGATGTTGTTGTGACTGGTATTGTTTTCACCTCCCCTGGCCGTCCTGTTGCTTTATCAAAGCATAGTGCCAAAGAAGAAATTTCTGCCATGGACAAGGGCAAATGGAAGTCTGAGTTATAAAGCTATGCCAACCTAAGGCTCAAGACCTTTATTCTGGCTTTTTGAACCGCATGTATACAAGCCGCGACTATGAAGCCGGCTTAGTAGGTCTGACGAAAGAATGATATGAGGTAAATATCACTTCCCATTGCATAAATATCCTTTTCTTATAACTGGTTTAAACTGTCAACTCCAATAGCCCCCAAGGGCCGGTTCATAATGTTGATGTGAACCGGGTCTTGTAATCAATGTTTGAATTTTGCTCGTGTAGCCCCCATGGACCGGTTTATAGCTTTAGAATGAACTGGTACATCATACTGCTTCAACCACTTGTGATTATGATAATCCGTCTGAATCTTGAGCAAATACGCATTAGCCCCCAAGTGTCAAGTAGATAACTTGTTATGTGCTTGGGACTTTAAAGTGACAACTGATAAAAGCAATCCACATTAGCCCCCAAGTGCCAAGTGTATAACTTGTTATGGACTTGGCACTTCAAAGATGTATTACTAACTCATTAACTGTCCCTTTCAGGCTGAGCTGGCCAAGAAAGACTCTCAAATCGCTGATCTTCAAGAAAATATCAAGTCCCAGCAAGATGAAACTTGCAAAGTTAAAGGCGAGCTAACCACTGCTTTAACAACCATGGAACAGCTCAAGGAGTACTTCAAGGGTGAACGGGCGGACTGGGAAACTGAAAAATCAACTTTGCTCAAGCGGGCAGAAGACGCTGAAAACGTCCTTAATCTGGTAACGGACGAACTGAACAGCTTGAAGCGGCAGATCAATGCCATGACCTCTGCCATCTTTGGTAAAGACTTCTTCATAAACTTTTGAATCAAATGCCAGTTATGAAATTTCTGTTTAACAATAGTTTGATCCTTTTGCAGGTAGCCGTATTACTCATCTTGGCACAGACATGTGCAAAAAGTTGAAGGCTGTCTATACCTTGGTGGAACAGTTATATATCGGCGCTCAAAGAGCCATCTGCACAGCTTCAAATAATAAACCGCCCCCAACGTTAATCAAGGACACACTGGAGAAGTTATCCATGATGCCTGCCTGGATTGAAGAATTAAAGAAATCAGCTGCTAGGGCCGGTGCTCTCACCGCATTGACTCGGGCCAAGGCCTGGATATCTGATCTTGATCCGGAGGACATTGGGAATGGTTATCCAACCCAAAGGAGGACGGGTCAGAGTTTGATAATGATGACCTCAGGGCTATTAATCGAGAAATGCGTCCACTGGCAAGTAAGTTGGCTGAAGACACTGACTTGTCATTTTATCAGAACTCTTATGATGCTAGCGGAAAACGGATAAATGCACCAACTTATGACATGGAGAATCTGATCTCGCCAAACCGTAAGCATACTTACGCCCATGATGTTGAACCGTCCAACCTTATACACGATGAAGTTGTCTTCCAAGCCTTAACCGGGATTGATTGGACAACTGTTGACTTCCAGCCCCTGGGTGGAGAGAGGGAGGCTGAACCGGTGCAAGATGATCCACAACCTTCACATCAACCTGAGGCAGAGTCATAATCCGGAAGCCGGTTCACCGTTCGCACATTGTCATCCTTGTGAAAGACAATTATTCTTCTGGGCAGGCGAAACGCCTTGTAATAGGCTAGCTTGAATTCTTGATTTGTCATGCCATCGTGCATATTTACGTTGCACAATACTGTTAATCCATCATGCTATGTTTGCTTATGATCCTTAACAGTTTTATACAGTCCTGTTTCTGCATAAAATAGACTGAAAATTGTACTGGCGGTTTATCGCCGGACAGGTCATAGCGCCCAATAGAAAGCCAAGGTTTATAACCAAAGCTGTAAAGATAATGAAATATACATCATACCTGTGATAATAAATCACCTTGTTGGTTTACCAACGTTCTTGTAATAAGGGTAATGACCCAAATCGTGAGTGCTAATAACTCACACCATGCGATGCTGGTATACAATAAGTCATGCCGGGTTATGCCAAACACCGGATGATCACCCCGACGATTTATAGTTAACGCCAGGCCGGGTTAAACACCGGTTTATATTGATGACTTATAGTTAGGCCGGGTCATTGGACGCCGGTTTAACTCAAAACCTTTATCAAGGGAGAAAAAACTTTGACAAATAAAAGCAAAGAAAAACTTGTAGTCGAGGCTGGGCTGCCAGGCCCAAATTCGAGGCTTTTCATGGGCTGCCAGGCCACTGAGTTAAACCATTTTACAAAGCCTTTTAAGATGGTCCTCAATCCTTAACCAATCGCCGGTTTATCATTGACAAGTTCAGGGTCTTATGAGATTGACTTGTCAAGTTGGCGGGTCATACCAGGTTTACCTGGACGGAGTGACTTACTTGATGAAGGCAGGTTAACCCGGGGTTTTAGGTGTATACACCAGGCTTCCAAGCCATGGCTTTGATGGCCTATTGCAGGTGTAGATTTCTTTGTTCATTGCGATAGCAAAGAATCCCCAAGCAATATTTTGAGTTGTGCTCAGTGGGTGCCTATGTTTGAGTTATTCTTTTGCAACACTCTCTTTGGCCCCTATGTAATTTTCTTTTTGGCGCGGAGCCAGTCAAGAGGTGTAGCTATAGTTCAAATATGACCAAGCCCCCAAGTGACCTTCTTTTGCGGTTCTGAGCCAATAAAGAGGCGTAGCTATGGTTCGAAGACGACCAAGCCCCCAAGTGATTTATATTAGATATCTGTATAAGCTGAATCAAGGGGTAAACCAGGCGTCGCTTTATAAACAGAAGCCCCCGTGTAACCACTCATGATATAAGAAAAAATAACAGATACCCCGCTTTAGCCGGGGCTCTGGTTTATTATATTGATCATAATATGTACATCATCAAAAATATGTACATGAAGGGAGCCTATGGCTCAGGTGTAGTAAGGCCGTAGATGAGCTATGTTCCACGGCCGGATCGTCTCCTCCTCCGACTTGCGTGAGTCTTTATGCTCTCGAACATTGATGAGGTAGTATGATCCATTGTTCAGATTCTTGCTGACCACAAAGGGCCCTTCCCAAGGTGGGGATAACTTGTGAATATCGGTCTGATCCTGGATAAGCCGGAGCACTAAGTCGCCTTCTTGAAATGTTCTGGTTTTAACTCGGCGGCTGTGATAACGTCGCAAGTCTTGCTGATAAATCGCCGAGCGAGCCACCGCTATGTCCCGTTTCTCATCTAACAGGTCCAATGCATCTTGGCGTGCTCTTTCATTGTCCGCTTCAACATAAGCTACCACTCGAGGCGAGTCATGGCGAATATCACTTGGGAGGACTACTTCTGCTCCATAAACCATGAAGAAGGGTGTATAACCCGTAGATCTATTGGGGGTGGTGTTAATGCTCCATAAAACGGAAGCCAATTCTTCCACCCAACAACCCGGTGTCCTCTTCAAAGGGACCATAAGCTGGGGCTTGATACCCTTCAGGATTTCTTGATTAGCTCTCTCCGCTTGTCCATTAGATTGAGGGTGGGCCACTGAAGACACGTCAAGCCGGATGTGCTCACGGTGACAGAACTCTTCCATGGCTCCTTTGGAGAGATTTGTGCCATTATCTGTGATGATGCTATGTGGAAAGCCAAAGCGAAAAATCACCTTTTTCATGAATTGAATCGTCGTGGCTGCGTCACACTTGCTGATTGGTTCCGCCTCCACCCACTTGGTAAACTTATCAACTGCTACCAAAAGGTGGGTCTTCTTGTCCTTGGACCTCTTAAAGGGCCCAACCATATTAAGCCCCCAAGTTGCAAACGGCCAGGTGATTGGAATCATCCTTAACTCCTGGGCCGGAACATGGGCTCGGCGTGCAAACCTCTAACAACCGTCACACCTTTTGACCAAGTCCTCAGCATCAGCATGAGTCGTCAACCAATTGAAACCGTGACAAAAGGCCTTGGCCACAAGGGATTTTGAACCGGCATGATGACCACAATCCCCTTCGTGGATCTCACGCAAAATTTCACAGCCTTCTTCAGGAGAGACGCAACGCTGAAAAGCCCCCGAGACGCTGCAATTGTGTAACTCGCCATTGATAATAGTCATGGACTTAGACCGCCGGATTATCTGTCTGTCTAAGACCTCATCCTCCGGTTCATATACGCCAAATATGGGACCGTCCAATCCGGGATGATGTGAAGCGCCGCCACTGAGGGAGTCCTAGATTAGGGGGGTATCCAGACAGCCGGACTATATACTTTGGCCGGACTGATGGACCATGAATATACAAGACTCAAGACTTCGTCCCGTGTCCGGATGGGACTCTCCTTTGCGTGGTAGACAAGCTTGGCGATCCGTATATTAGATTTCCTTCTTTGTAACCGACTCTATGTAAACCCTAGCCCCCTCCAGTGTCTATATAAACCGGAGGGTTTGGTCCGTATAGGGACGATCATAACATCCATAATCATCATAGGCTAGCTTCTAGGGTTTAGCCTCTACGATCTCGTGGTAGATCAACTCTTGTAATATTCATATCATCAAGATCAATCAAGCAGGAAATAGGGTTTTACCTCCATCGAGAGGGCCCGAACCTGGGTAAAACATCGTTTCCCTTGCCTCCTATTACCATTAGCCTTAGACGCACAGATCGGGACCCCCTACCCGAGATCCGCTGGTTTTGACACCGACATTGGTGCTTTCATTGAGAGTTCCTCTGTGTCGTCGCTGCAAGGCTCGATGGCTCCTTCAATCATCAACAACAATGTGGTCCAGGGTGAGACTTTTCTCCCCGGACAGATCTTCGTGTTCGGCAGCTTTGCGCTGCAGGCCAATTCGCTTGGCCATCTGGAGCATATCGACGGCTACGCCCCTGACCATCAGGTCAGGTTCGAAAACTTGATCTACACGGCCGATATCCGCGGAGATTTGATCTGCAATGGATTCGGCTCGCGCCAGAGCGCCGTAACGGCCACGATGAGCATGGTTCGCACTCTTTGCCGGACAATACCGAGGATATCGATTTCGCAGGAGCCCCGGACCTAAATCCGGGGCAGGTTGCGTCGTCCGAGGACGGGTGGATGGACCCTGCCCCGGAGGCCGCACACACATCGGCGGTAGAGCCGGACACAGACTTTACCAAGGAAGCTCGGTCCTCGACTCGGACTCATGTCCGTTGTAAGCCCTGCATCACTAGGCTTCGAGCCCGCCAATTCGCTCGGCTTCGTAATGGAGTTCACCGCTGGATATCTTTCCAGACTCGCTTCTTGCGACATGAACTCATTAAAGTCTCTCTCTTTGTCAGGAGATTCTTGGCCGAACTATGTCCGGCTCAAGTGGGAAGCAGGCGGCGAGGTAATTCGTTGCCCACCCACCACCCACTTAATTGCCACGGTCGATGATTTGACCGACGTGCTCGACTTCGACTTCGAAGACATCGACGGTTTAGACGCCGATGTAGGAGATGAACAGGAACCACCGATCATGGGGCGACGGATAGCCACCTCCCCATATGATATATATATGGTGGACACTCCAAAAGAAACCAATGGCGATGAGGCAATGGAGGATAACCCCTCAAGGAAGAAGGAAAAGCATGAACGTCATCAGCGCCGCCCCAAGCCCAGCCACAACAATACCGGCACAGGAGTCAAAAACAATACGGATGGTGCCAAAGATGAATACAATCTCGATCAGCCTGCCTTTGAGCAGGCCGTACAGGCGACGGACGGATACTGGGAGGAGGACAACTACATTCCCCCCTCCGAAGATGAGGTGAGCCTCGGCGACGACTAATTTGGCGTGCCTGAGGATCCTACAGAGCAAGTTCGCTTTAAGCAACGGCTTATGGCCACGGCGAAAAGCCTGATAAAGAAGCAACAGCAGCTCAAAACTGACGAAGATTTGCTCACAGACATATGGACAAACAAGGAGTACGGACTCGACCGCCACACCAAGGGGTACATAAAACACAACTCGTTACCTCAACCTGAGAAGGAGGTCCTAAAGCTCACACCCCGACGCCAACATACCACGGTCCGGGGCAATACGCAGGAAACGCGAGGCAACATCCATAAACCTCGACGAAACAGACATAAGCGTCACAAAAATAATGATGACGGTCAAGACAGGGGAGTTGGTGCCGAATTCCGCGACCCACAGTCTGGTCAGCGGAAACAGAACAGCTCAGGTCCATTCGGCCCAAGCAGCATACTCGACCAACCATGTTAAATTCATGGCACCCCTAGAGTGGCGGCCAAGCATACCAATAGAGAATGTCGGATCCTCAAAACAAAACGGCCGGTCGGGTGCCGGAAACAATGAAAGGAAATCTCAAACAACGAGAAGCCCAGGCCACCAAACACGGCGAGGACAAAGGAAGATCCCCCGCAGTACAAAAATACGGCCGACCATCTTCGATCACATCGACCGTCTGGACAATACCAACCATAGCTATTTAATTGCACTTACTATCACCAGATAGGTATTGACCGGTCGAGGATCAAACCCATTAAATAACATCTTCTAACAGATACCATCCCAGGTGCACAGGCCATGTTTTACAGGCCCATCACCCTGGAAGTTGCCTTCAAATACCGCGTCGAAGAGTAAGTCTTCGGCATTGTCCCCTTATACACTACCTACCATATACTACCGGGACAAACCGCGTTGACTAGACTCAACGGGGTACAAAATCAGGCCAAACCCACGTGACATAGTCACAATTACGGGCAAGGCCAAACTCCACCCTTAGAGTGGAAATTATACCACCGCTGGGATAGCGAGTTGTGCCCGTTCATCAAATATCGATTCGGCAGCCAGCTACCCGGACACCAACTGAGGAGTCCGAGCTACTTTACGGCATGATACCCTGGCTCGACCAGGCTCCGATCGGGCACCCATATGGCACATAACTGCCTCCAAACATTTGTCTTTACAAACTGACTTTTACGCAGAACAGGACTGGCGACATGGAATCAGCCCGGACGAGCAAGGCGGGAACACATAACTACCCCCCCCCCCCCTTCCAAGGAGACAGTCCGAATACACTCCGGATCTGCACACAGCCTCCTCCAGTGCGGCCACGACAGGTTCCGCCAGCACACCTCTTTTCATAAGCGTAAACCGTACTCATATGCATAGACATGTCATTCTACTACAATACATAGACTTAAATAACACTTACTGGCCATCGTTCCTCATTGACGCCCTCTTTTTTGTCATAAACGGCACCCATACTCGTGTTATGACCTACTATGCCAGGGGCTTTACAATACCCATAATATGGCAGCAAAGTCCGACCACCTTTTCGGTCGCTCGGCACCCCAAACTTATAGCACTATATGCATCAGCTCTGAATCATGTCTTGGGTCATTAGTTGGGTTTGCCTGCCCCATGTTTTGGTACCTTACGCTCCGCTCTATCGGCTAAGGTAGCGCTGGAGAACTACTGCGATTGTGTCCCGGTTCTTCCGGACGAGCACCTTAGTAGAGAAAGCCGAAAACTGACTGTCATGATACGGCGAGAGCTGGTCAGCTGTTCGAGAGGTTGTAAAATCTTTAAAGATTTATTCCGCACATTGCCATAATAAATGCAGCGTGCGACGGATCGGTCTTCTGATCATGCGTTGTTAAAGCCCCTCGTATGGTCTTCCGAATACCAAGGGCTGCGCCTACCATACTCGAATTCCTATGGCTAAGTGAGAGTGATAAAGCCCTATAGTATGATTGCCTGGTTCGTGGTGATGAACACCTCCTTGAAGGACCCAACAATGGGATAAAGAGTGTTCAGGCATGTCCCTAACACCCCTGCATTTTTTTTATGTGGGGTACAAGTCGATGACCGCCAACTCTCGTGGATTTATATACACTAAACAGCCGACAGAAAGAACAAACGCTCATATAACAGGCAATAAATATAATACAGTGCCATTATCCCAAGATATAAAGGACGGCATGAATGCCTTCAGGGAAATATAGTGTCTTTGGTACACTGATCCGCCACAAGGCGGGCTCCTTTCAGGACACCTTCATAGCATAATTCAGGCTTGCAAAGCTCCTTACCCTCCGGTGGTCCCTCAGTCATCAGCTTCTCAGCATCAAGCTTCCCCCGGTGCACCTTTGCATGGGCAAACGCCATGCGGGCACTCTCTATACAAACCGACCGCTTAATGACTTCGAGCCGAGGGCAAGCACCAGCAATCCGCTTCACGAGTCCGAAGTAACTGCTTGGAATTGGCTTCGCAGGCCACAGCCGGACAACTAAGTCCTTCATGGCTAGTTCGGCCGCCTGGTGCAGTTCGACCAGTTGTTTCAGCTGGTCGATAAAGGGTACCGGATAATTCGGCGCCAAATACTGCGACTAGAAATGCCTCTCCGCAGACTTCTTCTCCTCAAATGGGTAGAATTGGGCAGCATCAGATATGTTGCACGGCAGGTCCGCAAACGCCCCTGGAGAAACAAGAACTCAGTTTGATGCTTAGAGTTCCTCCCATTATTATGAAAAAATTACTTTAAATACCAAAAGCCTTACCAGCCACAACCCTCCGTGCTTCCTGAATGTCCTTCAGAGCACCTCGGGCTTCTTCCCGAGCATCATCTGCGGCCTGGAGAGCCTGGGCGAGTTCGGGTTCTTTCCCTGTTAAACTATGCTCCAAGGTCTCGCTTTTCTTCACGGCCTCCTGGAGCTCTCACTCAGCTTCAATGACCTTGGCCTCGTGCTTCTCACGAAGAGCCTGCTCTGCGGCGGCCTTCTTGTTGGCTTCGGCCACAGCCTTCTTCAATGCCTCCATTTCGGCACTAGCTCCTAAAAGCATACAATACAAATATTTTCATCAGGCACAACTACTCATTCATGCCGAATTTAGGTCAAGGTTTCGACATACCTTGCTTGTCCTCCAACTGCTTCTTCACGCGGCCAAGCTCTTCTTCGGCCCGTTCCAGACCCTGCTTTAGTCCGGACACCTCTGCATTACGAGAGGCGGTCTTCGCTATGGACGCCTGTTTTCAAACAAACGAATATATGTCATTCACTGAGTCTCCTGCAAAGCGGAAATTTGATCCCCTGTCCGGCTCTCTCTGTTTCACCGGACAGTGCATCAGGGGCTACTACTCATACTATGACAATCTTCAAAAGTCTCTAAAAACATACCTCAAAGCCTTTTATAAGGATAAGGCAGGATTCATTCAGTCCGCTCTCGGCGGACTGAATTTTTTCAATCACCGCACCCATGAGGGCGCGATGCTCATCGACAATGGACGCACTCTTTAGCGCTGTCGATAGTCCGCCCGACAACTCTGCCTGGATAGAGGTTGCTGGCAAAGCGGGCTTGTCTCCCTCCACCGAGGGGGGCTGCTCGCCCGATCCTGGAGCTTTAAAGGTCTCCAGGACCGTGTCCGGCTGCGGGCCAAATCTAAGGTCGCCCCCGCCGTCGACGATCATGGGAACCACTGCTCCCGTGTATCCGGCCCTAGAGATATGGCCCCCCTGGTCCGGGTCCCGCTGAGACGACACCTCGGTGTCGCGCCTAGGCTTCGGGGAAGGGGCCTCTGGAGGCGTCTCACTCTCCAGGGCATTTGAGCTAAGCGAATCCTTCGACGAGGACTGTCTGGAGTGGGACCTCGCCGGGATGCACAAAATATGGCGAAAGTTAGACTACTCCATCCTAACGACCCCGGGCACGTAGGCGTGTTCGGATTTCATGTACTCACGACTTTACCAGGGCCTGGACCCTGGGATCCCACTCTGGGCTGCTATCAGCAGCCGTGGTGGACGCCTCCGGGAGGGAACCTTTCCCCCTTTTTGGTGATTCGGCCTCCAGGGATGAGGAGGCCGTCCTTTTCTCCCCTCCCCCTGTGGAGGGCTCGTCTTCTTCCCCCTCCTCTTCATCTTCGGAGGAGGGACGGTCGCTGGAGTCTTCGGTTTTAGGTCTGCTGCCGCGACGACGGGCCGCCCGGTCTTCTTGACCTTCTCGTGAGGCCTCTTTCTTGGCGCCTCATAAGGCGCTGGACCAGATCTTCGTCAGAGAGGTCCTGCCGGTTCCTCCGTTAGCGGGCCGATAAAGGTATCCGCCCACCTTTTTCGGCCCATTCCTAGGATTATTGTGGAAAGCATGATAACAGCGCTCCCTCGACATGCCACCAAAACGTGGACGGACAGAGCAAAACAATGACTTCATGGACGGCAGAGCGGGATAGTTAATACCATGTCCTCGGTGGAGCCCGCCACGATTTGTCGGACTTGAAGAGCACCTTCCAGATGTCCTTATGGGAGGAGCCCAGAGCTCCGTGAGGGTCCGTGCTCGCCAGGTCGAATTCCCACAAATTGCAGTGCTCGGGGTAAGGGAGAACCAGGTGAACTAACATCACCTGGACTACGTCGACAAGTTTGACATCCTAATCGACCACGCTCTGGACGCGCGTTTGGAGCGCTGACAGCTCGCCGGATGAGGACCAGTTCAGGCCCTTCTCGGGCCAGGACGTGAGCCGCACTGGGGCTCCGGATCTGAATTCAGGAGCAGCGGCCCACTTTTTACCGCGTGGTTCGGTAATATAGAACCACTGCTGCTGCCACTCCTTGACGGAATCATTGAAGGCGCCCGTCGGCCATGTGACCTTGGGCATCTTGCTCACCATGGCGCCGCTGCACTCGGCGTGCTTGCCATTCACCACCTTGGGCTTCATGTTGAAGATCTTCAACCATAAACCGAAGTGGGGCGAAATATGGAGGAAGGCCTCACACACGTCAAGATGTTGAGAAAAGAATTGAGGGATAGATCATGAAAAATAAATCCCGTAATAATACATGATGCCGCGAACGAAGGGGTGAAGGGTAAACCCAAGCCCACGGACAATATGAGGAAAGAACACAACCCTCTCGTGGGGCTCCGGAGTGGGGACGATCTGTCCCGCCGGTGGAAGACGGTGGCCGATTTTCTTGGCCAGGTACCCGGCCTCTCGGAGCTTTTTGATATCCCTCTCTCGGACGGTAGAGGCCATCCATTTGCCTCCTGCTCCGGATCCGAACATCTTCGGAGAACCTCTCTTCAGTAGAGAAGAAGAATGCTTGGGCGCTAGGGCTCGAGCAAAGGGGAATGGACTAGCAGAAGGGAAAGGCGTGGGTAAAGAGGAAAAGACCTTATCTCTTTATGGAGGCAGTAGAAGCTTTTTTTGCGCCTCCCCACTTGCCTGGTGGAACCCGCTCGTTCCCCATTCGCCGCGATTAACGGTACGGTTGGACTACCCGTGCCCGTGTTAATAAAAATCCCGTGATAAGGGGACATGATCTCTGCTTTGACAAAACGTGACGAGGAAACTGCCTCGCAATATGCGCTATGGCTAGTTGTGGAAAAACGGTTCGAATAATGACTCTACTGTAGTGTTATGCCACGTTTCCTGAAGTTGTCAGCAGATTACATTTGTGGGGTATCGTTCTCTCTACGGTGGTATGTAAAGATCATCTTGCAGATCCGGACACGATTTAAGTGTTCAGTAATTACTTTGGAGTATTCGGAGATGGAACCCGCCTTGCAATGCCGAAGACAAACTGCGCACCGGACCCATCGTCATTGAAGCCTGATTCAGGGGCTACTGAGGGAGTCCTGGATTAGGGGGGTATCCGGACAGTCGGACTATATACTTTGGCCGGACTGATGGACCATGAAGATACAAGACTCAAGACTTTGTCCCGTGTCCGGATGGGACTCTCCTTTGCGTGGAAGACAAGCTTGGCGATCCGGATATTAGATTTCCTTCTTTGTAACTGACCCTATGTAAACCCTAGCCCCCTCCGGTGTCTATATAAACCAGAGGGTTTGGTCCGTATAGGGACGATCATAACACTCATAATCATCATAGGCTAGCTTCTAGGGTTTAGCCTCTACGATCTCGTGGTAGATCAACTCTTGTAATATTCATATCGTCAAGATCAATCAAGCAGGAAGTAGGGTTTTACCTCCATCGAGAGGGCCCAAACCTGGGTAAAACATCATGTCCCTTGCCTCCTATTACCATTAGCCTTGGACGCACAGATCAGGACCCCCTACCCGAGATCCGCCGGTTTTGACACCGACAGCCACCAACTGAGCCATCGGATCAGGAACAGCCAAATCCTCCTCCGTGGGGAGCTTGACCGACGGGTTATGCAAGACGTCTAGGAAAACATTGGGTGGCACCGGTTTACGCTGGGAGCCCAAATGGCTTAAAGCGTCCGCCGCTTCATTCTTTCGCCGGTCCACATGCTCCACCTGATAACCCTTGAAGTGACCTGCAACATTATCCACCTCTCGACGATATGCTTCCATGAGCGGGTCTTTGGAATCCCAAGTGCCAAACACTTGTTGAGCCACCAGGTCCGAGTCACCAAAGCATTTAACCCGGCTCAAATTCATCTCCTTAGCCATTCGAATACCGTGGAGCAGGGCCTCGTACTCAGCTACATTGTTAGTACAAGGAAACATCAAGCGGAGAACATAACAAAATTTGTCACCTCGAGGGGAAGTAAGAACCACTCCAGCCCTCGAGCCCTCCAATTGCCTTGATCCGTCAAAGTGAATCGTCCAGTATGTGTTACCCGGTTTATCCTCCGGCGCCTGCAACTCTGTCCAGTCATTGATGAAGTCCACGAGCGCTTGAGACTTGATGGCCGTGCGAGGCATATATTTTAATCCGTGAGGACCAAGCTCAATAGCCCACTTAGCAACCCGACTAGTCGCTTCCCTGTTCTGGATGATATCTCCTAAAGGAGCAGAACTGACCACAGTAATGGGATGGCCCTGAAAGTATTGCTTTAGCTTCCGGCTCGCCATAAAAACCCCATATACAAGCTTCTGAGAATGTGGGTATCTCTGCTTTGTCTCAATGAGCACCTCACTGATGTAATAAACCGGCCGTTGAACCGGATACTCCTTTCCTGCTTCCTTGCGCTCCACCACAATAGCCACGCTGACAGCCCGGGCATTACAGCCACATATAACAGCAATGGTTCCTTATCAATGGGGGCAGCAAGAACAGGTGGTTCGGCGAGCTGCCGTTTTAGAGCCTCAAACGCCTCGTTAGCCGCATCACTCCAGACGAAGTCATCTGTTTTCTTCAGCATTTGATACAAAGGGATGGCCTTCTCCCCAAGGCGACTAATAAACCGGCTTAAGGCGGCAATCTGGCCCGCCAAGCGTTGAACATCATTGATGCACTTCGGTTTAGCCAGTGAAGTAATAGCCTTGATCTTCTCCGGATTAGCTTCAATGCCCCTGTTCGACACTAAGAAACCCAAAAGCTTGCCTGCTGGTATGCCAAAAACACACTTGGTCGGGTTAAGCATCATCTTGTAAACCCGGAGGTTATCAAAGGTCTCCTTCAAGTCATCTATCAATGTCTCCTCCTTCCTGGACTTTACCACAATATCATCCACATAAGCATGAACGTTGCGCCCAATCTGATTATGAAGGCAGTTCTGCACACAACGTTGATAAGTCGCCTGGGCACTTTTGAGCCCAAAAGGCATAGACACATAGCAGAAGGCTCCAAAGGGAGTTAATAACACTGTCTTCTCCTCGTCCTTAACCGCCATCTTGATTTGATGATAACCCGAGTAAGCATCCAAAAAACTCAAATGCTCACAACCCGCCGTAGCATCAATGATTTGATCGATACGAGGGAGAGCAAAAGGATCAGCTGGACACGCCTTGTTCAAATCTGTGTAGTCCACACACATACGCCAAGTGTCGTTCTTCTTAAGTACCAGCACCAGATTAGCCAGCCACTCCGGATGAAAAACTTCAACAAGGAACCCTGCCGCCAAGAGCCAAGCTACCTCCTCACCAATGGCCTTGCGCCTTTATTCATTGAACCGGTGAAGAAACTGCTTGACCGGTTTAAACTTGGGACCAACATTAAGAGTGTGCTCAGCGAGTTCCCTCGGTACACCTGGCATGTCATAAGGCTTCCACGCAAAGATATCCCGATTCTCACGGATGAACTCGATGAGCGTGCTTTCCTATTTCGGATCCAAATTGGCGCTGATGATAAAATGCTTGGATGAAACGCTGAGCACAAAATCAACCAACTTAGTCTCATCGGCAGATTTAAATTTCAAGGCCTGATCGTGCTCTGTAGTTGGCTTTTTCAAAGAAGTCATATCAGCCGGATTATAAAACTTCAACTCCTCCGTGGCACAAACCGACTCAGCATAGGCCGCATCACCTTCCTCACATTCCAAAGCGATCTTGCGGCTTCCATGCACTGTGATGGTCCCCTTATGACCCGGCATCTTGAGCTGCAGATAAACATAACAGGGCCGTGCCATGAACTTAGCATAAGCCGGCCGTCCAAACAGGGCATGGTACGGGCTTTGGATTTTCACCACTTCAACAGTCAACGTCTCTGATCTCGAGTCATGATCGTCTCCAAAAGCAACTTCCAGGGCTATCTTACCAACCGGATAAGCTGACTTGCCAGGCACCACACCATGAAAAACAGTATTTGATGGTTTAAGATTCTTATCCGTTAACCCCATATGGCGGAAGGTGTCGTAATACAAGATGTTGATACTGCTCCCTCCATCCATGAGCACCTTAGTGAACTTATAACCCCCAACCTGAGGTGCCACCACCAACGCCAGATGACCCGGATTGTCGACCCGGGGCAGGTGATCCTCTCGACTCCACACAATGGGCTGCTCAGACCAGCGCAAGTAATGGGGCACCGCCGGTTCAATGGAGTTCACCGCCCTTTTATGAAGCTTTTGATCGCGCTTGCATAGGCTAGTGGTGAAGACGTGATACTGCCCACTATTTAACTGCTTCGGGTGACTCTGATAACCCGACTACTGCTGTTGTTGATTCCCCTGTTGATTGTAACCACCTTGGTTGCCTTGATTACCTTGATTGCCATGTCCACCCTGATTGCCTTGGAATCCTGAACCAGAGTTACCTCCACCATAACCCGGTCCGTAGGACCCGGGCCCTAAACCGCCGGATGGTCCACGGTCATTCCGGAAAAAGTCTGAATTTTTAAACTCTCGCATGATATAACAATCCTTCCATAGGTGCGTGGTCGGCTTGTCCTGCGATCCATGCTTTGGGCAGGGCTGGTTCAACATGTAATTCAAGCATTCGGATTGGGACTGGGTTCTCCTCCTCGTTGGGGCATTTTACCCTTACGACGCTGACCATTACCCTGCGTATTGGTGTTAGCCACAAAATCAGAATTACTTTCCGCTTTACGCTTACCATTGTTATTGTGGCCCGCCTGGTTATGCTGCTGCCCCTTGGTGTTGCCGTTCTTCCTTCCCTTCCCCGGTTTTTCCTCACCAAACATGGGGTCCTTGGTACTATCAGAATCGGCATACTTAACCAGAGCAGCCATAAGTGTCCCCATGTCATTGCAGTGGCGCTTGAGCCGTCCCAACTTCAGTTTCAAAGGTTTAAACCGGCAATTACCCTCCAATGTTATAACTGCCGAATCAGCATTGATGCGGTCCGATGAATGCAAAATCTCTGAGACCCGGCGTACCCAATGGGTTGTTGACTCGCCCTCCTCCTGGACGCACGTGTCCTTGAAGTTTGCTATAAACCGGGCTTTTAACTCGGCCCATGACCCAATGGAATTAACCGGTAAACTTTTCAGCCAGGTGCGAGCCGTTCCGTCTAACATCATAGTGAAATACTTTGCACATGCCGCTTCATCTACATCCAGCATCTCCATTGCCATCTCATAACTCTTAACCCATGACTCGGGAGGTGAATCGGCGGTGTAATTAGGCACCTTACGCGGACCCTTGAAATCCTTGGGCAGCCGCACATTACGCAAAGCCGGGGTAAGATAGGGCACCCCCCAAGAGCTGAAGGTAAGACCTCGTTCCACAGAAGTCGTTGGACGAACCGGAGTGAGCTGACGGACCTGTGCTGCCAACTCAGCTTCTCAACACGCTCTTCCGTTATCTACACATC
Organism: Aegilops longissima; assembly: GCA_021605205.1. Classification (NCBI taxonomy): domain Eukaryota; kingdom Viridiplantae; phylum Streptophyta; class Magnoliopsida; order Poales; family Poaceae; genus Aegilops; species Aegilops longissima. Next base: position 59,073,014 of record CM038679.1, read on the forward strand.
CTGAGCATTTGCCCCCGCACGCCGGATTAGGACCTCGAGGGGCATCACGGTTTCGCGCACTGCTTGACACAGTCGGTTCATCAATGTGTCGGCTGTAACTCCGGCTTGGGCGGGGAGTTGAATGAAGTCTTTCCCGGCTATATGAATAGGCATGCTATTGTACCAAGGCCGTTTGAAAAAGATCCCTTGCACGCCGCGTCTCAACCGCCGCAGGGGACTCACCCTCCATTGGGATAGCTGCTAATCATGACGCTGCAGCGATCATGTTATCCAAAGGGGTGGAGAAATGACCCGTGGTGCGGTATGTACCGTGTATGGTCATTGGTCCGCCGAGGCGGTCGCCATTCCGTGGTTGATCCGTGCTCCTGTTCTGGCGCTCAATCCGCTTATCTTGCTGCTAAATTATTGGTTCCTCGCTCTGGTGTGTGTCAAGAGATTCATTGCTTCATAAACCGGCGACAATCGAGACCGATGCTTTCTCCGAAATACCTCGTTTGAAGCGTTCTGATCCAACATGAGTCGGTAATTTTGTGCCTGAATCCGCTGTGCATGTGCATCCAAAGCGGCTCGCTCCTCAGCCATCCTGGTTTCTTCAGCCTCTAAGTCCTCCTTGGCTTGGGTTATCTGATCCTACAGCTTAGCAACCTCCGCATTATGCTGATCTTGGGTATCCGGGGTAACCTGTGCGGTCAGTAATGTCGTCCAAGTGTCCAATAAACCGGACAATACTTGAGCCGGCCGGCGCGCGGGGCCTCCTGCCCCAGCTGCTGATCCGGAAATCATTGCTGCCGCAGCTGAAGACTGCAACGTGGGCTGTGTACCGGCCATGAAGATCGCAACCCGGTTCGCCGGTTCAAGGGGGTCCGAAATACTGTCGCCATCGAAACAGCCCCCAAACCGGCCATCTTGCAGTTGGTACAGTGACTCGGTATCTCCGGTGGATGACTCGTCATCTGAGCAAACAACGGTCTCAGCATCGGACGCCGGTTCAAGTTCCGCACCATGGATGAATCCTACGAATGCACGCTTCATGGCGGGCTGAACCCAGGCAGGACTTGCACGTTGAGCCGTCTCGACGAGGTCGGTGCAGATGTCCGGCTCAGGGCCCGGTTCGCCGATCTTGCCAATGAAGACGTGAATTCCTCCAAAGGGGACCCGGTACCCGTACTCGATTGAGTCGGCCTCGGGGCCCCAGCCTGCGTCGTCGATGTAGAGCTTGCCGCGACGACTCTTGGTCATCCGGCCTACAGCTATCCCTTGAGTCCCTCGAAGTTGGCCTTTAAGCACTCTAAACCATCGTGCGATAGCTCCACGATGGGCGCCAACTGTCGTGGGTTTGTCACGGCAGATGTCCTAGCAAAAGGACTTAGTCGTGGAGCCATCGCAACGAGATTAGCTTAAAGGGGTTAAATTGGACAAGAGACATGGAGAGTTTATACTGGTTCGGCCCCTTGCGGTGAAGGTAAAAGCCTAATCCAGTTGTTGTGGGATTGATGTCGTCTCGATGATCAGGGAGCGGAATCTCTTTACCTGGATCTCGAGCTGTTGTTTTTTTTGTCTTGAACCGCCGCCAGGTTGTGCCTTTATATACACAGGTCGACGCCCGGCGGTCTACAGAATCCCGAGGCCGGCTCATACATGTGTCCGCCTCGGTCTCTACTTTCACCTATCTTACAACACAAGTTATGCATTACATGGCGGTTTATATCTACAGGCCTAATCTGCCTCTGGGCCTTGGGCATTTAAGTCTCTGTAGTAAAGCGCCACACTCTTCACCTTCATGGGCTTCGAAATAGGAATAACTCATTGTGGGGATAACCCGGCCTCACCCGGCCGGTTTATGTCTAGTAGCAATATCCCCAACATGTATCGTGTTTTCACCATGGCCCAGGCTTCTTGCGCACCCTCCCGGCAGGCCGATATTTTCCATAATCAGATGCGCCACCAAGCTCCTTTGAACATCTCTAGAAGCTCCTCCATACTTCCTAGAGGGGAGGTGGACGGCCATAAAGCCTTGGCAACACTCGGCATGGCCAACCGAGCCTGCTTGTGCACTTGCGACAACCTCTGCAGAAGATCACTTGATGATTCGGACACCTCCCCTTCAGGATGGCCTGTCAAAATACCTGCAATCATAACTGAATTAGTTCCATTCATCGCCAACCTACTATAAAGGTTAGTTCGGGCGCATACCGAATATACCGCCTCGCAGTTTCTTATTCTCCTTCACGGAGTCGTCTAGCTGGCCCCGCACATCTTTTAACTCAATACCCAAGCTGGTCTTGGCATCCTGAAGCTTGTTTTTCTCTATTATGCCTTGAGTCAGTATATGCTCGCCTGCGGCATGCATCTTTTTTGCTTTCTGCTCTCCTTCCAGAGCAGCGGCCGGCTTTTCATCATATTGATCGGATGACCCTATCATAAAACCAGCAACAATATTAGCCCGGTAGATGTACAGTCATTATTATCCTTCCCATACGGAGGGGAGTATTACTAGCAGATACCTTCTTGGAATTTTCCAGCTCGGCGGTGGCAGCATTTAGCTGTGCCCGACACTGCTCCAGCTCCTGAGTTAGCAGGTTGTTCTTCTCGGTAAGAACCTGGTTGCACAATGATCCTTAAATCAGTTGTACCAACTGCTCTCAGTCACGGGGGCTACTGACATATGGTCATCATATTCAAACAAAAAAATTACCTGCACATCTTTTAAATGCTGCTTTGTGGCTATGCTAAGCCCAGTTCGAGCAGCCCGGATATAAGCGTCAGCCGAACCGAAGGCTTTAAACGCCTCCTCCGAGAACTGGGGGTCTCGTAAAACAGCCCCGCAGCACCGATGATTCATGGCGCTCTCTACTTCCGAGTTGGTAACGGACATATCTTCTGAACCCTCGGCCGAAGGACAGTCCGACGTTGTTCTCATATCAGCCCTCGATTCTCCGACAGGCTCTAAATCCTGGTTGTTTGGGAGTACGGGGCTGAAACCCCGGACATAGTCCGGCAAACCTTTTTCCTGCTACAAGACAAATGTACAAGTTATGGTTGGACGTGACTACTAAAGTACACCTTCAAATCCGTACCTCTTCGACGAGGGACCGGTCGGGTCTTCATTGACCTTCCTTTTAAAGGCCTTGCTGGGCGCTGGAGCCGCTCTCTTTGGAGTCGCCCCGGAGTAGCATGACGAGCCGAACGCCTCCCCTTCGAAGCACGAGGTAGTGCGGCAGGTGAGGCAGTGTGAGGAAACTCTCTCGGGGAGGATTTTTCTTGATGACTTACGTGGGAAGCAGGGAGAAGACCAGGATAATCGGCGATAACGGCCACTTTTGTGCCATCGTAGCTTGCCTGGTAAAACACCCCTTCCGCAAGTACCACGAATATGTCCGGATCCTCTTCAAACACGGATCCGGGTTCTCGCCAGTGATTCATCGGTCGTGGGCGGGGTCAGAGACCTCGGTGATTTTTCGCCAATGATGTTATAAGCGGATTAGATATCTGTTAAAGGTGAACCGGGAAGCAGAATGAGTAAAGCAGAAGGATCGGGGCTTACCCAACTGGGAGGATTATACACGGAATAACCCTCTCTGCGATTGATTCGGAGAAATTCCTCTTCTTCCCCTTTGAACAGCTCGGCCAGTATCTTGGCTAGAGCGGCAGGGGTGTCCGGACCCTTCCGACCACAGCGGGAGGCGTCATCCTCCCCGTTGTAGTGCCACATTGGGAGCCCTTTATATTGAAGCGGCTCAACCCCTCGCGCTATGGAGGTCGCCATTACCTCAACTATTGTTAAACCGGACTGGGCAAGCGTCTTTATCTTACCCAGGAGCTGACCAACTTCCGTACTGTCATCCTCTTCAAGACTCCGGGGACACCAACTGTGGCGTTTCTTCAGCGGAACGCTGGCGAACTCAGGAAGACCCTTTCGAATTGGGTCGGGAAGTGCGACGTCCTCGATGTAGAACCATTCGGAAGGCCATTTTTCGTATGCCCTCCTTGGTGTGCTAGAGGGATATCCGGTATCGGTGATGCGCCATACTTCGGCTCCGCCCACTTCAAATATTGACCCCTCGTAGTTACGCGGGACAAGACAAAACAATTTTCTCCATAGTTCAAAATGAGATCAGCGGGAGGAAGGTGTTGGAAATATGCCCTAGAGGCAATAATAAAAGGATTATTATTATATTTCCTTGTTCGTGATAATTGTCTTTATTCATGCTATAATTGTATTATCCGGAAATCGTAATACACGTGTGAATAGATAGACCACAACATGTCCCTAGTGAGCCTCTAGTTGACTAGCTCGTTGATCAATAGATAGTCATGGTTTCGACTATGGACATTGGATGTCATTGATAACGGATCACATCATTAGGAGAATGATGTGATGGACAAGACCCAATCCTAAGCATAGCACAAGATCGTAGTTCGCGTTTTGCTAGAGCTTTTCCAATGTCAAGTATCTCTTCCTTAGACCATGAGATCGTAACTCCCGGATACCGTAGGAGTGCTTTGGTGTACCAAACGTCACAACGAATCGGGTGACTATAAAGGTGCACTACAGGTATCTCCGAAAGTGTCTCTGGGTTGACACGGATCGAGATCTGGATTTGTCACTCCGTATTTCGGAGAGGTATCACCGGGCCCACTCGGTAGTGCATCATCATAATGAGCTCAAAGTGACCAAGTGTCCGGTCACGGATCATGCATTACGGTACGAGTAAAGTGACTTGCCGGTAACGAGATTGAACGAGGTATTGGGATACCGACGATCGAATCTCGGCAAGTAACATACCATCGACAAAGGGAATTGTATACGGGTTGCTTGAATCCTCGACATCGTGGTTCATCCGATGAGATCATCGAGGAGCATGTGGGAGCCAACATGGGTATCCAGATCCCGCTGTTGGTTATTGACCGAGAGCCGCCTCGGTCATGTTCACGTGTCTCCGAACCCGTAGGGTCTACACACTTAAGGTTCGGTGACGCTTAGGGTTGTATGAATATGAGTATGCAGCAAACCGAATGTTGTTCGAGTCCTGATGAGATCCCGGACGTCACGAGGAGTTCCGGAATGGTCCGGAGGTAAAGAATTATATATAGGAAGTGCTATTTCGCCATCGGGAGAATTTCGGGGTTACCAGATTGTACCGGGACCACCGGAAGGGTCCTGGGTCCACCGGTGGGGCCACCTATCCGGAGGGCCCCATGGGCTGAAGTGGGAGGAACCAGCCCTGGTGGGCTGGTGCGCCCCACTTGGGCCCCCCGCGCCTAGGGTTGAAACCCTAGGGGGGCGCCCACTTGCCTTGGGGGCAAGCCTCCCCTGTCCGCCCCCCATCTAGATGGGTTCTAGAGGGGGCGCGCCCTTGGGGGCCTATATAAAGGGGGGGGAGGCAGCCGCACCCCTGCACTTGGCGCCCCCTCCCTCGCTACACCTCTTCCTCCTCCCCGCTTGCTTGGCGAAGCCTCGCCGAGTATCGCCTGCATCCACCACCACGCCGTCAGGCTGCTGGATCTTCATCAACCTCTCCTTCCCCTTGCTGGATCAAGACGGAGGAGACGCCACGCTGACCGTGACGTGTGTTGAACGCGGAGGTGCCGTCTGCTCGGCGCTAGGATCTCCGGTGATTTGGATCACGACGAGAACGACTCCTCAACCCCGCTCTCTTGAACGCTTCGCACGCGATCTACAAAGGGTATGTAGATGCATCTCTCACTCATTGCTAGATGAACTCATAGATGGATCTTGGTGAACGAGGAAAATTTTTATTTTATGCAACGCTCCCCAACAAAGGGCATCATGAGCTAGGTCTATGCGTAGTTCTCTATTGCACGAGTAGAACACAATTTGTTGTGGGCGAGATGTTGTCAACTTTCTTGCCGCTACTAGTCTTATTTTGCTTCAGCGGTATTGTGGGATGAAGCGCCCGGACCGACCTTACACGACGCTTACGTGAGACAGGTTCCACCGATCGACATGCACTAGTTGCATAAGGTGGCTAGCGGGTGTCTGCTCTCCCACTTTAGTTGGAGCGGATTCGATGAAAAGGGTCCTTATGAAGGGTAAATAGAAGTTGACAAATCACGTTGTGGTTATTCGAGGTAAGAAAACGTTCTTGCTAGAACCCAATTGCAGCCACGTAAAAGATGCAACAACAATTAGAGGACGTCTAACTTGTTTTTGCAGCAATTGTCATGTGATGTGATATGGCCAAAAGTTGTGATGAATGATGAATGATATATTGTGATGTATGAGATCATGTTCTTGTAATAGGAATCACGACTTGCATGTCGATGAGTATGACAACCGGCAGGAGCCATAGGAGTTGTCTTAATTATTGTATGACCTGCGTGTCATTGATTCAACGCCATGTAAATTACTTTACTTTATTGCTAAACGTGTTAGCCATAGTAGTAGAAGTAATAGTTGGCGAGCAACTTCATGGAGACACGATGATGGAGATCATGATGATGGAGATCATGGTGTCATGCCGGTGACAAGATGATCATGGAGCCTCGAAGATGAAGATCAAAGGAGCTATATGATATTGGCCATATCATGTCACTACTTTATATAATTGCATGTGATGTTTATTATGTTTTATGCATCTTGTTTACTTAGAACGGCGGTAGTAAATAAGATGATCCCTTATAATAATTTCAAGAAAGTGTTCCCTAACTGCGTGCACCGCTGCTAAAGTTCGCTGCTTCAAGCACCACGTGATGATCGGTGTGATAGATCCTTACGCTCACATACAACGGTGTAAGACAGTTTTACACATGCAAAACACTTAGGTTAACTTGACGAGCCTAGCATGTACAGACATGGCCTCGAACACAAGAGACCGAAGGTCGAACATGAGTCGATGGAAGATACGATCAACATGGAGATGTTCACCGACGATGACTAGTCCGTCTCACGTGATGATCGGACACGGCCTAGTCGACTCGGATCATGTAACACTTAGATGACTAGAGGGATGTCAAATCTGAGTGGGAGTTCATTAAATAATTTGATTAGATGAACTTAATTATCATGAACATTAGTCTAAAATCTTTGCAAAATGTCTTGTAGATCAAATGGCCAACGCCATGTCACCATGAACTTCAACGCTGCTCCTAGAGAAAACCAAGCTGAAAGATGATGGCAGCAACTATTCGGACTGGGTCCGAACCCGAGGATCATCCTCATAGCAGCCAAGAAACAATATGTCCTAGAAGCACCGCTAGGTGAAGCACCCATCCTGAGAACCAAGACATTATGAATGCTTGGCAGTCTCGGTCGATGATTACTCCCTCGCTCAAGGCGGCATGCTTTACAGCTTAGAACCGGGCTCCAAAAGCGCTTTTGAGCAACACGGAGCATATGAGATGTTCGAGGAGCTGAAAATGGTTTTCCAAGCTCATGCCCGGTCGAGAGATATGAAGTCTCCGACAAGTTCTATAGTTGTAAGATGGAGGAAAACAGTTCACAATGAGCACATACTCAAAATGTCTGGGTTGCACAACCGCCTGTCCCAGCTGGACATTAACCTCCCGGACGAGGCGGTCATTGACAGAATCCTTCAGTCGCTCCCACCGAGCTACAAGAGCTTTGTGATGAACTACAATATGCAGGGGATGGTGAAAACTATTCCTGAAGTATTTTCAATGCTGAAGTCAGCAGAGGTAGAAATCAAGAAAGAACATCAAGTGTTGATGGTCAATAAAACCACTAAGTTCAAGAAGGGCAAGGGTAAGAAGAACTTCAAGAAGGACGGCAAGGATGTTGCCGCGCCCGGTAAGCCAGTTGCCGGGAAGAAGTCAAAGAATGGACCCAAGCCTGAGACAGAGTGCTTTTATTGCAAAGGAAGGGTCATCGAAGCGGAACTGCCCCAAATACTTAGCGCACAAGAAGGCCGCAACACTAAAGGTATATTTGATATACATGTAATTGATGTGTACCTTACCAAGACTCGTAGTAACTCCCGGTATTTGATACCGTGCCGCTGTTCATATTTGTAACTCACAGCAGAGCTGCGGAATAAACGGAGATCGGCGAAGGACGAGGTGACGATGCGCGCGGGAATGGTTCCAAGGTCGATGTGATCGCCGCCGGCACGCTACCTCTACATTTACCTACGGGATTAGTTTTAAACCTCAATAATTGTTATTTAGTGCCAAGTTTGAGCATGAACATTGTATCGGATCTCGCTTAATGCGAGATGGCTACTCATTTAAACCGAGAATAATGGTTGTTCTATTTATATGAGAGATATGTTTTATGGTCATGTCTCGATGGTCAATGGTTTATTCTTAATGAATCTCGAACGTAATGTTACACATATTCATAGTGTGAATACCAAAAGATGTAAAGTTGATAACGATAGTCCCACATACTTGTGGCATCGCCGCCTTTGGTCACATTGGTGTCAAGCGCATGAAGAAGCTCCATTCGATGGACTTTAGAGTCTCTCGATTATGAATCATTTGACACATGCTAACCATGCCTCATGGGCAAATGACCAAGACTCCGCTTCTCCGAACAATGGAGCGAGCAACCAACTTATTGGAAATCATACATACCGATGTGTGCGGTCCAATGAGCGTTGAGGCTCATGGAGGATATCGTTATGTTCTCACTCTCACCGATGACTTGAGTAGATATGGGTATGTCTACTTGATGAAACACAAGTCCGAGACCTTTGAAAAGTTCAAGGAATTTCAGAATGAGGTAGAGAATCAACGTGACCGAAAAATAAAGTTCTTACGATCGATCGTGGAGGAGAATATTTAAGTCACGAATTTGGTACACACTTAAGGAAATGTGGAATCGTTTCACAACTCACGCCTACCGAACACCTCAACAGAACGGTGTGTCCGAACGTCGAATCGCACTCTATTGGATATGGTGCGATCTATGATGTCTCTTACCGATTTACCGCTATCATTTTGGGGATACGCCTAGAGACAGCTACATTCACTTTAAATAGGGCACCGCCTAAACCGCTGAGACGACACCGTATGAATTATGGTTTGGGAAGAAACCTAAGCTGTCGCTTTCTAAAAGTTTGGGGATGCGATGCTTATGTCAAGAAACTTCAACCGAAAAGCTCGAACCCAAGTCGAAAAATGCGCCTTCATAGGATACCCTAAGGAAACCATTGGGTATACCTTCTACCTTAGATCCAAGGCAAGATCTTTGTTGTTAAGAACGGATCCTTTCTTGAAAAGAGTTTCTCTCGAAAGGAGTAAGTGGGAGGAAAGTAGAACTTGATGAAGTACTACCTCTTGAACCGGAAAGTAGTGCAGCTCAGAAAATGTTCCTGTGGTGCCTACACCGATCGGAGAGGAAATTAATGATGATGATCAAGGTACTTGGATCAAGTTGCTACTGAACTTCAGAGGTCCACAAGGACACGCTCCACACCAGAGTGGTATGGCAACCCTGTCCCGGAAATCATGTTGTTAGACAACGGTGAACCTTCGAACTATGAAGAAGCGATGGCGGCCCAGATTCCAACAAATGGCTTGAAGCCATGCAATCCGAGATAGGATCCATGTATGAAAACAAAGTATGGACTTTGACAGATTTGTTCGATGATCGGCGAGCGATAGAAAACAAATGGATCTTTAAGAAGAAGACGGACGCGATGGTAATGTTACCATCTATAAAGCTCGACTTGTCGCTAAAGGTTATCGGCAAGTTCAAGGGATTGACTACGATGAGACTTTCTCTCCCGTAGCAAAGCTGAAGTCCGTCTCAATCATGTTAGCAATTGCCGATACTATGATTATGAGATATGGCAAATGGACGCCAAAACGGCATTCCTTAACGGCTATCTTAAGGAAGAACTGTATATGATGCAGCCGGAAGGTTTTGTCGACCCTAAGAATGCTAACAAGGTATGCAAGCTCCAGCGATCCATTTATGGGCTGGTGCAAGCATCTCGAGTTGGAACATTCGCTTTGATGAGATGATCAAAGCGCTTAGTTTATGCGACTTATGGAGAAGCCTCGTTTACAAGAAAGTGAGTGGGAGCTCATAGCATTTCTCATATTATATGTAGATGACATACTTTTGATGGGAAATGATATAGAACTTTTGGACAACATTAAGGCCTACTTGAATAAGAGTTTTTCAATGAAGGACCTTGGAGAAGCTGCTTATATATTAGGCATCAAGATCTATAGAGATAGATCGAGACGCCTCATAGGTCTTTCACAAAGCACATACCTTGATAAGATATTGAAGAAGTTCAAAATGGATCAGTCCAAGAAAGGGTTCTTGCTCAGACATAAGGTGTGAAATTGAGCTCGCTCAATGTCCCACCACGGCAGAAGATATAGAAGAGATGAGTGTCATCCCTATGCATCAGCCATAGGTTCTATTATGTATGCCATGCTGTGTACCAGACTGATGTAAACCTTGCCGTAAGTTTGGTAGGAAGGTACCAAAGTAATCCCGCAAGGAACACCGGACAGCGGTCAAGAATATCCTGAAGCACCGAAAAGGACTAAGGACATGTTTCGCTTATGGAGGTGACGAAGAGCTCGTCAGAAGGGTTACGCCGACGCTAGCTTCGACACGATCTGGATGACTCTAAGTCACAAACCGGATACGTATATGTTGAATGGTGGAGCAAGAAGCTGGTGCAGCTGCAAGCAAAGCGCCGTGGCGGGATCTACATGTGAAGCGGAGTACATGGCAGCCTCGGAGGCAGCGCATGAAGCAATTTGGGTGAAGGAGTTCATCACCGACCTAGGAGTCATACCCAATGCGTCGGGCCAATCAAACTCTTCTCGTGACAACACCGGAGCTATTGCACTTGCCAAGGAGCCCAGGTTTCACAAGAAGACCAGCACATCAAGCGCCGCTCAACTCCATTCGTGAAAATGTTCAAGATGGAGACATAGAAATTTGCAAAGTGCATACGGATCTGAATGTCGCAGATCCGCTGACTAAACCTCTTCCATGAAAGCAAAACATGATCAACACCGTAACTCTATGGGTGTTCGATTCATCACAATGTAACTAGATTATTGACTCTAGTGCAAGTGGGAGACTGTTGGAAATATGCCCTAGAGGCAATAATAAAAGGATTATTATTATATTTCCTTGTTCGTGATAATTGTCTTTTATTCATGCTATAATTGTATTATCCGAAATCGTAATACACGTGTGAATAGATAGACCACAACATGTCCCTAGTGAGCCTCTAGTTGACTAGCTCGTTGATCAATAGATAGTCATGGTTTCGACTATGGACATTGGATGTCATTGATAACGGATCACATCATTAGGAGAATGATGTGATGGACAAGACCCAATCCTAAGCATAGCACAAGATCGTAGTTCGTTTTGCTAGAGCTTTTCCAATGTCAAGTATCTCTTCCTTAGACCATGAGATCGTAACTCCCGGATACCGTAGGAGTGCTTTGGTGTACCAAACGTCACAACGTAATCGGGTGACTATAAAGGTGCACTACATGTATCTCCGAAAGTGTCTTGGGTTGACACGGATCGAGATCGGATTTGTCACTCCAGACACGGAGAGGTATCACCGGGCCCACTCGGTAGTGCATCATCATAATGAGCTCAAAGTGACCAAGTGTCTGGTCACGGATCATGCATTACGGTACGAGTAAAGTGACTTGCGGTAACGAGATTGAACGAGGTATTGGGATACCGACGATCGAATCTCGGCAAGTAACATACCGTCTGACAAAGGGAATTGTATACGGGGTTGCTTGAATCCTCGACATCGTGGTTCATCCAATGAGATCATCGAGGAGCATGTGGGAGCCAACATGGGTATCCAGATCCCGCTGTTGGTTATTGACCAGAGAGCCGTCTCGGTCATGTTCACGTGTCTCCGAACCCGTAGGGTCTACACACTTAAGGTTCGGTGACGTTAGGGTTGTATGAATATGAGTATGCAGCAAACCGAATGTTGTTCGGAGTCCCGGATGAGATCCCGGACGTCACGAGGAGTTCCGGAATGGTCCGGAGGTAAAGAATTATATATAGGAAGTGCTATTTCGCCATCGGGAGAATTTCGGGTTACTGCAGATTGTACCGGACCACCGGAAGGGTCCCGGGTCCACCGGTGGGGCCACCTATCCCGGAGGGCCCGTGGGCTGAAGTGGGAGGAACCAGCCTCGGTGGGCTGGTGCACCCCACTTGGGCCCCCCGCGCCTAGGGTTGGAAACCCTAGGGGGCGCCCACTTGCCTTGGGGGCAAGCCTCCCCTTGCCCCCCCATCTAGATGGGTTCTAGAGGGCGGGCCCTGTGGGGCCTATATAAAGGGGGAGGAGGCAGCCGCACCCTGCACTTGGCGCCCCCTCCCCGCTACACCTCTTCCTCCTCCCAGCTTGCTTGGCGAAGCCTCGCCGAGTATTGTTGCATCCACCACCACGCTGTCAGGTCTGCTGGATCTTCATCAACCTCTCCTTCCCCTTGCTGGATCAAGACGGAGGAGACGCCACGCTGACCGCACGTGTGTTGAACGCGGAGGTGCCATCTGCTCGGCGCTAGGATCTCCGGTGATTTGGATCACGACGAGAACGACTCCTCAACCCCGCTCTCTTGAACGCTTCGCACGCGATCTACAAAGGGTATGTAGATGCATCTCTCACTCGCTGCTAGATGAACTCATAGATGGATCTTGGTGAACGAGGAAATTTTTTATTTTATGCAACGCTCCCCTGCGCTTGCAGCTCCGCCAATTCTAGGGTTTAGCCTCTATGATCTCGTGGTAGATCAACTCTTGTAAACACCCATATTCATCAAGATCAATCAAGCAGAAGTAGGGTATTACCTCCATAGAGAGGGCCGAAACTCGGTAAACATCGTGTCCCCTGTCTCCTGTTACCATCGACCTTAGACGCACAGTTCGGGACCCCCTACCCGAGATCCCCGGTTTTGACACCGACATGGAGCAGTATACCTTTTGATCGAACTCTTTACCATTGGCGTCGGGACTCAGATGACTTTTGGTTGGCATTGGCGTCGTGTATCCTTTGCAGTCTTGCATTCCAAACTTCTTCAGGTAGTCTTTGAGGTATTTCTCTTGAGATATAAAGATGTCATTGCTCTGCTGACGAATTTGAAGACCTAGGAAGAACTTCAGTTCACCCATCATGGACATCTGATATTGCTCTTGCATCATGTGTCCAAATTCATCAATATGTCTCTTGTCAGTGCAGTCGAAGATAATGTCATCCACATAGATTTGGCACACAAACAGTTCACCATCATATGTCTTTGTGAAGAGTGTGGGATCCAGGGAACCAGGTTTGAAGCCTTTGCTCTTCAGGAAGTCTTTTAGTGTGTCATACCAAGCGCGAGGGGCTTGTTTGAGGCCATACAGTGCCTTTTTGAGCTTGTATACCATATCAGGATGTTTTGGATCTTCAAAGCTAGGTGGTTGTGCAACATACACTTCTTCTTCAATCTTGCCATTGAGAAAGGCACTCTTCACATCCATTTGATACAGAAGGATGTTATGATGATTTGCATAGTCCAGAAGATGCTAATGGCTTCAAGCCCAGCCACAGAGCAAATATTTCATCAAGTCAATCCTTCAACTTGAGTGTATCCTTGAGCAACGAGACGAGCCTTGTTTCTGACAACTTGACCATGCTCATCTTGCTTGTTGCGATATATCCATTTGGTGCCTATAATGTTGTGCTTGCGAGGGTCAGGAAGCTTGACTAATTCCCACACATTGTTCTATTTGAACTGCTGAAGCTCTTCTTGCATAGCTTGAATCCATTCAGGTTCCATGAAGGCTTCAACAACTTTCGTGGGTTTAGATATTGAGACAAATGCAAAGTGCCCCCAGAAATTTGCTAGTTGTGTTGCTCTTGAACGAGTGAGTGGACCAGGTGCATTGATGCTATCAATTATCTTCTCAATTTGTACTTCATTTGCAACACGATGGTGAACTGGACGAAGATTTTGCTCTTGTTGATCATTGTCTTCATTTGGAGGATTGGCTTCAGTTTGAGCATTGTCTTCAGATTGATTAGGTGCAGAAATGATAAGTTCCTCTTCTGCCTGTGCCTCAGAAGATATGATCTCTCCAGTTCCCATGAGCTTGATGGATTCACTAGGTGGAACTTCATCTAGCATATTTGGCAGGTGCTCTCTTTACGAGCCGTTAGTCTCATCGAACCGCACATCTACAGTTTCAACCACTTTATAGTGAAAGAGGTTGAAGACTCTATAGGAGTGCGAATCCTTTACGTAACCAAGCATAAAACCTTCATGTGCTTTCGGTGCAAATTTCAAAGTGTGGTGTGGATCCTTGATCCAGCACCTAGGACCAAATACTCTGAAGTAACTGACATTTGGCTTATTACCAGTTAGGAGTTCATAGGATGTCTTCTTTAGAAGCTTGTGAAGATAAACACGTTTGATGTCATGGCATGCAGTATCAATGGCTTCGGGCCAGAACTTTCTTGGAGTCTTATATTCATCAAGCATCGTCCGAGCCATCTCAATGAGTGTTCTGTTCTTGCACTCCATGATGCCATTCTGCTGAGGTGTGTACGGAGATGAGAACTCATGAGTGATGCCCAATGTGTCCAGGTAAAGGTCGAGGCCAGTGTTCTTGAATTATGTGCCGTTGTCACTTCTGATATGCTTGATCTTGATGACATAGTTTGTCATGGCACGGTTGGCGAAGCGTCTGAAGACATCCTACACTTCAGTCTTGTAGAGGATTATATGCACCCATGTATATCTTGAATAATCATCAACTATGACGAAGCCATAGAGACAAGCAGTGGTAGTGAGAGTAGAGTAGTGAGTAGGGCCAAATAAGTCCATGTGTAGCAGCTCGAAGGGTTGAGATGTCGTCATGATTGTCTTCGAGGGATGCATGGCCCTTGTCATCTTTCCAGCTTCGCAGGCACCACACATATGATCTTTCTTGAACTTGACGCCCTCGATGCCTACGACGTGTTTCTTCTTCACGAGAGTGTACATGTTCCTCATGCCAGCATGCCCTAGCCTCCAATGCCAGAGCCAGCACTCTGAAGCTTTTGCTAGAAGACATACGGCTAGCTGTGGTCCTGCTGAGAAATCTACCATGTACAAATCATCTTTCTGATACCCTTCAAAGACTAGAGACTTGTTAGATTCCATTAGAATAAGGCAACGATATTTTCCAAATATCACAATCATGTTCAAGTCACAAAGCATTGAGACAGACATTAAGTTGAAACCAAGGGATTCAACAAGCATCACTTTATCCATGTGCTGATCCTTTGAGATTGCAACTCTACCTAGACCCAATACCTTGCTTTGACCAGTGTCAGCAAATGTGATGTGGCTCTTGTCAGATGGACGTAAGGTTGAGTCCATGAGAAGACTTCGATCACCAGTCATATGATTAGTGCATCCACTGTCCATAATCCATTCTGAAGCATGTGGTGCCATACCCTATAGTACAGTTAGGGGGATAGGCTTCACCAAGAGTATTGTGAAGCCTAAACATTTGACGGACAAGAGGATTATCAAAGCTCAGATCAAGGTTAGGACTGATAGGATGGTTATGTTTATTCAGAACAAAATACATAGTAAGACCATTTGGGCATTTTATCTTGCGCCCCACAAGATGTTTTAGGTCCCCAGCAATAGCATCAGACGCCTTTGATTTCCGGCTAGAGACCTTTCCCTGCAAAAGAGAGTTAAATCTTCTTAACCACCCGCATTTTTAGGGGTGGCTTCGAAGCAATGAGTCTAAGTGCAGCATCTGAGAACTTTGGCTTTGGAGCCCTAGCAAATAGCCTTGCAGGAGGTGAATAATACTCATATGAATAAGCAGAAAAGTTCTTAGTTTTATGAACATAGCGGTTTGAAGAAACACGCTCATATTCATACATCTGAGTATGATTTCCCTGAAAAACATTGGTGTTAGGGTGACTCGGGTGAGTCCTATGTCTGTATGAAGCCTTTGGGCCATATGAAGCCTTTGGTCTGGAGTTTGTCTTCTTCCCTTGCGGTGTCATGATGACATTCATAGGAAGATTCTCAAGACAACTTTTGGGTACCCAGATCTTCTTCATAGGCGGTCCATTCCCGCAGTTAGTCCCAATATACCTGGCAAACACTTCACCAGTCTGATTTTTAAACAGTTTATAGTTTGCATCAAAGGATTCATCAATGAAAATTGGGCTAGCACAAGTGAAGCCAGATAAGGTGGATGGGTCCACTTAAGGTCCCTTTGCAGCAACCCATGTAGTTTTGGGGTACTGCTCAGGCTTCCAGTAAGAACCATCAACATTCATTTTCCTCTCGAACTCAACACCCTCTTTCCTAGGGTTCCGGCTCAGAATCTGCTTTTTGAGGACATCACATAGTGTCTGATGCCCTTTGAGATTTTTGTACATCCCTCTCTCAAGAAATGTCTTCAACCTAGCATTTTCATCAGCAATAGTAGTGGCATCCTCAGCAGAGGGGTTAGTTATCACATCAACAGTTGAAGATATTGCAAAAGTAGTAGCAGTAGAACATTCAGCAACAGAAGTAGTGTTATCATGCTCAAGGCATTTTAGAAACAGTGGTTCAAATCCTTCCTGAGCGGGACTGGTCTGTTTAGCGCGAAGTGACTCGTTTTATTTTTGAAGATCTTCATGAACTGCTCTCAATTTCTCAAGTTCTTGCTTCCTTTGAAGATAATCATAGGAAAGCTTTTCATGAGTTGTTGAGAGCGTTTCATGACGACTTTCAAGTTCCTCATACTTAACACGAAGATTTTTTATGTCTACAATTAAGGACTGAGATCAGGTCATTTTCGCGTCCAACAGGTCATCGCTTTTGTCTAACAGTTTTTGAATATGTTCCATAGCTTTCTGTTGTTCAGTTGCAATTTTAGCAAGTGTTTTGTAGCTGGGTTTGGATTCACAATGAGAGTTATCTTCACTTGATGTTTGAAAGTAAGCATTGCGTGAGTTTACCTTGGCACCACGTGCCATGAAGCGGTAGGTGGGAGCGGAGTCGTCCTTGTCATTAGCAGCATCGTTGGTGACGGAGCCATTGTCTTCAGTGTTGAAGATGGACTTGGCAACGTAGGCTGTAGCTAGAGCCAGACTTGCAATGCCAGAGTCGGACTCCTCCTCGGACTCCACCTCCGCCTCCTCAGAAGCAGACTCCTCCTCTGAATCCATCTCCTTGCCAACAAAAGCACGAGCCTTGCCAGATGAGCTCTTCTTGTGTGATGAAGACTTTGATGAAGACTTGGAAGAAGACTTTGAGGATTTCTTCTTCTTGTCATCAGAATCATATTCCTTGCTCTTCTTCTTGTTGTTGTTTTCATTGTCCCACTGCGGACACTCAGAGATGTAGTGACCAGGTTTCTTGCACGTGTGGCATGTTCTCTTCTTGTGGTCATGAGTAGAAGCTTCATCATTTCTTGAGCTAGATCGTGAAGATTTTCTGAAGACTTTCTTCTTAGTGAATTTCTGGAACTTCTTCACAAGCATAGCAAGCTCCTTTCCAATGTCTTCAGGATCACCAGAACTATAGTCAGATTCTTCTTCAGATGAGGAAACAACCTTTGCCTTCAAAGCGCGAGTTCGGCCATAGTTGGGACCATAGATATCTCTTTTTTCAGATAGCTGAAACTCATGTGTGTTGAGCCTCTCAAGTATGTCGATGATCGAGTGTCTTGAAGTCGTATGCGTTCTTGAATCATCGTATTAGGGTGTCAAATGAGCTGTCAAGTGATCTTAGGAGTGTCTTGACAATTTCATGCTTGGTGATCTCAATGGCGCCCAGGGCATGAAGCTCATTTGTGATGTCAGTGAGGTGATCAAACGTGAGCTGGACATTCTCATTGTCGTTTCTCTTGAAGCGGTTGAAGAGGTTGCAAAGGACACTGATCCTTTTATCTCTCTGGGTTGAGACACCTTCGTTGACCTTGGAGAGCCAGTCCCAGACTAGCTTCGACGTTTCTAGAGCACTCACACGGTCATACTGTCCTTTGGTCAGATGACCATAGATGATGTTCTTGGCAGTAGAATCCAGTTGAACGAACTTCTTGACATCGCAGGGTGACACCTTCACGAGCCTTGGGAACGCCGTTTTGACGACATACCAAAGGTTGACATCATCGGCTTCAAGATGCATGCGCATCTTATTCTTCCAAAGAGGGGTAATCAGTGCCATCAAGACAGGCACGCAGCGGAGACTTTGATTATCCCAGTAGTCCATATAGCTAAAACTCTGTGGTTAAACGAATCACACGTAACAAGGAGTACCTTGCTCGATACCAATTGAAAGTGCTAGTTATCGACTAGGGGGGTGAATAGGAGATTTTATGAAAGTCTTCAAAACATGGGAGTTTCGAAGACAAACGATAGAAATGAACCTATTGACATGCAGCGGAAGGTAGACTACACTAGACAAGCCATAGTCAAGCAAGTAATGAAGCTAAATCACGAAGACTATTAGCAGCTAGGTAGTATGGATCAAGATGAAAGATAGTATGAAGCCAAACAACAATAGTCGTCACATAGTGAAGTCAAACAGATAAGACAAGCAAGCAAAATACTTCACGAAGACAAACTGTAAATAAGTGAAGGAAGAGATAGAACCAGTTGCTTGGTGAAGACAAATGATTTGTTGGACCAGTTCCAGTTGCTGTGACAACTGTACGTCTGGTTAGGGAGGCTGAGATTTAACTCAGAAGACCGCGTCTTCACCTTATTCCCCTTGAGCTAAGGACACCTAGTCCCCGCCCAATCACTCTGGTAAGTCTTCAAGGTAGACTTCTGAACCTTCACAGACTTCGTTCACCAGCAATCCATAATGACTCTTGGATGCTCAGAACGCGACGCCTAACCGGCTGGAGGATTCACAGTCCTCAAGTGTAACAAGTCTTCAGGTCACGCAGACAGAAAGACTTCAGTGATGCCAAACACTCTTTGGGCTCTGGGTGTTTTGGGCTTTGTCCTCGCAAGGATCTCTCTCTCAAATGCTCCGGAGGTGGGTTGCTCTCAAACGACAAAAGCTGTGCACTTACTCTGAGCAGCCACCAATTTATGGTGTAGGGGGTGGGCTATTTATAGCCAGGAGGCAACCCGACCTGATTTGTCTGAAATGACCCTGAGTCACTAAGGAACTAACACTTGTTCCAACGGTCAGATTTCAAACACACGCGGCAGCTTGACTTGGGCTACAAGTAAAGCCGACTTATCCGACTCTGGATAAGATTTGCTCTCATTGTCTTCGCTCGAAGACATAGGATTTGGTTGAGCATCAGTCACTCTGACTTTGTTCACTTGGACCCCACTTAACAGTATGGTGGTTCCTATGACTCAACAAAGAAGAAAAGGAAACTACGAAACAGCTATGTCTTCGTACTCCATAGTCTTCACGTGAATGCCTTCTCAAGTCATAATCTTCATTGCGAATATCTTCACATACCACCATTGTCTTCAATGTCTTCACACATTTTTAGGGGTCATCTCCGGTAGGTAAACCAAATCAATGAGGGACTACTACCTGTGTTATCCTACAATTCTCACAAACACATTAGTCCCTCAACCAGGTTTGTCGTCAATACTCCAAAACCAACTAGGGGTGGCACTAGATGCACTTACAGAAGCCCTCTGTGATCGACTCCTCCTCTGGCAAAGTACTGAAAAAGGCCTTCAGATGGGATACCGGAAGAACAGAAGCTTGTGGTGGCGGAGAAGGTGTTTCAGCATATGGGGCAAGTGTTTTACGACATGGCAATCACATCCATTAGCTACCTAGACGGTGAGAAGGTAATCTGTTACCCAAATCTAGGGTTCCTGACTTTCGCAGTACTTGTCCATCGAGTTTAACTTAAAACTAGGTGGGAACTTGTAGCGAACTATCCCGTCGATGAAGCATGCTAGATGTATTGTTGTGGGGCCAACGACTGATGAGCGGATGGTATAGATCTTGCGTCGTGCATTATCCAAGCCGGACACACGGTCACACTCATCAAAAGTTGGTTGATTGGGATATTGAGCATTCTGACGCAACCGATGTGTGCACTGCTACTTGGTTTCTCATAGGGGTGGGTCGTGCGGCCTCTCGATCCGCGGGGCCATCCCCCAACTTTCTTTAGGCTAATATAACATACAGGAATCCACGTTGTTGGTGCTTGGCCCGCGGGGCTCCCAATCACGGCTGCCTGGCTTGTGGGTCATATGGGAGGTAGTGCTTCCCATGTCACCGAACATCCTGGCATGACTTTTGGACATGGCATAATTATCCTGCATGAGCACCGTCGTCTTCGGTTACTCCAACCCTTGCTCAAATATCTTCTTGTCTGGATGCCCCTTTGGGAAATTTACCGTAGCGAGAGCCCCCGCCATTGCCTGCAGATACTTGGCTGGCGTGCGATTGGGTTCTGGGCTTAGGTCTGCGGCATTCTCAATTGCTTGCACATCCTTCTGCTTTGGAGAGCTAGGGTGGCTTTTTCCGCCAATGGCATGGTCTTTCGACCATCCTGGTGGGACCGACACAGCTCCTCGACTTCTTCAAAGCCGGTTGCCTTTCTCTCGAAGCATCTCTTTTCTTTTGAAAACCATGGCGACGGTCGCGAGGACTTTTACCAGGACTGCCTCTTGCACCTCATTGTCTAGGATTGGTTCATCGATTGCTTTGATTGTCTTGTCACTAACTTCTACCAGCTCAAATCTGGCATGCCCACCATGTAGGCCTGGATCAAGGTCGCCTCCCATGGGAGGAGAGGCAATGCGGCTAGTGGGTGACTATCTGTTGACTCGTCTATCTCCTCATTGAGGTCATCATACTCTTCTGTCCCCTTGAGGGCATTGTGAGGTCTTCGACGTTGGTGATGAAGTGAGTGGTGGGTGGGACAAAAATCGGCATGTTGCTCCTGGGTCCGGCATGACACCAAGCCTTGGAGAACAAGCTCGTCGTGCGAACCTGCGACGTACTCTAGATTGCCTAATCGAACAATCCGACATGGAGAGTAGGTCTCGACTAGGCAAATGTGGCATTTCGAGTCGATGACAAAGATCATGACGCCAAAAACAGAGAACCGTCCCGGCGCGTAGATCGTGCCAATGTTCACTAGTGATCCTATCCGATGTGTGAGTTCACCATACGGAACCTGCATGAGCTATCACTGTCGGAGTAGATTTTGGCAGATCCATCGAAAGGGTGTACCGGCAAGGTGAGTAGATCGAAGGGGAAGCAAGAGATCATATTTACCCAGGTTAAGGTCCTCTTAAAACCCTACCCCTGCTTGTGTCGTATATTGCGATAGAGGTGTACAAAATACAAGTACTACTTGAGGGATTGTATGTTGTCCCTCTACTAGCTCGGCCCCGTCTTGTATAATATACCTGGGCCCTAGGGTCTATCAGTAGAGAGGAGTCCTTATGGCTCTAGCTTCCTTGTCTTGAACGACAAGGTCTCCAGAGTCTTCCTTCTATAGATCCCATGTCAGGCATGATGGCTCAGCGCAAAAACTGACCTACCGGTCCTTGGACTGGCCTTCTGTGGCCGACTACTAGCAGCATGAGGCACCCTGGGCCATAACACCATCATATCATATTAGTTATGTTGTATATACAACATAAGTATGGCATTTTGGAGACCAAGCTCGCTGGAGGCATTTATTTTGAAAAAATCAAAATTCAAAATTTGCAGTTTCATTTTTTTGAAAAAGATACACATGTATATAAGGATGTAATGTGCATGTGTGTAAAATTCAGGTTGAAATATCTTGAATTGAGAGCTGCACAAAAAAAGAGGCAAAATCAAGGACTTTGAGAACCAACATGTGGTTTATGGTTAGGAGGACAGTGGTAATTCCTTGTTCACCAGAGTTACAAGTCCCACACTTGACATTGGTGCTCGTATTTTCCTATATTAATTTCAGGCCTCCTGCGATGAGCGTTCAGTGTGAGAAGACATTCTCATCGACTACAAAAACATCTGTTGCAACTTCGTCAATCTTAAGATGATGTGCCGGTTCAGTCGCTCAGAGATGCTTATAAAAATAGGTATGCATGCATGTGTTCATAGAGGTGAATGTATATTCGGGTGTGTGACCCTGTAATAATCGGATGCGTACGTCTTCTTCTAGTGTAGCATTATTTGAAAAAAATAAGGCCCCGCCCGCTTTTCCTTTGCTCTTGGACGCTAATCATGTGACGGATGTCTCTCCTCGCGTGCTAGCTCCTCCTTGTCTCCTTTGGGAAAGAGGTCGTGCCAATCATTCGGCTGATGGTACTTGAACTTGGTAAAAGATTGAAGCTATAATTACATGGACCGGCTACAGGTCAATCGCCTGAAAAACAAATAACAGTCAGTCGATTCTCCTTCTTTTGTATTAACCGTTCGATCAAGATCCAATGAACGTTGGTAGTCTTCAACCCCAAACAGTTCTTCTTCATCTCTCTCATCCGCTGATCCAGCCCAGCCTAACAACGCCGCCCCCGCCTCCCGTGACCGCCTCGTGCCGCCCCACCTCCTCGAACCACCCCCACCATCGGTCTTCCGCCGCCTCCGATCATCCTCTAGCCCCCTCCTCCCCAGCCGAAGTTTTTCTCCCATGGCCCCACACCACCGCCGCCCACCACCACCGCCCCCACCCTAAACCCTACCACCTCCGTCCTGTTTTATTGGTCATGATAGTATTTTATGCTCAAAGTTGATCATGGATTTAACTAACAAAATGTTAATACATGTTGATCATATACTATTTAACTAATAAAATGTTAATGCACGTTATTTTATTAGTTAAATCCATGGTCAACTTTTAGCACAAAATACGAAGAGGACCAATAAAGCAGGACGGAGGTAGTAAGATAGATACCGGGGTAATCTGCCCAGCGAGCTTCTTCCTCCCCTCCGACGAGTTTTTTCCTCTCCTGCGTCTGTTTCTTCCTTCAACCAAAACCGATTGACCCAAAATTCGAAAGCCAGACGATTGACATGTAGCTATTGTGATAATTACAAATCATAAGCACTTGGTAATAAGGAGGGCTTGCATGCATGTGAAATTATAATCATGGAAAACCCACAGCCAATCATATAACAGTACGTATATATACTAGCACAATCATCGTCCGCTTCCCTAGTGGGATCACAAAGTTTTGCCTTTCCGGGCCGTGGAGTACAGTACAAAGCTGATTATTGACAGGGGCAACGTGCCGCGTACACCGGCCATGCCAGCGGCTTTGCGTGCACCGCCCTCTGAAAAGTTGAAACCCAACCCGCCGATAAATCATTGGCTAGTTCTTTCAGTGATGCCCCAAAATCTTCATTTGTACTTCTTTTGTTTCTAAATATAAGTCTTTCTGAAGATTTTAATATTATATATACGAATGTAAATAGACGTATCTTAGAGTGTAGATTAACTCGTTTTGCTCCGTCTGTAGTTTACATTAGAATCTCTAAAAATACTTATATTTAGAAACAGAGAGTATATGCTATAGTAGGAGTAGCGTGCATGGTTATTAATCCTACTGTAGTCTGGTTCCAAGCTAGATACCCCTGATCCCGCCAAAAGGATAAGCTAGATACTCATGGAGTAGGAGTATTCAAGACAGCCACGTCCTGTTCAGAAAACACAGGCACGTGCATGCACGGATGCACCGTATATATCGCGGCTGTCGCCTCCAGAAACGGACACCGAGAGGTGCCCAAACAGCTCCGTTGAAGAGCAATTAATCCAGCACGACGGACGGACGGAGTAATTGGAGAAGGGAGACCACCTGAGAATTCATGCGGATGGGGCCTCCTCACGTACAGCTGGCACCGGCATGGCGACGTGAGAATTCATGGGTAAGATGGCAAATGAAGCAGCCAGGCAACAAGTCAAACTAGGGAACGGTCGGGGTCTTTTGGCTTGTGACTAAGCAGACGTTTGGTTTTAGGTCTAGCAATATTACATTTTGTCATATAATGTTGTCAAACTTGATTAAGATTAGTTTTTCAAAAGAGTAAAATGCACTCGTGGTCATTAGACTTATCGTATAAGCTTATTTTGGTCACTGTACTCAGAAATATGATCAATACAGTCACTATATACGTGTTGAGATAATTACACTGTCACTACAGATCGTATAGGTCCGTATTTCATCTATTTGACTGGTCAAACTATCCGCCTTTTCTCCATTTTCTCCGCCGGTCCCACCTGTCAGTGGGTGGAGAAAGAAGTAGAGCGAAAAATAAAATGATGCCAAAGCGTGGATTCGAACGCGAGACCGCATGCTCGAGTGCCAGTAGGCTAACCAGCTGCACCAATAACACTGTGGTTACATCGCTTTAAGTTTCTTTTCAATGCGTACATGTATGCTTGCATCGATCAATACCGGCGGAGCTTTAGTTAGATGCCGATCCAACGATGGCAGCTATACGACGATTTACAGTTTGGACGGATCGGCTCGCGCCTCACGCAGGAGTCTAAACAAGTGGAGTATGAACTGATTAACAACTAGCTCTTCTTATTGAGTACTAGCAGTATCTTCGAATATGAGACGGAGCGCGTCCGTCCACCCCTCATTGATCCATCTTGTTCGTCACATGCCATGCGCATAGCTACTTCCCAATGCTTCCCCTGTTTGTTGAAATGGAATGAAAAAATGGAATCTCGTCAAGTAGCAGCTAGGTAGCTGCATCGCTGCACTACTGATCCACGCATGCATCACGCGCTTAATCGCGGTACTTACTCAACTACTTCAACAGAAGCTGGAATTGTCATGTGAGGAGTGAACTAATGGGAGTATTTAACTCAACACGTATATAAGAAAAACCTCAACACCTATATACTGGAACCTTTTAACTTAACACGTATGTATTTCAACTACTGGAAGCTTTTAATTCACGTGACAGTTTCCACGCAACAGGTAACAGTTTCCACTAGCTAATGCACAACGCGAGAGCAGTGCGGCTGGTTAGGCGGCTCGCACATGCGAGACAGCTCCAGGGTTCGAATCTCCATTCGCGCGTAATTTTATTTTCGCTCTGCTTATTTCTCCAGGGTTCATATACACGCCCATACACTCACCCACTAACGAGATTGTTTGACTGGTCAAATAGATGAAATACCGAGCTATACAATTTGGCAGTGACCGTATAATCAGCTCAACACGTATATAGTGATTGTATTGACCGTATTCCTAAGTACAGTGACCAAAGTGAGCGTATACAATAAGTCCAATGACCATCAGTGCATTTTACTCTTTTCAAAATAAGAGTCGCAAGTTAGCAAAAGACGTGTTTGATTACCGTAGTCTACAGTAGCTGGCATTCTCAACTCAGCCTGGCTATGCAAATGCAGCCTCAAGTGCACCATCTGCAAGTTGTTTGGTTGCCTGCATGGGTTGAACCACACTGCTTGGTGTTTGGTTACCTGCATGTTAGTGGACAAACTCAAGGCATGGTGTTTGGTTGTATGCAACGCTTGGTGTGTAGTAACCTCTTTGGCTAGTTGGTGAGGTTACCAGCACACTTCGACACAACCATGTACCACACATCATAAGCAGAGCAAAACATAAACAGAGCATCAACTACTTAACATCATAGTTCAGATAACATAGTACCACACATCATAACGATAGTTCAAATAGTTCAACGCATAAACCATAAAGCAGACTCGATAGTACTTAGGAAGGAGGTGCCCCGGCCCTAGTCCCTGGCGGCGAAGGCTTCGTCGTGCTTTCCGCACTTGTTGACCACCTTAATGCCATCGTCATCGAAGATGATGACCTTGAGGGTGTCGGGAGTCAGGAGCTTGAACGTCACCATGTAGCCGATCTTGATCTAATGAACGACGGCGAAGGTGGCCCAACCCTGATCCAGGGTCACCCTGCCGTTCATCAGCTTCACCGTCACCCTCCAGGAGCAGTCGGTGTTGTTCCTCAGCTTGAACTCCGTCGGCATCACGACGAAGTGCTTGGTTAAGTCCAGGGGCATGGGGATGCACTCAAGCTTCGGTGCAAGGATGACCTTGCAGAAGTGAGTTGGGCCACCCTCCTCATGGTAGTGGCCGTAATTGTGGCGCTTGCTGCTGGGGGCTCCTCCATGCGCTCGTCGTCGCCAACCGTTGGCGTCTTCGGTTCTTCCTCGGCGGTGGGCGGCAGCACCACCTCGGGCATTGGATGAACCGCCTCCTTGCCCTTCTTGTCAATGGCTGGGAGCACCTCCGTGCCCATCTCATTGCTCTCCTCGATCTGCACACAATTCATGGAGTCAGGCACATCACAGAGTTCATGGCTTATTGAAGACCATGTAGTTAAAACGACATGAATATCACTCTTCCTCCTCTCCATCGCGCCTATATTTACTCACCCTGACCACCACTACTTACCCACCCCCTCTCTTCTGTCACTATCAACCTTCCTCCTCTCCATCTCCATGAGCTCCAGCTCCAGCTCCAACGCCAACCCCTTCCCTTGGGGTATTGGCTAGAGGGCCTTCTTCCTCGGGTGGTCAGCTGGTGACCGCACCAAGTTTGAGAACACCATGGAGGTGTGCTCGAACTTCGGCTCCATGCCTGACATGCAGAAGGAATCTGATGTAGTGCTCATGAGGGCCACTTCACAAGAGTTGAAGACGCTGATTCCTAACCCAACGAAAGGGCGCGATGGCAGTCAACATCATTCGCTGGGCCATGAATCAGGTCGTCTCCGACGATGCTAAACAGAGGAAGAGGTGGTCCAAGTACAAGAACTACTGGGCTCCTAATGACTGTCGTGCCGCAATGTACTGGGAGACGGCAATCGTGCCGCCGGCGGTCATCGGTGGAGAGCCTAAGGAGGAGGAAGAACCGGTGCAGATGCTAGTGAGGGCGCCGGAGCCAGGCCGTCGTACCTGGCAGATCGACCTCGACTCCACCGAGGACGACGACGACCCGCCGCCCCGCACGGCGATGGACAAGAAGATGAAGGCCAGCCACTCGACCCGCCGCTCCGCACACCTCAATGGCCGCCGCGGTTAGCTTTTGTCTGTTGTGTACCCCCAATCCCCCTTCTACTCCATCCACATCTACCTCTATTCCGATCTTGCACGAACTCGTTTGAACTAGTATGAACTGCCATGCTTATCTACCTCTATTCCCCATTCCCTCTCCACAGTGGATCGAATCTACCGCCGGATCGAACGCGAAAAAGTAGTGCATGACGAACAGAAAAGTGCTTATCGCCATTGCTGCGGGCCAGGTGATGATCCACTCGCCGGTGATGGAGTCTAGTAGTCTTCTTGCTCTCCTCTGATCCGCCACCGCCGGTGAGAGTTGGGGGAGTGAGTGAGAGTGGGGAGAGGGAGCGATGAGGGGCGGTGAGGCCAATAACTGTCGGCGCTTTAGGAAGCAACGCGACTTCTCGAGCGTGGCCGCGCGCGTGCAGCTGCCGCCGCCCACGTGCACCGCTCGGGCCTGGCTCTGGAGAAACTGCCGATTCGTGTGTTTCCAGGGAGCCAGGCCAAGGAGTGCTTTAAATGTCGTGCCATGCACGCCCAACAGTGTATGCAGCCAACCAAACAACCCGTTTTCTTCCCGCGCGGGCCTGGTTGGACCTCATGCAGGCAACCAAACATGCCCAAAGTGTGGCAGTGCTAGGCCTAAAACCAAACAACACCGTCATTTGGCAAAAGCCATACTTGGCCAACCCAGCTGGACAAGCACCCAACAACGGGCTGGTTCGGACGACGCGGAGCCGCTCAGGCCACTGCGCATGTACCTCGAACCACCACTCGCCTTCTGGGGTGACAAAGCAGACACATGCCGTGAGTATTCGCCAGACACGTCGCCGCTGTTGAATCCGAGTCGGAGTGGTGATGAAGGTGCCTGACTGCTGAATCCATGCCTGGGCAGCCCCGACGCGAAGCTCGGATCTTGACCTGGGACCGACGGAGGAACAACTATCTTGTCCTCGTTCAAGTAAGAGCATCTCTAGGAGATCCCGCAAACGGCTGGGTCAAAAAAGTTGTTTGAGGCTCGCGCAAAAACTATTTACGGGATGGAGAGCCCTCCGGCGAAACAATTCCCGTAAATTCATCTTGCAAACGTTTTACAGGATGCGTTTGCGGGATCTATTCTGCGCCGGAGGGCCGGTCGTCCCATAAATACAATAATAAGCAAATATTCATCAAGTTCATCAAGACAAGTTCATCATCATATATAGACATCACTAGTTGATCATCATATTAGTTCATCACATCCAAAATCATGCAATAAATGAGGTATCAAGTTTAGGTTCATGAATGCACGATATAACAAGGCAAAAGATGCTCAAACGACATAGATCAATCAAGCAATATTCTCAATGTTGCGAAGAACGTCGCCACCAGCACCACCCCTAGCACCTCCATCACCATCATCCAAATTGACCGGAGAGCTCGCACCACCATCTTCACGAACTTTAACCCGGGAGCTCGCACCACCATCTTCACGAGCTTGAATCAGGGAGCTCGCACCACCATCTTCATGAACATGAACCGGAGAGCTCGTACCATCATCACCATCATTCACTTGGACCGGAGATTGAGCACGACCACCATCACCTCCATCACCACCATTCACTTGGCTTGCCGAGGCACCACCTCCCATGCCGAAGCCACCATCACCGCCCCCACCACCCATGCTGAAGCCACCTATGTTGAAGCCACCACCACCAACCATGCCGAAGCCACCTCCTCCACCCATGCCGAAGCCACCACCACCATTGCCGAAAGAAAATCCCCCTCCAAAGCCAACACCACCACCAGCCATAAGATATTGGAGCTCCATCTTCCTCTAGAGCATGATCTCCATTCTTTTCATCTCCCAAAATTCTCTTGCCATTGCATCCATGCCCTCCAGGTTCATCATCATGAACCGGTCCTCCTCGGCGGTCCTCTCGTCCTTCCTCTTTGGCTCCTCTAGGAAGATCTTGCACTCCTTGAAGGCACACCTCTTTTGCCATTTCTCCTCCTTGTGCTTCTCTTTCTTCTCGGCTAGGGAAACTTTTGCATTCCAATGCTTGGCTAGCATAGCCTCCTTCATCTTCGCCATCTCACCAATTTGATCCCTCAAAGTGATTGCCTCGGAAATCCTCTTGACTCTTGCTTTCTACTTTTTGTTTCCATCCAACTTGTCCTTGTTTTTTCCTCCTCTTGGTGCATCATCGCTATCATCACCATCCTCAACCTCCACTTTAATGCCTCTTTTTGGAGGGGATTCCTTGTCCCTCACTCTCCACTTCTCATTATCCCGGAGCCATTTCCAACAATGTTGAAGATTGAATGAAC
The DNA here is from genome assembly GCA_021605205.1 of Aegilops longissima. Taxonomy (NCBI): domain Eukaryota; kingdom Viridiplantae; phylum Streptophyta; class Magnoliopsida; order Poales; family Poaceae; genus Aegilops; species Aegilops longissima. Next base: position 59,102,237 of record CM038679.1, read on the forward strand.
GACCATTGGAGGCCGGTATTTTCTTGTAGTACTCATTGGCGATGCGATCCTACACATAATCATTGAGACAATTGTGAGCTCACAATCTTCCTATGCACACGGCTAGGGACTTAAAGATGAAGAAATGCTCACATAATCATCGATAGTGGAGCCACTTGGTGTTGCATTCCGCACTTGCTCCAAGCATCCGAACAAACGGGCCAGCAGCCTCGAAGGCCCTTCAAGCTCTGGCCGGATGGGAATGGCATCATTTGATGAAAATTGTCTTCGATCCTTCGCCAATAGTTGCCATAAGTTTGATCCTTGCCGGCGATGGAGTCAAGAGAGATGCTTTCCTGTGCTTTAACTAAGCACACATCCCCCATCTCCGTGTAGCTGCCGGTCCTCCCGAACTGAGTATCATAGTCGGGCTTTGGGTTCTCTTGCACATCATCATCTTCTTCATTCTCATCGTGCACCTCCACGTCGACCTCAATGTATGATGCATCAAAATCATTAAGAGAGGCACTCAAATTCATCGTGCTCTCAGCCAACATCTCCGTATATGTGTAGGGCACATTTTCGCTCAAAAATCGATGGCTAAAGCTCAATCAAGTGTTCCCAAAGGTCGAAAATGAAGATGATCGGTGCAAAGCAATCAAGAGAACTTTTTTTACCTCTCGGTCGTTTCATCGAATACGTTGTGGGCATGGCCGTCGACTTGGTCGTCAATGTGGATTCCGGGGACGGCCCGAGGCTGAGGAGGAGCCCGACCCCTTGACGCGATCGCCTTCTTCCTCGGAGGCTTCGATCGCACGCTGGCGGGGCCGATCGAGGCGGTCTTCTTCCTCTTGGGCGAGGTGCGTGGAACCGAAGCGGGGGCAACGCTCGATACTACCGCGCCGGGTGCACCGCTTTGAACGAGATGGCTCCCTTGCCCCTTCCTCTTGAGGGTGGCTGTGGCGGCGACGGGAGGAGTTGGAGCCATGGGAGGCCCGGGCGGACGGACCAGTGGCGGCGGCGGAGGAGGAGCATGGTATGACGCACCCGGTGGCGGCGGTGGCTCCATCCAGCTGAATTCCGGCGCGGTGAGGCTAGGCGACGAAGTCGGAGGACGGATGGGCGGCGGCATCGGGCGGGAGGCGGGAAACGGAAGTCGGCGGAAGTGCTTCACGACAACTGAAAGGGGATCGAGCAAAATCGAGGGGATTCCTGCACATATGGAGGAAATGGGCTCGTAGATGCGGGATCCCATAAAAAGATCCGGGACGACCCGATTTGGCGGATCTGCTCGGGCCGGCGATACGGGATGGACCCCGCAAACGGACGGTTATTTTAGCGGATGCCCCAGTTTGCGGGATCTGCTAAAGATGCTCTAAGAGATGATCTTCAGGCCGACCCCGTTCTAAGGTTGAGAGAGTCTGATTGAAGATGCTCTCCGACATCCCTCCAAGCTTGGGAGGCACCGGTAAGCCACCTGGACCCTCTACCTCTAGGTAAAGAATTGAACTCATCGTAAACAACAAAAAACAGAAAATGGTGTAGCCTAAGAACAAGAGAGGAGCAACAACATTGGATCAGATGAAAGAGAAGGCATGAGGAGGAGGAAGAATTGGTAAACTAGAAAACAACCAGTGAAAGATTAAGACGCCAAAAATTACTTAGTGATCTGATCTCAGAAATTTGTGTAAGGGCAAATCTAGATTGGACTAGTTATCACTAAAATTGAAAAGAAATAACAAAGGAGTTGAGGCTTCAGACTCTTTTCTTAGTACAATTCCAATGTAAATAGACTGATGTGCCCTCTATTCCTAAATACCTAGCCCCACTATTGATGTTTGTTGCACAATGATGAAGGCGCGTCATGCAAATTGTTCGAGCCCTTGATGAAGTATAGCTCAACCATATGCGACTGTTTGATCAAATTTCACCCTTTGGTCGAGGGACTCCAGTTTTGTAATCATTTGCTTTCTTATAGTCCCACCAATTGTCATGAATATGTGTCTCTTCTCCTTCTTCCGCTACATCCATGCTAAATTCCTCCAATCTTTTTCTCTTGCCTCCAATGGAGAGGTTCCTGGTCACGGTCCCAAGCTTCCATATACGGAATCAGATGTTGCCCTCATGGTTCATTGATTGTGAGGGGGTCGCTTGCAGTTCCTAATCTACAAGATTGCAAGAAAAATGGTGGGTGGCATTGGCAAACTCATTACCGCTGCCAACCGTGGCACTTTAGTCAAATTGGTCGTCGTCGCTCAAAGTTGTTTACCACCTTACTCCTCTTATCCTGCCAAACGAGACGACCAAAATCATTACCAAGCTTCAACGATCTTTTCTCCGGGCGGCGACAGATAAGGTCTCGGGGAGGGGGGGGGGGGGGTGCAAACTGAAGTGGGAACTAGTATGCCACCCGACCGCACTTGGGGGATTGGGAATTCTTAACTTCGACAAAATTGCAAGGGCACTTCGGCTCCGATAGTTGTTCTTAGGGTGGGGTGGACCGAGGCCATCTATGGCTTGAGTGGGCTTGGGAACCCAGTGCAACATCGCGAACATGAACCTTTTCTAGAAGTGCACTGCTATTACTGCTGGAGATGGAAGGAAGACCAGATTTTGGCATACACCATGGCTCAATGGTGCAAAACTAAAGGATATCACCCCCTCAGATTGAGTTGTCCAAACTCAAGAATGAGGGGATATGTAAGGGATCACATGCAAGCTTTGTAAGATAATTCCTGAATTCACCATGCATATTATGCTTGGGATATCGATACTCGATTAATATCTGGACCATGGTCCGAGATTGGCTCGGCATTCATGATCTATCCTTCAATGATTGTCCAAACTTCCATATTTTTCATAGTGCTGGTCTATCGTGATGCACATCAACATCTATCGCAGGAAGGCTTTGGCCTCCATTGCGATGCTCACGTCGTGGGAAATTTCGAATGAGAGGAATGCTCAAGTATTCTCGTATATTTATACCTTGCCAACATCAAGCGGAGGCTGCGTGTTGGGAATCGTCAGGGGTAGACATTTGAGATCGATCATGGTGTGAGAGTAGTTCCTTATGTGTATTTCCACCCTCCGGCGGGCATTATAATCCTAAACTGCATTCTTAATGAATGAAAGGCAAAAATCTTTTCCCCATGTTTAAAAAACCATCAGCCTCCGCCTCCGCCTCCGCCCATGGCCCATGCCCTTCACCACAAGGACGCCCCGCCTCTTTCATTGCTTCTGTCAATGGCTTGGACGACAGGGTCGTCCACCACAGCATGTTTACTTGCCACAAAAATGCCACCGCCGCAGAGGATCGCCACAACCAGAGGTCCATGAAGGTATTGCTATTCAACACCACTAAAAGTAGGACTAATGTTTTAACTCCATTGCAAATATTCTTCCTCTACTTAAAATCAAATCTGACTATCATCATTGAAAGAATTCCTCTTTTCTTTCCATGTTCTCTCTCACTATGGTAGTTTTATGCCTGCTAGGTGCTTGATGGAATTCCTAGACATGCATTCTCGAGGAAGGTATGACAAATAATCCAGATGAAGTGATTAATTGATGATATTCACCCGGCGTCCCTTCCTAGAATAGATGTAAGTTCTTTCTTAGCATGCTAGAGACGAGATGACTCGTGATGGGAAAACCAACACACTCATAGAGTGATTCGTTACTGCGTACTGGGAAAACCATCATGACTCCAAAAAAATATTCACATTTTCTTTTTGAATATATGTGTGGGTTTTAAATTTGTTCATGTTTTCTTTATAGATTTAGAAAAATGTTCATCAACTAAGAAACGAAAAACAAAAGGAAAGAACCGAAGAAAACTAGGTTAAAAGGGAAAATACAAGGGAAAAAACAGAAGGAGGAAAACAAGGTTAGAAAAAAGAATCAGGAATCTATGGAACTTGTGCGCACCCGCTGTTGTAGTTGGGCTGGCCCACCCGGTCACCCCTGCTGCTTGCGCGTTGTAGGTTCTATCCTTCGCGACGAGCAAAGACTAGCATTTTTTGGAATATACGTGCTTGAAATATATGCGTGTTTGCAAAGCAACATTTTAGTATTGTAGGACTAGCCAACCCAATAGGGCGTATGCTTGAACTTTGAAATGGGATATGATGTAGCTCAGTAGCTCAAAACAAAAAGGTAAAAAAGAGATAAACCCAAGCACCCTGCTTCCTTCGGCCATGTTGTCATGTCGTCATTGTCGCGACTTTCGGTGTTGGTAATCTACCAGTTGTTAGTTTCTTTCATTACCTTTTTTTCCTGCTGATTTTTGTTTTTATTATTTCCAAATTTTCTTAAAAAATTCAAAAAAAATCCATGAACATTTTTTTAAAATAAATTTTAATTTCAAGAAGACTTTAAAAATTATGATCATTTAAAAAATCCAAAGAAAATTCTGAAATAATTCATGAAATCCTTTCAATTTTTTACATATTTTTCAAAGGAGAGTATATTTTAAAATTCATGAATATAATTTAAACTTCTTAAACATTTTCTATTTTCATTATTATAAATTTGTGCCTTTTTAATATATCAACTAGGAAACACGCGACGCGCGTGTATGTTGCCAAGTCGCCGATGACATCACTCACAGAATCTGCACAGCGCGCATGCGATTTGCATGGTGGATCAACGGTTGGCCGTCCGTCGCGGCGCAGCACGTTCTTGCGCTAGCTATACGTTACAAACAAAGTTTTGGAAAAACATAAAAAAAGAACTGGGCTAAAAAACTGGGGCATGGTGTTCTCGCGGTCCCACTACAAAAACCGGCCGAAACCGGGAATGGGCCCAGCCCACATACGAGCAAGGCGCGCGTTAGCTCCTGTGAGTGGGGAATAGAACGACTGGGCGAGGAATAGACGCGCCCGAACCACGCACGCTTGAACTTTGAAAGCCGTCGACCATCTGCCTGCCCTCTGCGCAGCCCAGTAGCTCAAAAAAAAAAAAAACCTAAACCCTAGCACCCCGGTTCCTTCGGAGATGCCGTCGCCGTCGCCGTCGGGGCCGCCGGTGCTGCCAATCTCGGAGCACGAGGACGAGATCGTGGCCGCCGTGGAGGCGAATCCGGTGATTGTGGTCATCGGCGAAACAGGCTCCGGCAAGAGCACCCAGCTCTCCCAGATCCTCCACCGTCGAGGCTACACCCGCCGCGGTGCTATTGCGGTCACCCAGCCCCGCCGTGTCGCGGCCGTCTCCGTCTCCAGGTGCTCCCCTCTCTCCCAAGCGTGCGCGCATAGTTAAATTTGCTAGAGTGTGGGCTAGTTGCGTGGGTGGTAGGCGCCGGGGAGTCAGGGAGCATGTATGGTTCTTCTTCCTGATGTATCATGCTACCATATTTGCCTTCCTTGTGGGCCGCGAGGGTGCAGTTAGATCCATTGGCTGGATTGGGAGGAGGATGCAATCGGATCGATTGTGTGTGCCAAACTCTGATATGTTACAAATTACAATAGAAACATAATGCTCGATTTGAGTATCATTTTGTTGCACAGAAAATACATTCAGAGCATAAACACCTATGTTCGAGAAAAAAAGAGAGCATAAACACCTAGAAGGATCTGCCCTGTATGATACCTGAAATGCAGATAGTAACTTCAATTATTTCCAGGAGGGTGGCACAAGAGCTCGGTGTCTCAATTGGCGAAGAAGTTGGTTACGCTATTCGGTTTGAAGACCGAACTTCAGAAAAGACTAAGATCAAGTGAGCTTCAGAAAGCTGAATTCTCTTGTAACTTATGTATTATTTCCCGAGTTCTTGGATTGAATATTTTGAATCAATTCGTAGGTACCTCACAGATGGTGTTCTTTTGCGTGAAAGCCTTTCAAATCCTGAGTTGAAGCAATACTCAGTAATTATCTTGGACGAAGCTCATGAACGTAGCTTGAACACGTATGGTCATCTTTCTTTGAAACAGATTTACAAGAAGCTTTATCGAAATTTAGATATTTTTAAAATCAAGTTTGGACATATACTTCTGCAGCATGTTCCTAAACCCTAATCATATAACTGTAGCATTTTTTATGTATTACTATAGAGGCGTCATTACTATAATATAACATCTCAAGTCAAAAAGGGTAAGCTTATAATCGAAAATAGACCATGAAAGCATGCCCTATTCAATAGTCGATAATCTCTGTTGACAGCATAGTTTTATGTAAGATTCATTATTTGATTGTTGTACTTTTCTGTGGCCATCCAAAATTTTAAGTGATAGCCACCACTACCTAGCACCACTTATTTTTTTATTGAAGTACAGTTTGCCAAGCGCTAGCACAAATGCATAACATAATGGAGTAAGAACTTTGGAGCTATCAAACTAGCAGGATGACTGGATGACCAAATACTGTTATTTTGGCATCTCTTGCCATATCGTGTCTCGAATTTGAACATATGTAGCTCAGTCTTCACCTATACTAGCAATTTTGCCGTTCTGTCCAATTTATATAATAAATCAGAGTTGTGAATTTGGGTTAAAATGAACTTTGCACTATTTCTTGTTGATGCCTTCTTTCTACTAGTAGGAATTTAGTGCACAGGTCATACCAAATACTTGATTAACCACTCACTAATATATGTTTTCAAATGATATATAACACATTACCTAAACTGTAATTCTCTCTAGTACATGCTTACTTGGTTACTCTTTGGTTGAGATGGCCTCTGACTGCAAACAAAGTAACTTCTAGCTCTTTGATGCATATGTTGATGTTGTAGCCAAGTAGGGTTACTTGGATTGTAGGGGTGGGGGTCTCTAGGGAAAGTTTACCACTGGCATGCTGTTGCTGCTTTGATAATAGAAGGTAATTGGGAAGACTGACAATTTAAAGGTATTAGGATAACAACTGAAAGAGGGAGTCCATGGATTAGCAACTGGAAGAAGGACTAGTTTGCAGCCACACTTAATTACTTAATGCTGATAATCACATATTCACGCTCGTTGTTCTGCATTAAGACTTGGTACTATCCCATCTTTACCCAGACTTTCTGCAGCGTAGCTACACGAATTCAGAAGTTACATGAGAGAATAACAAAATGGATTCAAACTTCGATAACATACTCATTAGGACCAGCTAACTGGTTTTGGGAACCTGTGAATGTAATGTAGCTACCATAGTCTTGAAATGATACCATTTTCTTCATTTGTTTTAGTGTGGTCTTGATTGTGAACTTATCTGTAGTGGCTCATTTTGATGTTTTTTTGTTAACAGTGATATCCTTTTAGGTTTAATGAAAAGATTGATCAAACATCGAGCTTCAGATTTGAAAGTTCTCATCACTTCGGCGACTCTTGATGGTTTGAAAGTGTCAAATTTCTTCTCAGGATGTCCTGTGTTGAACATCCCTGGAACTATATTCCCTGTGGAGAAGTTTTACAGCACAGACCGTCCAACAAATTATATCGAATCTTCTCTCAGAACAGCTATAGGTACGGATAAATTTTTTTGTGTACTGTTGCAGTTTAAAACATTTACAATAGTTATGTCAATATTTCTAGTGCTTCCTAAGTAGCTATATGTATTTATCACTTTTGCATCACATCAACCAGAAATTCATTCATTGTCCGCAGACATAAGATTTTTAATCGGCTGGTAGAGACGAAAGAATAGGGGCAGAGCCATTTCCTTTTATTATTTTATGACTTCAAAGCACTTGGTCATAATACAACAATGCAGTTAACTCTGTCATTCTAAAGAACAGCACAATTTGCAAGCCCAACTGAATCCAAGTTCATCTAACAAACTTCTGTTGTTTAGGTTGCTAGAAACCACAGTGAGAGTAGGCTATCCTTGTTCTGTGTTGCTAGGTAGATACCGTTGTGAGATTTGGTGTGTATTTTCCTTTTCATTCCACGCTGCAGTAGCTGCTCTCTTATATGGACCCGGTGCTCTCTTCTTAAAGAAAAGATGCGCAAAGCTTTTGCATGTTCTCTAAAAATAGACAAATTTTTTCACTTTGGCTGTTTTTACTGATGGTCTATCCCTGCAAATTGTCTTACTTTAACCGCTTACAAGTCGATGAATCAAGTCACATTGTTTATCAAGAATATTCATTTGAGCCGTTAATGTATGGCGGATCGTACATCATTACATGTGTTTTTATATTTGAGCCATTAATGTATAGCGTATCATATCCAATAAATAAAGTGCTCTTGTTATTTTGAGAAAGCAAAGAGAAGAAAATGTTCGCTCTCGTGATGATTTGATCATCTAGGATGACTTCATCCCTTACATAGTTGTTCATCTGATTTTGACACATCCATTGGTGATTGGCCCAACATCTGATGAGAATAATCCCTTAAGTAGTACCACCTTGTCCCTGATGAGTAGGTCCTGTACACCCCACCAAACACCAGGATACCCACATATCCTAGACCACTGACTAATCCCACTCCTCGTTGTTGAATTTGGCACCGTACTGGCTGCAATTTGCCTCCCTTGTCGTCGTGTTGCCATTGTGTGTCCGTCACTGTCTTTGATGAAAAGGGAGGTGGTGCAAGTATGGGTCTGTGGTGGTGTGAGCTGCTATGTCAAAAAGATCAGCCTTGGGAGGGTCATGTACTCATGAACTCTGGTTGCTGGGCAATTTCCTTGGCTTTTATCTATTTGATACGATTAAAATTGTAAAGTGCATTGACAGGAAGGCGTATGCAAACTACAGGTTTGCTAGCTAACAGCCTACATGCCTTTTTATATGTCTTGGTGGAAATTGTTTGATGCATGCATAAATATGACCAGAGAGTAATGTTTATATTATATGACTAATTATTGGTGGAAACTAACATAGATTATAGGGAAGTCATATAATTTTGTTTTTTGACTTGTTTAAAGTTTTGGTCCTGATGATTTTATATGCTTAAATTATTGGAGATCTTATTGTCAGTAATAATACCCATAGATTTTTCTCCCAACAGATATCCATGTTAAGGAAGCTCCTGGGGATGTATTAATATTTATGACAGGAAAGGTCAGTATCTCAAAGTTGGCCACTGTCTATGCTCTTATATGCATCTTTGAAGGACATTATGTGGTCTCTGACACTAAGGAAAGACCTTGACCTGTTTCTTAGCAGATTTAATTGCACAGTTTATTTTAATCTGTCCTCCTTTCTTGCATTGTTAGTGGCTGGTGTCTAATACAGAGAGTCCCTGTACAAAGTTTGTCCTTGAGGGAAAAACAAATACTTGAGATGGTTTTTAATACCTGCTACCACTTGGCCCTAATCTATCACCAAATTACAAATATTCTTATATGGGAATAAAATATTCGGAAATTTCTCGTGATCATCTTACCTGATTCCTTTTGAATTTTGAAACTGTATTTTATTCCTCCCGTCTAGAGTGACTGATAATCTTAATTTTGGAATAGCTGTAGAATTTTCATATGTTGTCATTGATGTGGTTTTAAAATGTCTGGAAGTATTTTGCAGAACTTTGTTGATAACTATTGCTTGTCATACTTATACAAACTTGTTGGTATCCTTTTCAGGATGACATCGACAAGATGGTGTCAAAATTGGAGGAAAGAATTCAAAATCTCGAGGAAGGTTCTTGTATGGATGCCCTTGTCCTCCCACTCCATGGTTCTTTGCCACCTGAACAGCAGGCAATCAGTTAATCTTCCATTGCATATTTTCTTCTTTAGTTATTTTGCCCCAAAACTTTGCACATATCCATCTCATGGATGTTAACTTGCTCTCAGTTTTTATTTCGAAATATTACGGATGCTTTTTTTCCAGCACATCTGTAACTCCAAATCACTTTAAAAAGGTCCCAATTACAATAATTTCATGGTATGTTTTTTTTTTCAAAATTTAGCAATTAGGCTCATAGAATTTAAGTTTGACTTTGTTTGTGGTCCACTTGAAGTACTTCAAAATTCACACGGCACTCACAGAAGCTGAAAGGAGGCAATATTTATCGCATAAATGCTCTCTTTGCTTTGCAAATTACTCTATGCTTTTTCTAGTTGAGGATGAGAAGCTAGTTTTCTGCATGAATAGTTGAATCCTATAATTTACATCAAGTTCTACAAGTCCTAGCATTTCAATAAAATTTTCTGGTACGTGTCAGTTACAAGCCTACTGAATACCTTACTGGATTCTGGAACATATAATGTCAGTCCATCTCAAAACCATATGGTCCTGTAGTAAGGTCTTCTGATGTTTTTTTTCCAGCACATGTATCACTCCAAATCACATACAGACCTTGCAACTAAGAGGAATATCATGATAAGTTCTTTTTTTAGAATTTAGCTATAAGTTCCTGGAACTTAAGTTTGATTTTGTTTTGGGGTCTAAACAGAGTACTTTAAAACTGACAATTTGACACAGCATACAACTAATAATGACCTGAAAAGGGAGCAAGATTTACCTCGTAAAGTTTTTCCAGTGCTGCTTATAAAAATTATATATACTCTTTTATTTGACTATATGAAGCTGATTCGTCTTTCACTTATGATCATATGCTTTTAGAATCTTGCATTGCCTAGCTTTGCAATTGTTTCGTAATGATCAATTATTGCTACTTGATAGTGTATTTTGTGAACCTTTCTGTTGTTTTCTGTGAGCTACTTGACAGTGTACTTTAAAATTGTTTCGTAAAGATCAATTATTGCAAAATATTACTCCCTCCGTCCGGAATTAGTTGACGCTCAAATGGATGTATCTAGCACTGAAATACGTCTACATGCATCCATTTGAGCGTTAACTAATTCCGGACGGAGCGAGTACCTATTTAAGGTTTTGTGTTAACTATGCACATGATCTTGTTTTCTTACCTCTTTCCTTAGCAGCATCCATTTATTTGTTTATGTTTGTTTTGATTTTACTTTGGTCATAAGCATTTGATACTATAGAACTGTTGCTGATCTTTTCAACTTCATTTATAGGTTCGGGTGTTCTCTCCAGCACCTCCAAATTGTCGACGGTTCATTGTTGCAACAAATGTAGCTGAAACTTCGTTGACTGTGGATGGTGTTGTGTAAGCAAGCAAACATTATCAGTTAAAGTGCACATACGTCCAGTTTCCATCTCCATAACCCTGTTTTTATATGATTTCTATTACTGAATGCTGGGTTTCTAAATTAGGGAATCTATATCGACTTCGCGGTTTTGTAGAAAATATACTCAAGCAAATTGCCAGATTTTTTTCTGGACTAGTGTATCACTCCATCCTGTTTGTTTCTGACACTAGCTTACTTGAATTTTGTAGAAAATTGATTTGTAAAATGGAGATGGCATACTTTTGCCTGTTATGCCATAGATTCCCATCTAACTTGCACAACCTTCATTTGACACCACTAGTTATACGTGTGAATTCATGATTCATGCGTATTGCATCCTTAGGAGTTAGTGATATGGTTAATAAAGTATATACAGCACCAAGATAAACTTGAAAACTGTCTTGTGCCTGTGGTAGTTGTTAAGAACTGATGAAATCCACTTGTCAACTTCAGTATATTTTAATGATTTTAGTCGATGACGAATTATCTGTATTATAATCACGGTGTTACTTTTGATGAATGAGATGCTTTTGATTTGTTCTTATTTATTTTCTCTCTCATGCTAAAATGCTGATACAGTAGCAACTACCCAACTGAAACCGGACTATTAAAATTTTGCAATATTTTCTGTATCTAGCTGAGTGCTCAAAATGTCCTGTAATGTTTATGTTCCCAGAGATGCATTTTATTAATAGCGTTATATCTTATTTCACCAGGTTTGTGGTTGATTGTGGTTATGTAAAGCAACGCCAGTATAATCCGTCAACTGGAATGTATTCACTTGATGTTGTTGAGATTAGCAGGTAAATACTATGGGATATGCACTCTGGTTGTCTCTCTGCATCTTATTCAGATTACTTTCATTCACAAATGTCTAGCCATTGTCTCATTTTTTTGTCTAGCTTCAATACTCACAATATCTACTGATTTTTTCATGAATAACTAGAGTGCAAGCTGACCAGCGAGCTGGGCGAGCTGGAAGAACTCGGCCTGGCAAGTGTTATAGATTATACCCAAGTTCCATCTACCAAAAGGAGTTTCTAGAGGCCACAGTTCCAGAAATTCAACGAACCTCCCTTGCTGGAAGTGTTCTGTATCTGAAATCTTTAAATCTTCCTGATATCGACATTCTAAAGTTTGATTTCCTCGACCCACCATCACGTAAGACAAGATTCAGAATCTTTTATTCATAATAATCCTTCTGCGCTTACTTTGTAAAACTTCTTTTCATCTAATTAAGTACTATGTGTGGTAACCTAAGCAGCTGCGGGGCCAGTCTTTGTTCAGGCATGTCATAACTTAGTCAGTGTTGGGTCCAGCCTTGACTATAGAATTTAGTGTGCTGCAGCCTAATGACACTAGTTTTGTGGTGCATGAGCCTAACATGGACCCCAGTATAAAAGTTCTCAAAAAAGTGATTGTGCATAGGTCAGTTAGATGCTGTTTGCACGTCAATTTTCTATTGTGAGTTGTGTAATATTGTATTTCCTGAAATTGCCTACCGCTGTCATTAGCTGCTTGGTGACACTTGTCAGGAATCTGTGACTCCAAAGATCCTCATGGAAACCCCAATTATTTTTGTCTGTAGTGATCCAGTGGATAAAATTTAGGATTATCTTCTCTCTGTCTCCCTATTAATGGACCAATGCTTATGACCTGCAGGTGAATCATTAGAAGATGCGTTGAGGCAGTTATACCTCATTGATGCAATTGATGAAAGTGGGCAAATAACAGATGTTGGACGCCTTATGGCAGGTATAAGTTTGAGCGTGAAATCAATTGTTATTCAAAGCTATCTTGAATGATGTCTGTAGGAAAATTTGCTATCATACCAAACCGCAAGCAAATCTGATTCGTTATTGTACTACTGTTGCTCATGAATTCTTAGTGCAGCAGGCCTCCATGTGTTGACATTTTGTTGAGGAATGCTCTTGTATTTCCCCGAGTCCACGTATTTGTGTGGTACACCTATATGCATGAAATTGAATTATACACCCCGAATGTTCTTTTAGTTAAAGAAGACCTAATGAACTCAAGTAAGAGCTCATAATAACCACGCAAAGATTTTATAGTTAGAAGCGTCCAAAGGAGAGCATTTGGACAGGAGGGGACAATTCTGCTGGTAAAGTCGATTTTAGTAGTGAGCATGGAGGATTTCTGTGAAGCAGTTATTAAGAAGTTAGTATTTTGTCATTTTCGCCTGTTACTTGTTGCATCTGTGTAACAATCATATGCTCCAGAAATCTCTAGTCGACAATTCTGTCTACACCTAGTCTAACTTGAAATTTATAGACATGTTTATGTTGGATAAGTTTATTTTGCTCTGGTAAATTTTGAATAATCTGATTTGGTTGTCTAAGTTGCATGCTGTGAAAATTTTGTACAGAGCTCCCTCTTGACCCTTCGCTTTCAAGGACTTTGATTGAAGCTAATGAACTGGGATGTCTGTCTCAGGCATTAACTGTTGCTGCAGTCTTGTCCGCTGAAATCACACTGCGGCAAACTAGAAGGTGACCATTTGTTTTTTTATTGTATTTCATGTAGGCTACTACTACTATGTCCCATTAGCCAATTGTAGTGAACTTGTTGGTTCCTATATACAGCAAGGACATGGAAGGAAAGAGAAAACGGCAAGAGCTACCTGATGGTTCTGGCTGGGGTGACCATGTACAATTGCTTCAAATATTTGAAAGCTGGGATCAAGCAGACTATGATCCAAGATGGTGCTCAGATCATGATTTACAGGTGAATGAAAATAAAACTGTGATTCAGATATGATGAAAAGAAAATTCGGATTAGTGAGCACTTGATCGTCTTAAGTTTGTGAACATACATGCAATCATGTTGGCCTTCTCGGAACAGTTCAGATGTATCAAAACTGTTGTCATTGTTATGACACCAGGAGATTAGGGGGGTATCATTAGTAACGTAATCGCAACAATGGTTCGTAGGGGGGTTGTACGGTGGACTTATATCGAAGGTCGTCGTACACCCACAAACTTGGCACTCGATGTTTTCTGCGTAGGTTCAGTTGCGACCTATGCTCGCTGAGTCATTTGACTTGATCCTAGGCTCCCTAAGTGAATTTTGGAGCTCTAGTGCTCCCTTTGCTTGTATTCAAGTGAGAGTGAGTGATGGTACACGCCCATTGGGGGTTTATAACTTTATACATGCTAGGGGTCCTTGACAAAAGACCAAGGCCACCCTTGGTGGTGGTAGATAGGAGGGGTACATTGGTCAAAGTTGGTCGACTAGTCCGTGGTGGACTAGGGAGAGAGGGAGTCCATAGCTTATGGTGGACCAGATCGTGTCATCCCTCCACCATGGTGGGCTTCTCTCATCTTGCGCCTTCCTTCCTTCACCTTTTCTTTTTATGTTCTCTTTTCTTATGACTTGTTGACTCGTGCTAGTTGCTTGGACTTTCGTTGACTTGACTTGACATTGACAATTTGTGACATAAATGCCATGTGGGATTAGGTGGGGCACTGGGCAGGTTTAACTATTTTCACAACAAGAAACATATGACAATTGACAGTACCTATTTTTTCTGGAAAATGTTCCAGTGATCTTTGTTGTCAGTCTCATGATTCAAATTATGGCCACAACTTTTATTTGAGTTTGTCAAGAGGACAAAGGGAAATGATATTTTGTTCAGCAGAACTGAATTTGTAGGACGTTGACATTATATGTTTCATTCTGATGCTTTGTTTAAATGTAGGATTGTCTAGTCTTTTAAATTGAATGAGTTACTTGAAAGCTAGGGAATTATCTCTTCATAACAATACTCCAACAACAACAACAACAACAACAAAGCCTTTAGTCCCAAACAAGTTGGGGTAGGCTAGAGGTGAAACCCATAAGATCTCGCAAGCAACTCATGGCTCTGGCACATGGGTAGCAAGCTTCCACGCACCCCTGTCCATAGCTAGCTCTTTGGTGATGCTCCAATCCTTCAGGTCTCTCTTAACGGACTCCTCCCATGTCAAATTCGGTCTACCCCGCCCTCTCTTGACATTCTCCTCGCGCTTTAGCCATCCACTATGCACTGGAGCTTCGAGGCTCGCTGAATTTGCCCAAACCATCTCGGCGATGTTGGACAAGCTTCTCTTCAATTGGTGCTACCCCAACTCTATCTCATATATCATCATTAGGACTCAATCCTTCCTCGTGTGGCCACACATCCATCTCAACATACGCATCTCCGCCACACCTAATCTGTTGAACATGTCGCCTTTTAGTCGGCCAATATTCAACGCCATACAACATTGCGGGTCAAACCGCCGTCTGTAGAACTTGCCTTTTAGCTTTTGTGGCACTCTCTTGTCACAGAGAATGCCGTAAGCTTGGCGCCACTTCATCCATCCGGCTTTGATTCGATGGTTCACATCTTCATCAATACCCCATCCTCCTGCAAAGATTGACCCCAAATACCGAAGGTGTCCTTCGAGGTACCACCGCCATCAAGGCTAACCTCCTCCTCCTCACACCTAGTAGTCTGAAACCGCACATCATGTACTCGGTTTTAGTTCTACTAAGCCTAAACCCTTCGATTCCAAGGTTTGTCTCCATAACTCTAACTTCCTATTTACCCCGTCCGACTATCACCAACTAGCACCACATCATCCGCAAAGAGCATACACCATGGGATATCTCCTTGTATATCCCTTGTGACCTCATCCATCACCAGTGCAAAAAGATAAGGGCTCAAAGCTGACCCCTGATGCAGTCCTATCTTAATCGGGAAGCCATCAGTGTCGACATCACTTGTTCGAGCACTTGTCACGACATTATCGTACATGTCCTTGATGAGGGTAATGTACTTTGCTGGGACTTTGTGTTTCTCCAAGGCCCACCACATGACATTCCGCGGTATCTTATCATAGGCCTTCTCCAAATCAATGAACACCATATGCAAGTCCTTCTTTTGCTCCCTGTATCTCTCCATAAATTGTCGTACCAAGAAAATGGCTTCCATGGTCGACCTCCCAGGCATGAAACCAAACTGATTTTTGCTCACGCTTGTCATTCTTCTTAAGCGGTGCTCAATGACTCTCTCCCATAGCTTCATTGTATGGCTCACCAGCTTAATTCCACGGTAATTTGTACAACTCTGAACATCCCCCTTGTTCTTGAAGATTGGTACTAATATACTCCGTCTCCATTCTTCTGGCATCTTGTTTGCCGAAAAATAAGGTTGAAAAGCTTGGTTAGCCATACTATCGCTATGTCCCGAGACCTTTCCACACCTCAATGGGGATACAATCGGGGCCCATCGCCTTGCCTCCTCTCATCCTTTTAAAGCCTCCTTGACCTCGGACTCGGATTCGCCGCACAAAACGCATGCTGGTCTCATCAAAGGAGTCGTCCAGTTCAATGGTAGAACTCTCATTCTCCCATTGAACAGCTTGTCAAGTACTCCGCCATCTATGCTTAATCTCCTCGTCCTTCACCAAGAGTTGGCCTGCTCCGTCCTTGATGCATTTGACTTGGCCAATATCCTCGTCTTCTCTCTCGGATCTTGGCCATCTTATAGATGTCCCTTTCGCCTTCCTTCGTGCCTAATCGTTGGTAGAGGTCCTCATATGCCCGACCCTTGCTTCACCAACAGCTAAACTGCGGCCTTCTTCGCCATCTTGTACTTCTCTATGTTGTCGCACTCCTATCCGGTATAGGCGTCAAGCAATCTTTCTTCTCTTTAATCGCCTTCTGGACATCATCATTCCACCACCAGGTATCCTTATCTTCGCTTCTCCTTCCCCTGGACACTCCAAACTCCTTCGAGGCCACCTTATGAATGCAAGTCGCCATCTTCGTCCACACATTGTCCGCATCCCCTCCTTCCTCCCAAGGGCCCTCCTTAATGACCCTCTCCTTGAACGCTTGAGCTACCTCCCCCTTGAGCTTCCACCACTTCGTTCTAGCGACTTTGGCACGCTTATCCCGCTGGACACGAATCCGAGAGCGGAAGTCAGCAACCACCAGCTTATGCTGGGGTACAACACTCTCTCCAGGTATCACCTTACAGTCTAGGCACGCACACCTATCTTCTCTTCTTGAGAG
The DNA here is from genome assembly GCA_021605205.1 of Aegilops longissima. NCBI lineage: Eukaryota > Viridiplantae > Streptophyta > Magnoliopsida > Poales > Poaceae > Aegilops > Aegilops longissima. Next base: position 59,119,289 of record CM038679.1, read on the forward strand.
GATGAAATCAATCTGGCTAGAGTGTTGGCCACTACTAAAAGTCACCAGATGTGATTCTCTCTTTCTAAAGAGGGTGTTAGCTACAATCATGTTGTAGGCTAGAGCAAAGCTTAAGACATCTTCTTCTTGATTCCTGATGCCATAGCCAAAGCCCCCGTGCGCCCCTTCAAAACCTGTGTTAGATGTACCCACGTGGCCATTGAGGTCTCCTCCTATGAAGAGCTTCTCACCAATCGGTACACTCCTAACCATGTCTTCCAGGCCTTCCCAGAACTCCCTCTTGGTGTTTTCATTGTTTCACTGCTCAACGTTTGGCCCAACTGTTCTTTGTCCTTCATTTGTTGGTCATTTTACCCGAACTTGTGGTTTACTATTTATAGCTACATACATGACAATAGTAAACTTCAATGTGTAACTTAACAAAACTAAAAAGTACTATCTAATTTATATCCATGATGAAAGACTTTGTAGTCATACTTTGTTTTGTAAACATTAGATTTCTTTCTTTATGTTGACACCAGACTATCTTTGCAGGTACGGGGCATGAAATTCAGCAAAGATGTGAGAAATCAATTAAGTCAAATTATTCAAAAAATTGCTAAAGGTCAGTTTTCTACTTGTTATATGTTCTGTTTCTCAAAATTCATGACGAAGTACCCCTTAAAAACTGCTACCCTGTTTCTCTTATACTGAGACGTCTCTCTTGTAGAGCTGCTTTTTATATAAAGAACGTGTATTGCTTCACTTTTGATTCCTAAGAATTACCTTAAATTTGTGCGGCAAAGCTGAAGAGTGAAGACTAGTGTTATAGGGGTTCATATCTCTTAGGTTTTTTGCCTTCAGAATCACGTGAATACTGGTGTTCCAAAAAATTCATACATGTATAAGGGCATTCCCAATGCTCTTCCAGCATCAGCTGTATCTAAACCATGCCACGCTTGGTTGGAGCTGAGGTGGCGTGACAATTAATGAAGAAAGAGATGAAAGTTATATCTAACATGTAGATTGTATCCTGTCCCAAGCTCCAATGACATGTGGGAACTCATTTTCACACAAGCAATCAGTACATCCATCATTGAGGATTTAGTATTTCAGCTTGTATCATGATGTGGAACTAATAGGTAGAAGTAGAACAACTTAGATACCACTACTGGGAGCGCCCTAACATGTCTCAACATATCCCTTTTCAGAATTTGTGAAAAAATAAGTATCACAGAAGATGTGTTAAATCCTTTTACTCTCTCCGATCCATATAACTGTCGCATCTTTAGTAATATGGATCAGAGGGAGTATCCTTTTTTTCCTGGCAGTGCACTTGTTGTGATATTCTTGCCAACAAAAATTTGCGCATGTACACCCCTCGAAAGTAAAATGTATACATGCTCAACATATTTTTTTTCTCCTAAGTGTACAAGTACTCAAGAAAATTGTGTGTGCATATGATCTTAATAAGGGCATAAAATTCCAGTTAGTAGATGCTTGATGCTCTCTGTAATATTGAATAATCCTTTCAGATTGTGTTGTCAAAATTCTTCTTTATAGAGTATTTTTAGGCTGTATTTTGTCTAATTTTAATTTGAAGGTAAATATAATGAGATAGCAACTAAACAGACTAGCAAATTTTGTTTCTTCAAATAGCACGGCAGATTTTGACCTTGTATGTAGATAAAGTCTTTGTTGCCTAATGGCAGTATATTTGTTGTCCTTGAATTAAGGCTTCCTATTGTTGGAATTTAAGCAGAACATGTCAAATTATTAATGTACATGCTGTCTCATGTTGAAATTTCAGCACAACTCAAATAATCATAATTTATGCACAAAAAGGAGATATTGTGACAGCCACACCATGTTGTTCGTGTCAGTTCAAAATATCATGTACATTGCTCTCCCCGAGATTGCTAGAAACTGTTTGGAGTATTTTTCTCCTTCAGTTTTTCTTCTTTCAAGCTCGTGTTTTGGAAACCTTGAATCATCTCCAAAATTCCTGTATTTATTTAATTGAAGAACTACAAAATACTATAATCTATTCTGGCTGGTATGTTGCAGTCCTGGACTTGGCCACATTTTCTGGAAATTGGGTTAATTTGGCTGAATTTTGTAAGAAAACTTTCGTTGTAAAATTCAGGTCCAACAGATTTGCAAGCAAGGAGAGGACGGAAGAGTGACCCTGACTACAGAAAATTGAGAAGAGCACTTTGCGTAGGATATGGCAACCAGTTAGCTGAGAGGATGATTCATCATAATGGTTACCATACGGTTGGGTACAGGACACAACTTGTGCAGGTATAACCTTGGCAATCTGTCTGTTAGATTCAGTTAGTTTGGAATGCTAGGGACTAAAAAGTAAGGAAGACTGAAATCTGTAGTACATGCAGAAACTAATGCCTCTGTGTTCAAATCCCTTATACTTGCAGAGATTACTATGTAAAATCAGCAAACCGTAAGCGGGTTTTCTAAAGCTGTGATCTACCATTTAACTCCTTTAGACCATTTAAATCCACCACCACTGAATCATTCTGGTTAATTAAAATTTAGAATAAGATAGTGGAATCAAAGGTAATAATTAGTATGTCTCATTTGTGCCTGTCTTGACTATCCTTTGGAATTAGTGGAACTGCCAGTTGCTACTTGATGAAGTTCGTAGTTATTTCTCAGCAATGCTTAATATGTTTATTCTAGGGGACATAGAGTTTGTTGTTTGTGCCATTTGGAAACTGTAGATATGACATGCAGAATATTACTCCCTCCGTCCTCTCCCTCCGTCCCATAATGTAAGACGTTTTTTAACACTGCGTAGTGTTAAAAAACGTCTTACATACGCTAGTGTTAAAAAACGTCTTACATTATGGGACGGAGGGAGTATTTGTGAAGAATAGTTGTGTCATGCAACAAGAATTCTAATTCATTGACATATTTAACCTCCTCTTGTGGAACTGTACCTTCGTGTTGTTTACCACACTGTGTAGTCTGCTAATTTAATTGTGCAACTCCACTGGCACCTTCCTAAGTACACCTTTTTTGCAGGTGCATCCATCTTCTGTACTGGAAGGTGATGAATACGGGAAGCTGCCTGTGTATGTTGTCTACCACGAACTAATAAATACTACCCGCCCTTTCATGAGAAATGTTTGTGGGGTCGAGCAGACTTGGGTTAAACCAATCTTGAAGAAGCTTGAGAAACTGAACATAAACAAATTAAGGTATGAAAGCCATGTATCTGAAATGGTGACCATTCCGGTGTCATGATACAATGCTAGCTAGACAAGTAACCTTGAGTGTCTTGTTGCAGCGGCGGTTCAAGTGCGTTGATAGATTCCGAACCTCTAGAGAAGCAACCAGGCTCGCCAGCAAAAACTGCAGCTGCTAAGCAATCTGACGTGGATAGTAAAATCCAGGCGGCCCGAGAGCGCTACCTTGCGCGGAAAGGCAAGAAGTGACATATTAGTGATCTTACAGTAGTATGATTATTTTGAAGAGAGTGAAGGATGCATAGGGCGTATGAACACGAAAAGAGCAAACACATTCGGAACTGAGCTCGTAGAGTGATGTACCTTGCTCAGTTTGCTCTAGATATGGAGCTTAAAGCCCCAAAATTACCTCCGGTTATTCCAGATGTTTATAATTCCATATCTGGAGCACCTGCGATTGTGGACATTAGAGTGCACTAACACTTATGTACTGGTGCACTAGGTCGACGAAATGTGCATGTAAGTCCTAAACTTTTTTTACAGCAAGTACCAACTTACAAGCTGATGTGGGCTATTTTTATGGACCTAGCGTTCGCTGGCGAGGATGGCAATTGTGAATATTTTTCATGGCAAGTTTAGTTGTATTTAGGTGGCACTTTTTGGAAAGAACAAATTTGCGGCAAAAAAGGGCAGGATTTGCCATCTCCTACCGCATGAAGTTGGTATTAAAAACGTTCGCTTGCCATCCCCTTTGAGCAAACGGTCACCACTTATCATTTTTATTTTTTATTGAAAATTAGGGAGAAGTGGGCCCACCCTGAAATTCTAGGCTCTTTTCACATCCGGACGGATATGACAAGCCAGGGCTCCACTGAGAAAATCACTAAAGAAATACCACATCTAGAAGAACATTTAATTCGCAATTTGGACGGAAATGGAGTTGTTAGGTTGGGATCCGGAGTAGAAACTGGTGAGGGGTTCTGTAGATACTACTCCCTCTGTTTCAAAATAAAATAAGTATCGCTGATCTAATACAATTTTAGTACAACTGTTTCAAAATAAAATAAGTATCGCTGATCTAATACAATTTTAGTACAAAGTTGTATTAGATCAGCTGGCGGGAGGAAGTATTTTATGTAAGTCTAGCAAAGAACCAAACTTTTTTTTGAGAGTACGCAATTGCGCATCATAGTTTTATAGAAGGCAGAATTTCAAGTACAAGAAGACTATAACTCGCTGCAAATAATAAGTGTAGTGCAAACTCCACACCAAGGCTAGTCCGAAGACAACCGCCATCAATATTGCAACTACAACACAAAAGAGCATGTCCAACTGAGCAACATTGCCGCGTCTCGACCGACGCCGATTACCTCCGAAGATTAGCAGCTTCAACTGAACTCCCCTTGTCGACGCACCATCTCCCCTTGATGCCTAAAGGAGATGTGGCAAGTAGATGACAAAACTTGGTTGGTCCCGAGAAAGGCACCATCTTGGACTCATCGGCGAGGGCGTACATTGCGCCTTGAAGATCAAACTTGGACAACGACGAACACCGAGAGAGCACCGCACAAAGAACCACTAGGCCGTGTCTCCAAACGCAATGCTCTCAAGAGATAAACGGCGTCGAGAACGCTGCCATCACGCCAATCCAACTCCAGACCTAGGCTTTCGCCCAGAGAAAACTACCATCATCAAGTGGGAGAGGGAATGTCGACACACCTCGGCGACGCCTCCAAGGAGGGGAACGACACCCACGGGTGCCATTGCCACCGGCACCGGCAAAAGACGGGCAAGATTTTCATTCGAAATGCCGCACACCCAACCTCTTAACCCACTAGACATGGGGCACACTCCGTCCTTGCTGGAGATCACCGACGCCGCAGCCGCACCTCAAGGTCGTAGCCGCAATGTCATGGCACACCCCATCCGCACGGCTGAGAGGACGCAGCCAAATCCAACTCTGCCTGACCTCCGCAGCCCGGACTAAGCTCCAACACTGCACCTCCGCCAAGACCGCCGCCACCACATCGCAAGCACTCCCGCCTGAGCGGGCGATTCTATGAACAGCCACCTTCGCAGCCCTCAAGGTCCAGATCTGGCCCGAGCCGCCTCCGCAGCCCGCAAGGTCCAAATCTGACCCGAGCCGCCGCCTCCACACTAGCGCCTTATATTGGTATTATCGTATCCGACATGTCCCCGTCTTTATTTCTTATGCTTGTCCTCTCATATTCACGTCCACTACGAAGACGATCCTACATTATTTGGCCCACTCCCGCTCAACTACGGAGATGAGGTTATCACGGTTTCCACTCCTTTCCCTCGATCGTATCAATGCAATTTATCATGGTTTCGACCTTTTTGAGACCGCGCTTGCCGTGCCACGACGCTGTCGCTACACACATTAATAATAGCTAGCGGGCTAAAACATATCACAATCCTGAAATATAAGAAAATAAGGTGCCTTAAACTTGGTTAAAAAGGAGAACATTAGAAATTAATTTTCGACTGTTGAAATGCATACTTTACATATAACTAAGACATACTCCCTCCGTTCCGAATTACTTGTCTTCGATTTGTCTAGATACGGATGTATCTAGCACTAAAATGAGTCTGAATACATCCGTATCTAGACAAATCTAAGACAAATAATTCAGAACGGAGGGGGTACGTACGTAATTTAGGTCACAGGTAACATAGTCTTGTACTGATTTTTATTGTAACAGTAAATTATGGAATTTTTTTATTTGAAAAACTTCAAAATGCAGTTTTCTTAAACTGCTCATTTGACACCCCATATTTGGATCCGAATTCGCGGAATTCAATTGCGAACCCCGACACCAACACATTTCATAAGTCTTTTTTCCTTTTGCAATTACAATTCCAAATTCGCTCGCCCCCGACGCTCTCACTTGGCAGGAACCCTAAACCCACGGAGCTCATCTCCCCAGCGCCGCCGCCCAGGGAACCCCACCAGCTCATCTCCCCGGCGACCTCCCGCCCCACCCCTCCTCAAACCGTACTCCCTCCACCACCAGGACCTCCCCGACCCCACGCACCGCCGCCGGCGAGGGTGACCACGCGAAGCAGCCGGCGCTGATTACACCGTCTGTGTCCGGCCGTGCAGCCCAACAAGACCGCCACAGCCCACAGACACCCCAGGAGGCCGGGTGGCATAAACCCTAGGAAGCCCGCGGCTCTTCCCTCTCTCTCTCACCCGACAGAGCACGCTGCGACCCGCCGACCACGAGAATGAGCGCGGAGACCGACGCGACGGCGGCCGGCGGGCTCGCGGGGGAGATGGAGGTCGAGGCGTACCGCCGCCTCTTTCCCCTCGCGTTCCTCGAGCGTCACCTCCGCGAGTCCGTCCGGCCTGACGCCCGCCGCCTCGCCGAAGCCCGTCCCACCACCGTCGCGCTCGGCGCCGTCTCCTCCGCGCACGGGTCTGCCCTCGTCCGCCTCGGTGACACCGTAAGCTCCCCTTTCACTTTCACGACCTTTATCCAGTTCCCATTGCCATGTCCGCGTTGCGCGCCACCTGTTTGACGAAATGCCTTCCGTTGCCGCAGGCCATGCTCGCGTCGATAAAGCTCGAGGTGATGTCGCCCCCCGCCGAGACCCCGGACCAAGGATCAGTCGGTTCGTGTGGCCTTGCTCTTCCTTTAGCTGCTGCTGCTGCTGCTGCTGCTCTAGTTCTGTACAGTTTGGCTAACTTCACTCTGTTCCCGCAGCTGTGGAGTTCCACATGCCGCCTATCTGCTCCCCGCTTGTAAGACCAGGACGGCCAGCAGAGGCTGCGCCGGTCATATCCAAGGCCCTGGAGGACGTCCTCATGAGGTTTTTGTTTGTGCCTTGCCATTTCTTGCGTATCTTCGCCTCGCTAACACAAGGGATGGATGTATTACTGTATTGTGCTTTCAGCAAATCGTTATGGTGTAGTTTTAGATAGTGGGATATGATTGCTTCTGTTGGGTCATTCTTCGACACCAAATAAGGACGTCACACCTACAAGAGCACTGTTTGAAATATTCATATGATTCTCTTTTACCGCAGATGTAAATGGGTCGTTTCAGATATATTTACCACAGATTATTTCTGTGAATTGAAATCTCAGGGGTGTGATTTTACATTTCTTTCACTGCATTAAATTCAATTAATTATTTGATTGTGTCAGATGCAAGTTATAGGATAGGTATTAGTGTGCTTGCTGCTTTGGGAGATTTAAGTTTGTTTGATAGATGATCACACAAATTTTCTACCTACGGTGCTGTAACCTGTCTTTTCTCATATATGGCACTGAAATTAATTTATTGTATCCTATTTTGTAGCTCTGGGATGTTAAATTTGAAGGAGCTTTGTTTGATCAGTGGGAAGGCTTCGTGGGTAGCATACCTGGTAATACAACTTTGATTTTTATACTGTGATCACCGGTATTCAATTATTCATAGAATCAAAGTATATCCCTGACCAGTCATCTCTAGAAGTCACCAGGACAAAATTTATGTGATAGTGATAAGTCGAATAAGAATGAGAAAGGCCTCCACCCTTAGTGCCTATCCAAACTTCGGAGTTTCACTGAGGATTGACGCTTTCAGTAGCTCTCAATGGAGTATGATCAGCTCTGCGCAGCAACAAACAAGATAAACAAAACTCTGCACGACATTTAAAAAATGATAAACAGAACACAACACAAAGTAAAGAAAAAAAGAGCTTATGCGTAATACCTTTTGTCCCTTTGTTACTGTGCTGATGTAGTTAGAATATGACGACGGCGGTTAATTTTAGCATCTACCTCTACATTACGAGAATAGCTTCTGTAATTTTGTGTTCATGCCTCGCATATTCATATGGTAGCACCATATATGTTGTTTCTCTAGATTGCTGCTCTGGGCAAGCATGTGTGATGTGTGCTTGTACATTGTACAAACCCAATGACGAAACACAAGTTTGAGATAGCCTTCTGTTGATAAGTTTGCCAACGAGATATGTGCTTCTTTCGTTTCTTGACACCTCTATTTTGCAGGATGTCTATTGCTTGAATGCTGATGGATCTTTGTTTGATGCTGCACTGATCTCAGTGGTGGCTGCATTTACACATTGTATGTTTAATTTACTTTCACTCTCTTAATTAATTTGATAACCTTCCACTATTTGTTTGACCTACAATTGGAAACATTAGCACTGGTATTCTGCTGCTGGTTACTTAATGACGTATGAACTGTAATGATTCAATCTTCTCTTTCCATATTTTTTATATTGCAACCGCCTCTTGTAGTTAACGGAGGAAGTTTGTATACATGTTACAGATTTTAATCAGACCTGATCGTAATATTATTGGTAAATTTTACTTCATATGATTTAGTTTATGAGTTACAAAGTTTATATAACCTTTTCAAACAACGAGAACCATATATAATACAGTGCGTTAAATCATATAGTGTGTGCCAAGTTTCGTTCTAATGCGAGTAAGTTACACTGTCATGACTCATGATTGACTTAGGTTTTTCAACCAAACTGGCATTGAAAGTCTAAATAACCTCCTCATACGGAATAGTGTAGTGGTTTTATTTTATGTTTGGAATAAGTATCCTTTTGCTCCTTGGTTCGGTATATTTTCATGTGAAATTTTTGAATAAATGTGAAGAATCTCTTTAACTTGATTTTCTCGATCTTGATAGTTCAGTTTTGAATCGAGGATCTGGGAATATTATGATAATTGGTTTCTACTGCATTAAGCTTATGCCGGATTTTCAATATGAGAATATATTTCATTTCTTGAGAGCACCGGCCTAAAGTTGTGTACACAATTCTATGATACAAATGAACCTGTCAGAGGAAACAATGCTGTATTACTTGGTTACTTTCCTTCAAAGGACTTGTTGTTAACTGATGATATTTGATATTTATTCTCACTACACGAAAATCTTGCTTGATTTTTGTTACTTATCATTATTAATACTATGTTGTATTCACAGTGGAAATTCCCCTAGTATCTGTTGGTGATGATGGTAGAGTGTTTACTGTTGGAGGCAATGAAGGCAAAACCAAATATGAATTGGTAAACAGAGAAAAGAGGAAGCTTACTCTTGGTGACATTCCATTTCCTCTCACATGTGCACTTCACAAGGATAGTATTCTAGCGGACCCAACTGCTGAAGAAGAATCAATAATAGAGACCTCTGTGACAGTTGTTCTAGATTCTTCCGGACGCTTAGTGTCAATACAAAAACCTGGAGGTGGAGTGACGTCCATGGCAACAATTAAGGTTTGATTTCCAACCCCTTTCCCCATATATATAAAAGTGGAAATATGTTTTATTTCCTGATGTATTAGTAATTTAGTATCCATCCAAGTATGACAACAGTTTTAGCTAATTAGTGTTGGTTTTATTTTATCACGATAATTTAATGGATGGAAGGTTCGCAGTGGATGTAATGGAAAGCTAATTACCTTTTATTTGCACAGGCGTGCATTGGCTTGGCAAAAGAAAGAGGACAAAAGTTGAAGGAAATACTCACGGACTCCGTTGAAGCAATGGAAGTCGACCAAGCTGAATAAGTCCGTGCAAATAGTTCTAATTCAGTGGTTGTACTGCCACTGGTAGTGACATAGAAATTTTGTTGCTTTTAACTGTGGGTATTATTTTTCTAGTGATGAATGCGAAGATATAACAATCTGTACCCTGCATATGACTTCTTGTTAGTGGTGCCATAATTTTTATTTGAGAACGTTCTTGATTTCCATAACTTAATTTTCCGTATTTGTGTGCACCCATTGTTCAGTGGTGGTTATCTTTGGTTTTGTATTTTTTGTTTTGATTTATTGATAGTCTAATTTTGTTTTCCCAGGAATGTCAATCTACTTCATTTCAGCGAAAACATGGGGAAAATGTTTAGAGTCAGAAAGTACTCTAGCCTTTTGTTGTAGAACTCCGAGGCTTCAGAAATACTAGTACTCTATCCGATTCATATTACTTGTCGCTCAAGTGGATGTATCTAGATGTATTTTCAGTGCTAGATATATTCATTTGAGCGACAAGTAATATGGATCCGAGGGAGTAATTGTTTTCCTATGTCATTCACTAAGAGAATATAACTATTCCCTTGTTCACCCTATTTATGGTGGGCTCTGAAACAGGCTGCTAGGTTCTACTGCTGAGCATATCCGACTATTTGGAGCGACCGTGTGCTTCCGGGTTCACTGGCGAAAGCACTTGGGCCAACACTGAAGAGAGATGAAAGCTAGGTAGAAAATGAGATTAGAGACCCCAATAGTCCTAGCCGTAAAAGATGATAAATGTGTTGTGCAACTCAACCCGGGCAGTGCTGTAGCTTTATGTCAAACTTTTGTACTCGTACCAAAAGAGAACTACACAGAAGCAGAATCATGATACATTTTGAGTGCCGACTACATTGATCAAACACATCATCCGAGAATTATCGATGTAACAACACTTGATATTTGACCAATGTTTATTCTTGAATGTCATACACCTTGCGATCAATAACTACCAACACACAAATACCGCTTGTAAGTGCCACGAGAAAGCCTTGGATCACAAGTGAAGGCGACTCAATGAAATACAATCATCCACGAAACCTGTCTACTAGGTTCTACAAGTAAACCAGAAATTCCACTGGAACAGCGGGGGAGTCGCCAAATCCATCAAGCAGCCTTCTTCTTTTTCTTCGACTTCAGCATCACAAGACCGATGAATATACTTAGGAACGAAAGTAGCACCACACCGGCAAACACAGGGATGAAAATGGCGTATTCTTGAGGTAGAAAGTATTGGTGGACAAAATGATCATCGTCAACAAATGGCTAGGTGGGAAAAGAGAAACAAAATCACCATCAATACAGTAACACAGAAATGTATATTAGAAATGAAGCATGTAAATGCCCAGAAGTTACTAACCAAGATTATGACCCAGAAAGTGTAGTAGGTAAAGATGGATAAACTCGTCATGGTCAACACAAGGCCGACTGCCTTGTCTCCCATTTCCATTTCTTCAGAATTTATAGGAACCTACTCTTGATTTGAGATACAAAAATGGATTTCCTGCATACAGGTAAATGCAAACATGGTGAGTATCCAACTAACTTCACACGGTAAGGTTCATAAAATGGAGTGTAAAGATAGTGAAACTACATCAAAATAAATAAATACTCCATAATAATACCAAAAGTCCTGGTGTACTCTGAGGTGCAACATGGTATGTAATAAACCTGAGCAACCACTCCACCGATAGAGCAATAAACTACAGTAGATGCAAAATCATCAACCAGATATCTAGTGTAAGCATTAACTCGATTGTGCCATGACCAATGCCATATTATACTTTCGGCCTAAATTTAGGCGAAATATTTCTGCATTATCATATTTTGCTGAACTTTTGACGACTAATGGACGCAATACTAGGTAAATCTCATATTGCAAATACGATAACTGGGGAACTCAGCCTGAATTCAGTAAGCAACCAACCAACAAGCATTGCATTTCAATGTTGCAGCAAGTAAAACTTGCTCACTAGAATTCCTAAGCACTAACCAAATAGAGTTCAGGGTGTCACATGTCATTTGGGACAACCGAAATACAGAGCTATTATTTTCAGGGTGGTGAAGAAGCAACAAAGTCATGTAAGTCAAGAAGTACACAGATAAATCATCTCACACCGACCACTGCTAGTCCTGCAAACTTCTTACATGAAGGAACACAAAAACCTTATACAATGAAACTTGTTTGATGCTTACATATATTCAGTATACCAAAAAATAGCTGCTAACAGAACACTTTTTTTTAAACGGATTAACAGAACACCTTTCATCAGCTAGATTATGCTTTGTTATGGGCAGTGGTGCTACTACAACAACTAAGATTTTATTGTCCCTTGTTCAAGAATATAAGAATTTTCTAACGACATGGAGTACATTACACATGATGCATCTAGGAGATACTGCAAAAGGTAATTCATCCTTTGTTGAATTTCAATGATATGCGAGATTTCACTGTTGATGGTAACACACAAGGTGTCTGCAGTTCTTCCGCTTCATTACAAGAGGTAGATCCGTAGATCCACAAGTATGGTTCTTGATTTTGATTAGCGCAAATTATATGGAGTTACTACAGTTCAAATAACGTCCTGTCATCGATTTGTATTTTGGTCTAATCGTTTTTGAAGTAGTAACTACACAAGCACCGCTGAGCAAGAACACAGTATACAGAGATCCCCAACAAATTCAAAAGCAGGCAGGTGAAATCAACCAATGGCTCCACAATGAAGCAGCGAACTCAAAAGTGATATGCATTATTGACTCTTGCTTCCATAAATGTCAAACCTTTAGGAGAAAATTCGAGCTATTTAATGGGTAAAAGGGAATAATCTCTTCCATCATTTCCTATTTAGACCTTCTGTTTCTACCTTTGTGTCTTTCAAAATAAGATTAAAGCATGGACTGCCAGAGGCAACAGGTGACCAAATTGGCAACATAGGTGATCAGAAATGAAATAGATGCACGTTTCTTTCAATATCATATACATTGTACTCTACGGCTGTATGTGTAAATACTAGATAAAATGATAGATAGATATTTTGTCTGGATGCTTGTATAATAACCGAACAAGAGCATCAGCATGAAATAGAGGTATAAAAAAAAACCCGCCATTCTAGTTACTTGTTTATCTGATTTGTTCTAACAACCCAAGCATAACCGCAAGCACCTAGTGGTCCTGCTAAAGATAACACACTGAAACAAGTGCTCTCTCAGTGAATGGGGTCAAGGAGGACATGCAAATAATTTGTCTAAATTACGCATCACATATTATAGGAATAGAGTTAATCAGATCTAAGAATGCTTCAGTCATGTATGCGCTACACACTTGGTTCATGGTCCTCATACAAAAGCTACCAATGGCTGGAAAAAAGACAGAGGGCCTAACACGGGAATGGAGAATGGGTTCATTCTCGACCATCCAGTAAACAAATTCGCGTCAAACTGAACGCTTTGGAACATGTTACAAATTTGATATGGGCACAACAATCAAAGCTTGTGGTATGTCATGTGCAAGTATGCATTATATCCCAGTCATGCATCCTGAGCAACATCTTACATACAAGATGGCATTACTTTTTTTCTTGCATTCAAATACTACGGAGGAAGGAGACATTTCAATCTTTCTGTGTCCCTTGACTTTGAAGTCTGAACACACCTCAGTATATGCACATAGTTCAAGGAAGAGAAACAATATGCGGTAAATAAAGTAGAACCGAAATTAATTGGCAACAGACTGAATTCTATTCTTTCTTTGATAGGAGAGAGTTCGCTAGTTGAGTTGCTAGTTTCTACATTTTGTAAAAGCAAAGACAATTGGAACTGATTTTTTTCAATCAGTGAAGTTGGATGCGAACAGCCTTGTGCCCGTCGTCACAGAAATTAACTAAAAGAATGTTTTGTGTTCACTGCTCATTATTGTGGCCAAGCAGATCATGTACTCGAGCCTTGCTCCCAATTGGCCCCTGCTAATCACAAGAGAGAGATCAGGGCCCTGCTAACACATGCCCCTGCAATCAGAGGAGAGCCTCGTGCTCTGGCCCAAGCCACCGCCGCCGCGAGCGCACACAGCCAACTCGTGCTCAGGGCCAAGCCCCGAACATCAGAACGCCGCCCGGCCGCGCGCATCGGGACGCCGCCCCGAGCCTCACCTAGCCCGCGCGAATCGCCCATACGCCGCCCCCGCAGCGCCGTTCCAGCAGAGGCAAGAGAGGTGAGGAGAGAGGGGAAAAGGGACAGAGGACACGCACCTACGCCCTGCCGCAGCCGTCGTCCTTCAACCGCCGTCGCCGGAGCCCACGATCTAGCCGACGCCGCACGGGACAGAGAAGGAGGGATGGAGAGAAACCAAACAGGCAAACTTTGCCTGGAGTCCGATCACGAACGTCCGTAGATAATCCAACGGAGCCGGATCCTGCATTTCCTTTGCCGTATATCTATTCTTTCTAAATCTGTTTGGCCTACTTGTCTAACTTAAATTCCTTCTTCTATCAACCCAGTGTACCTCCCAATTAAAGAAAACAGTGTAAAAAAAAAGCCCAACCAACTTCATCTTCCGGATAGTGACGACGAAGGGCCTGTGAAAATTTGTGTCGCCATATTTATTGACTCAAAATTTCTACCACAACCAACGGGGGCGGAGCTAGAAAATTTAATCATTGGGTTCACTCATTAACTTGTTGTGGGAATTTCATACAATTTAATTACTTGTAAAGCCAATGTCCCTTTGAGGATGATCGAATTTAGGTGGTGGACTGTAAGGTCCCTGATTAAATATCTTCATCTAATCTCATCATACTTCTTGGGATTTCTTACGTACCCTAAAATCATCTTCCGATTAGCCGGATCATAAGGCAATCCATCAAAATTAATTTATGTGATTTTAGGAGACTGCTTGTAACAATGACATTTGATGCACTTGGCCTATGTCTAGCGGGGGTGGCTTTCAAGTGCCCACATCATTATCGAGATCTAGTAATCGACTTCTCTTTTAGAATCTCCGTCGATGGGCTAGATCAATAAAAGTACATAGAGTAACCAATTAGAAAACTAGGGCATGAACAGAAGAGAGGAGATGTGATGATGCGATATCAATACCTGGAATTTGAACTACAATAGATGGCTTGCCGCTTTCGACCTGCCGCATTGTCGGCTCGTCGCTGGCTTCTCGTGTGGTGATCAATCGATGGCTAACAATAGAAACTAGATCGCAGAATCCAGTCGAGAAAGTGAACAACAAAGCCTAAAGGGTCATGCGGCTGCGTGTTACAAGAGAATAGGAGTAAGAACGAAACCATGAATGGGCCTGTCACAGAGGGAATTTACTTTGTGGGCTTTTCGGCTTTGCATTGAGCATTGATTTCTAAATTAATGGGGTCAACCCTTACTTTTTACTGGGTTCAAAGCACGTATGCATCTGTATACCGTACGTAGTTAGAGAAATTCGTTGGTTTCAACTAAAACCAACTCGAGTGTGCTAGCTCTGCCCCTGACAACCAAGATCATGTTGCTAGAGATTAATCACGAGGATTGGGTTTTACCACTAGACGCTTATTCACCGCAGCCGAAGTAGAGTTGGTGATGCATGTATCCGATTAGTTGAGTCGTCTCCTCCTCGCGTAGCCAATCTCCCACGAACAGTTCAATGCGGATACCTCAAACGACTCCTCATGGTACCCTTGAACGGTTCGTCCTAGCACCCTAGATGTGATGCCTCCAAGGTATCCACACATACGTCGAGTGGCATCGAGTGGAAAACTGCTAGGTTCAATCCCATAACGTGGGTGTGGGGAGTGGCAGCGATAATTATGATGAACTGTAGCTTCGTTAGTGATTTTGAGCCAAAGTTTATCTGTAAGATGTTAAGTTAGTGGGATTTAAAGATGTATGAATTCAATCATAAAGAAGAGAACTTAAAGTGGGTTATTTGTTGTTTTGTTGTATGTTGATTGCTGAGAGGTCTAAGACCTTCTAGAGCTCTAGTAGTACCTGGCTTGTTGCTAGTAATATCTTTGATCTGCTGAAAAATGAAAATGAATAGACAGTGGAAAGTATCAACCTAGAATATTAGAGGATTGGGGGACAAGGATAAATGGCTAGCTCTTGCCAGTAAGATTGAGGAAACCCATTGTGATATTGTTTGTCTTAAAGAAATAAAAAAAATAGGAAATCAACTCTGCTTTCCTAAAGCTTTTTTTTGCCCTAGAAGAATAAATAAGTTTGCCTTTTCCCCCTCTCAAGGAGCACCCGGTGGAATTCTAACAGCTTGTAATGTAAACCTATTCTCAGGAGAAGCTAGTTTTTCCTATCAATATGCACTCTTTGTGCAATTTACCTCATGTATGAATGGCGACTCTTGGATTCTGACAAATATTTATGGGCCATGTCACCCAGAAGGAGGAGAAGAGTTTCTGACGGTTCTCCAACATCCAAATGCCTCAAGAAATAGTCTGGTTGGTTTTGGGAGATTTTAATTACACAAGATATCCAGATAACAGAAATAAGCCAGGAGGTAACATGCAAGATATGTTGGCTTTTAATGAGGCAATCAACTCCTTGGGTTTAGTTGAAATACACACTCAAAAGCAGAAATATTTCTTGGAGTAATATGCAAGAAGCTCCACTTTTTGGAAAGCTGGATTGGTGCTTCACATCTGAATCATGGACTCTAAAATATCCTAGCACAGTTAATTCTGGTCTTGCGAAACCTATTTCTAATCATTGCCCAAATTTTATTCATGTGGGCACAAGTATTCCAAAAACTCAAATGTTCAGGTTTGAAAATTTCTAGTTCCAAGTGGAAGGATTTCATGAAGTGGTAAGATCAATATCGGAGAAAAATGTAGATATGAGAGATAGTGTCAAGAGGATTTATGCTAAATTTAAAAGATTAAGGAAATGTCTTAAGATCTGGATGAAAAATCTTTCCAATTTGTGTGCCACCATTAAAACTGCAATGAACTCATTCTCTTATTTGACATTTTAGAGGAATACAGGGAATTTTCCATGAAAGAATGGAATGGTAGAAGAATTGTTTAGAAGCACTTGAAGAATTTGTTGGAATTCCAAAACACCTATTAGAAGCAAAGGGCAACAATTAAATGGCTAAAGTTTGGGGATAATCACAAAGTTCTTCCAGGACAAAAGCCACAATCAAATATAGATCCAACCACATTCCAGTGTTAAAAGATGACCAATCTCATGAACACTAAGACCATCAAGAGAAAGCAACATTTCTTTGGAGGGCATTTAAAGCAAGGATGGGAACATCTATTTAAACTTCCAATTTTTTTCATCTGCCAAGTCTGCCGCAAAATGAGGTGGAATTACAAGAGCTTGATAGTCCTTTCTCTAAAGAAGAAATTGATAAGGTAGTCAAGGAGTTGCCCTCATATAAAGCTCCTAGGCCTGATGGTTTCAATTGTAATTTCATAAAAGCTTCTTGGGAAATTATTGCCAATCATTTCTATGATCTAATTAAGGATTTCTATCTGCAAAAGGTGAATACACAATCTATTAATAATTCTTATATCACTTTGATTCCAAAGAAAGATAATGTAGACTGCCCTAATGACTTTAGGCCCATCTCCCTACTCAATTGCACAATCAAGATCCTCTGTCGGAGTAATGGGCCACGGGTAGGCAGACCCGAGCCCCTGAACCTTTCAAAACATCGGGGCAGACTACGCCCCTCAAGACCCCAAGACAAAGAGCCGCCTTCAGAGAGTCGGCAACAGAGTCGCCGACTGCCCCTCTAGGCTGAGTCCCAGAGACGGCCTCAGGACGAGCCGACTCCAAGCCAGCGACCTCCAGTGAGGCCGGCTACAGGGAGTCGGCCCGCGACCCCAACCACCTCCTGCCTGAGCGACTACGAGCGGGATGGGATAAAGCCGCCTCGCGGCCCATCCCCGCCCCGCCCATAAAGGGCGTGTATGGCCACGAGCGCCGCATCGACGGAGATCTCCGTCCGCGCGACATCACACGCTGCCTCGACATCAGCTCCGTGGGCAGATTCTCGTACCCACGATGGCTCTGCTCAGACGACCGAAGACGGCGGGACCCGCTGTCGGCGGAGTGCCGAAGACGGTGAGAGCGCCCCAAAGACGGACCCGTTGGAGTCGGCCTCCGGGAGTCGGCCGGCCCCTTCCGCAGGCTCCACGCGCCATTAACCAGACAAGACGGGGAATGGCGACAGGATCGCCGCCAGCGGCAGACTGCTGCCATGACCCCATTACCAAGCTCGCGTCATTAGAAGCACGGCTACAGTAATCCGCAGCCGGCAAGACCCGCCCGCGGCGGACAAGGGCTGTCGGCCCCATGCTGGGCCGTCGACGGGGCCCACTAGTCGGCGGGCCCCAGAAGTCGGCGGAGAAGACGGCGACTTAAGATACTGACGGCTTGGACCCGCACCCAGCCGGATTACCATCGTACCCCCGGGGGGTAGGCCTATATAAACCCCCCGGGGCACCCATGCAAAGGGTTGGAACCTAGTAGTTTTAGACACACGCATAGAGGGAGAGAAGAGCTAGCCGTGCCCTTCTCCTTCCTCACCCCGAACAGCTCAAGGAGCATCTTGTACTCACTTTGCCATAGTGATCATGCGGAGACCCGAGAGCAGCAAGAGGGGTGTTATCTCCTCGGAGAGCCCACAAGCCGGGTAAGATTAGCGGCGTGCATGTCTTCGCCTCATCCCGTTTCGAGCACCGACGACGTTCTCTACCGCCTCCATGATAAGCCATCCTTTGGCATATGTCGCACCTAACCCCGACATTTTGGCGCCCACCGTGGGGCACTGGTGCACCGTCGTCCGGAGACACTCGCTCGACGGGAACCTCTTCCTCCTCGGCGAAGCGCAGCCAGCCCGCAGACGCCAGACGGAGTTCGCGCCGACGCTACTGCATGGCGCCGAGGTCGCTCGCGCGGTGAGCTGCCTCGCCGAACTTGTCGGCGAGGTTCGCCTCCGACGAGCTCGCATCCGACGCAGGCGCGGACGGCCCTGAAAGCCTCCTCGCGGGCTTCCTCGAGCAGCTCCACGTCGCCGGCGAGCCCGCCGCCGACCTGGAGTCCGTAGGCTCCACCGACCCGATCTTGGTCGACTTCGACACCGCGCCGCCGACGCGTTCCCCACTAACGTGGTGGTCTCACGACGAGCCTCTCCCTCGCGGAGAGCGGCGGAGCACCGCCACGAAGTACTCGTCATCGGTCACGGCGAGCCTTCCGGCGAGGGAGCTCGTGACCCTCTCGACGCGGTTCTACAAGACCTGACCGCCTCCATTCCGGAAGACGCCGACGCCGGAATGCTGGAAGCACGCCGCCTCCAGCTCCTCGTGGGCGCACAAAAGCTGGCAAGCATGAGACGCTTGTCGGAAGCCTATCAGCGCGAGATGGATCGCGCCAGGCTTTCGCGGCTCGACCGGGCCTAGCCGCCTAGGCGCGGTCCAGCAGCACGGCGTGGCCATCGCCAGTCTGTTTGGGGCGAGTCGCCCTGTGTACGCCACGCCCGCGGAGAACATTCGCGCCGCCCAAGCGGCGGCGGACGAGCTGGATAACTTCGAGGGCGAGCGCGCCGCGATGATGAGCGAAGTCCAGCAGCTCGACGCGCAGCTGCGCAAGAAGACGAAGCCGCCGCCGACGGAGGCGCCGCGACGACAACACGGCGACTTGCCTCCCTGCCGAGATCAAGCGCGACGTCTCGGACGCCGGCCGGCGGCGTCCGCGAAGAAAGAACAAGGATCCGGTGTCGCCATAGCCGGACTCACATCTCCATCGAAGCGCGACGAAGACGGCCGCCTAAGAGCGATGGAGCGGCGGGGCGACTATCGCCTCCTCCTCCCCGCAGAGAAAGGCGAGTCTCCCCGCCACCCATCGAAGCATCAACTCTCGGCGACCGCCGGCCGCCGAGAGGAGTCGGAGAAAATGACGCCCGCCACCGGATCGAGCGACTCCACCGATCCTCGCACTAGAAGAAGAAGACGAAGGCCCGCCCTATTTGGACCTCGCATCCGAGACGAGCCCTTCCCGAGGATTCACTCCCCGAGACACACCCAAATACACCGCTCCATGAAGCCGGAGGACTGGCCGGTGGACTACTCCACGGCTGTCAAGATAGCGAACGGCAACAAGCGCGTCGCCGAAAGTATGTTCCCTCATGCTCCGTGGCACGGCCCGACATGGTTGAACAGCTTGAAGCCCCGCAGCATCAACAGTTGGGTCGACTTCACCGAGGCCTTCGCCTCGCAACTTCACGAGCACATACAAGCGACCTCCCAAGCCTCGTCGGTGTCCCAGCGTGCAAGGCCCCAACGAGTCTACTCGCGACTACCTCACTCGCTGGGCCGAGCTCCGGAACTCCTGCGAAGGAGTGCACGAGGTGCAGGCAATCGAGTACTTCACCGCCGGGTGCAGAGAAGGCACCCTCCTCAAGCACAAGCTCCTTTGCGACGAGCCGGAGACCCTCGACGAGCTGCTGGTCATAGCGCATAAGACGCCACAGCCGACTCCTCCATGAAGTCGGAGATCGAAGTCAGTGCGACTCGCAAAGTAGCTCCTCATGCTCCCAGAACTCCGGCTGGCGACGCCAGTCGGCGACAGCAGCAGAATGATCACAAGCGCAAGGCCCCGAGCCGGCTTCCAACAGCCGGCGGTGGCGGCGAAGACCAGCGCCGAGGGCAGCCTCGCCAGCGCGTAAAGGCGGCAAGTCCAACTGGTTGCCGGCCTTCTCTACGAAAGCGACTCGGACGGACCACGCAAGTTCCACGGTGGCGCCAAGCCGCCAAATCACACCACCGGAAGTGCCACCGCTCACCAGATCGCCAAGGAGACGGCCTTGCCCTCCTCCGCTTCTTTGGGCCGCTTCCACCACCGCTTCAACAACAGCCGGTGTCGGGCCGGTCGGTGCAAGACAAGACGATTACCCGTAAGAGCACGGTGCCTATGTCGTGTTTACGGTGTGGTGATGATCGCGCCAGCAGCGGCAAAGAAGAAGAAGAAGTGAATGCAGAGCATCGATACCCCGTAATTCATGCATCGTCCGAGAAACCCATTAGCTGGAGCCGTGCCGATCACCCAGAGGTGATGCGAATCCGGCTCCTACGCCTGGTCTTGGGAGCCACCCTTGCCACGGATAGGCGGGCGCTCGCTTCGCGAAAGTGCCGATAGACGGAGGCAGCAGCATCAACATCCCGCATAAGGATACGATGGAGAAGCTAGGAATCAAGCAAAGACAACTTCAACATAGTCGGACTGTGTTCCACGGAATTGTACCCGCCTTTCCTGCCGCCGATTGGCAAGATTCGATAGACGCCCTCTTTGGGGACAAGGATCACTTCGCCGAGAGCCGGCCTGGTTCAAGTGGTGGACCTCGAAGCCCCTACCATGCCCCGCTTGGCCGACCTGCTTTGGCCAAGTTCATGGCGGTCCCCACTACGCCTACCTCAAGATGAAGATGCCGAGTTCCAAGGATTCGACCGTAGCCGGCGACTACACAGAAGTCGTCCGCTGTCTGGTGAAAGCAGCCGGTGGCCGAGTCCCCGTGATCGTGGTGAGAAGCGACTCTGGATCGGGTTGTGGCAATGGCCGCAAGCAGCCAGAGATATCGCCCGACCCCAAGGAGTCAGAAGCTGATGGCTCGTTCAAGCCGGCCAAAGAGACCAAGAAGATACCCTTGGACCCGGAGCACCGGAGAGATACGTTGTCATAGGTGCGAACCTCGACAAAGAATAGGAAGGCGAGCTCGTCGATTTCCTCCGTGAGAATCGGGACATCTTCGATGGTCCCCAAAGACATGCCGTGTACCGACGGATTTCGCCGAGCACAAGTTACATGTCCTATCTGATGAAGCCCGTCCAGCAGCCCTTGCGCTACCGTCAAGAGAAAAGAAGAGTTGTTGGAGAAGAGATAGCCCGCCTCGCAGCCGGTTTCATCATGGAAGTTTTCTTTCCGAATGGTTGGCGAACCCGGTCTTGGTACTAAAGAAGAACAAGCGTTGGCGGATGTGTATTGACTACACAAGCCTCAACAAAGCCTGCCCCAAGGACCCGTTCGCTTTGCCAAGAATTGATCAGGTGATAGACTCCACTGCCGGATGCGAGCTGTTGAGCTTCTTAGATGCATATTCAGGATATCACCAGATCAAGCTGAACCCGTCCGACAGATTGAAGACCGCCTTCATCACGCCGCTTGGAGCCTTACACCGACCATGACGTTCGGCTTGAGGAACGCCGGCGCCACCTTTCGGCGTTGCATGCGAAGTGCCTCCTCAAGCAGCTTAGCGTAAACGCCCACGCGTTACGTGGACGACGTGGTGTTGAAGACGGAGAGGCGAGGAATGCTGTTGGAAGACCTCAAAGAGACCTTTGAAAACCTGCGCCGATTCCAGATCAAGCTCAACCCAGAGAAATGCGTCTTCGGAGTACCAGCCGGCCAGCTCCTTGGCTTCCCGGTATCCGAACGCGCATAGAGTGCAACCCCATGAAGATCAAGGCGATCGAAGGATGGAAGTACCCGCCGATCGCTAGATGTGCGTAAGTTCACCGCTGCTTACGCCTATCACCGATTCATCACCGGTCACAGAAAGCTCTTCCTCTGTACCAGCTTATGAAGAAGACCACCTTCTTCGAATGGAACTCCAAGGCGGACGAAGCTTTTCTCCAGTTGAAGAGAATGCTGACTACTCCCCCAGTGTTGGCGGCTCCGACTCCAAAGGAGCCCATGCTCCTGTATGTTGCCGCCACCGCCAGGTAGTCAAGACTGACCATTGTAGTTGAACGCAAGGAGGAAGGCAAGGCACTACCTGTCCGAGACCAGTGTATTTACGAGCGAGAAAATCGTCGACCTCCAAGCGTAACTACCCCACTACCGGAGACGATGTGTTACGGCGTGCACTTTGCCGCCAAGAAGTTGAAGCCTTACTTTCAAGAGCATCCAATCACCGTGGTTTGCACGGCCCCATTAGCAGAGATCATCGGAAGCCGAGATGCTTCAGTCGGTGGCCAAATGGGCCATAGAGTTGGCCCTACACCATCTTTACCAGCTCGCACCGCCATCAAGTCACAAGCACCGCCGACTTCCTCGCCGATTGGGCCGAGACCAGTACTGCCGCCGCCAAATACCGACTCCACCCAATGGCAGATGCACTTTGATGGCTCCAAGATGCGCACGGCTTGGGAGCCGGCGTGGTCCTCACTTCCCTAAGGGCGACAAGCTCTGGCACGATCTGCAGATCCATTTCGCCTCCAACAACGTTGCGAACACGAGGCGCTCATTCACGGCTCCGGCTTGCCAAAGAACTTGGCATTCGCGGATCTCGTGCTATGGCGACTCGACTTGGTGGTCCAACAGTCATCCGCGATGGGATGCCAAAGATGCAATATGGCAAGCTACCGCTTCGCACAAAGAAATGAAGCGGATATTTTGAGGGATGCAAATTCCTCCACATGCCAAGTGTTGGAAATATGCCCTAGAGGCAATAATAAAAGCATTATTATTATATTTCCTTGTTCATGATAATTGTCTTTTATTCATGCTATAATTGTATTATCCGGAAATCGTAATACATGTGTGAATACATAGACCACAATACGTCCCTAGTGAGCCTCTAGTTGACTAGCTCGTTGGTCAATAGATAGTCATGGTTTTCGACTATGGACATTGGATGTCGTTGATAACGGATCACGCCATTAGGAGAATGACGTGATGGACAAGACCCAATCCTAAGCATAGCACAAGATCGTAGTTCGCTTTTGCTAGAGCTTTCTCAATGTCAAGTATCTATTCCTTAGACCATGAGATCGTGTAACTCCGGACACCGTAGGAGTGCTTTGGTGTACCAAACGTCACAACGAATCGGGTGACTATAAAGGTGCATTACGGTATCTCCGAAAGTGTCATTGGGTTGACACGGATCGAGACAGGATTTGTCACTCCAGACACGGAGAGGTATCACTGGGCCCACTCGTTAGTGCATCATCATAATGAGCTCAAAGTGACCAAGTGTCCGTCACGGGATCATGCATTACGATACGAGTAAAGTGACTTGCGGTAACGAGACCGAACGAGGTATTGGGATACCGACGATCGAAGTCTCTCGCAAGTAACATACCGCCCGACAAAGGGAATGGTATACGGGTTGCTTGAATCTCGACATCGTGGTTCATCCGATGACATCATCGAGGAGCATATGGGAGCCAACATGGGTATCCAGATCCCGCTGTTGGTTATTGACCGAGAGCGCCCTGGTCATGTCTCGAGATGTCTCCGAACCCGTAGGGTCTACACACTTAAGGTTCGGTGACGCTTAGGGTTATTAGGAAGGCTTGTATGTGATTACCGAATGTTGTTCGGAGTCCCGGATGAGATCCCGGACGTCACGAGGAGTTCCGGAAGGGTCCGGAGGTAAAGATTTATATATGGGAAGTTGTCAAACGGACACCGGAAAAGTTTCGGGGCATATCGGTATTGTATCGGGGCCACCGGAAGGGTTCTGGAGGTCCACCGGGAGGGGCCACGTGGGGATAGCAGCCAGCCCCTGGTGGGCTGGGCGCCCCCCCCCTTGGGCCCATGCGCCTAGGGTTGGGGGGCGGGGAACCCTAGAGGGCGCCCTTGCTTGGGGGCAAGCCCCTCCCTTGGCCGCCGCCGCCTCTAGATGCCATCTAGAGGGGCCGCCCCTTCTCCCTTCCCCTATAAGTAGAGGGATGAGGGAGGCAGCCGCACCACAAGCCAAGGCGCAGCCCTCCCTCCCAACACCCTCCTCCTCCGCTGTGTGCTCGGGTGAAGCCTCGCTTGAGTATCGCTTCTCCACCATCATCGCGCCGTCGTGCCGCCAAAGTGGAGCTGTCTTCCTCAACCACTCCTTCCTCCTTGCTGGATCAAGACGGAGGAGACGCCACTGCACTGCACGTGTGTTGAACGCGGAGGTGCTGTCCGCTCAGCACTTGGTCATCGGTGATCTGAATCACGCCGAGTACGACTCCATCATCACCGCTCCCTCGAACGCCTGCACGCGATCTACAAGTGGTATGTAGATGCAAACTCACTCCCTTGTCTCGTTGTTTAGATGAACTCATAGATGGATCTTGGTGAAACCGTGGGAAAAATTTTAATTTTCCGCAACGTTCCCCAACAAGTGGCATCATGAGCTAGGTCTATGCGTAGTTCTCTATTGCACGAGTAGAACACAATTTAGTTGTGGGCGAGATCTTGTCAACTTGCTTGCCGCTACTAGTCTTATCTTGCTTCCGCGGTATTGTGGGATGAAGCGGCCCGACCAACCTTACACGTGACGCTTACATGAGACCGGTTCCACCGACTAACATGCACTAGTTGCATAAGGTGGCTGGCGGGTGTCTGTCTCTCCCACTTTAGTTGGAGCGGATTCGATGAAAAGGGTCCTTATGAAGGGTAAATAGAAGTTGACAAAATCACGTTGTGGTTATTCGTAGGTAAGAAAACGTTCTTGCTAGAACCCAATTGCAGCCACGTAAAAGATGCAACAACAATTAGAGGACGCCTAACTTGTTTTTGCAGCAATTGTCATGTGATGTGATATGGCCAAGTTGTGATGAATGATGAATGACATATTGTGATGTATGAGATCATGTTCTTGTAATAGGAATCACGACTTGCATGTCGATGAGTATGACAACCGATGTGAGCCATAGGAGTTGTCTTTATTTTGTATGACCTGCGTGTCATTGAAGAACGCCATGTAAACTACTTTACTTTATTACTAAACACGTTAGTCATAGAAGTAGAAGTAGTCGTTGGCGTGACAACTTCATTGTCGGGACCCGATCCTAAGCCACACCGATCTAGCATGTAACACATCATATCACTTTGCGGCCTCACGCACGGTATTCCCACGGTGTCGCCTTACCATGGCCGGGACCGCTTTGCGTCTTTTGGCTCACGATATGATAGTATCGCTAGCATCCATATGACAAAGAACCCGGCCGACATGGCTAGTCGTGAACCCAAAGCGCGCTAACCTATGGGGACAGGCATACATGAATCACATCGAGCATGTCGGTCATCAACGATATATTCGGGCTGTAGCACTGGCTAACAGACTCCGGTATCCCGGGCTGTAGCAGTGCTAGGCAGACTCGAATAACACCGCGTGACATTTCGAGGGGATGTATATAGGAACGGAGTGAAACACATGCCGCCCGATCAAGTGTCCAAGCAGTAGTCTTTGGGCTAGCAGGACTCCGTGAACCGGCTCAGTAGCGGACTACTATCGCCGGAGGCACGAGACTACATTTCCCCATATGAGAGGCTGCCAAGGACAAACAACTAGTTTGTCGGATCCCACACATACCAAGCATTTCAAACATACACAATATGCTCAATATGTGTAAATACGACGTGGCATCACAACATAACTCTACGACTCAGATATTATTCAATAGGCTCCAAGAGCGAGATATTACAAACAGGGTCTCATGACCCAACACTCGAGCATACAAGTCAAAGCACAAGCGAAGCTAATCATGTCCGAGTACGCATAACTATAAATGAAGAAGGCTGAGAAGCCCGACTATCTACCAGATTCCGCCAGGCACAAGATCGTAGCTGAGGTAACAAGCTAAACGTCAAGTCCAAGCGGAACTACTAGCGAGACCGACGCCTCTCTGCAAAAACATAGAATAGGCAAACGTGAGTACAATTGTACTCAGCAAGACTTACATCAGATCTAACTACATATGCATCATTATCAAAAGGGGTGGTGGAGTTTGACCGCAGCAAGCCAGCTTTGACTCGGTGGCTATCCCGAATCACGATCGCAAGTAACTCTTTTGAGGTGGCGCACACGAGTCCACATATTCACCATGGCAATACACCACTATGGACCCGCTCCGCCTCCCCCACGAGAACGCCATCCATAGCACTCACGCTTATCTTGCGCATTTTAGGGTATCCACTTTCACTTGTCTATGAACCGATATAGGCAACCCGAAGTCCTTCTCCGTGGACACGGCTATTCAATAGATCATATTAAACCCTGCAGGGGTGTACTTCTTCACACACGCTCACCACTTACCGTCGTTTACGACATGTACTGCAACCTTCAAGCGGAAGCCCAACGTGGGTGTCGGCCACGGCCTACCTAAACACTCAAGTCCCTAGTCCAGGTTTATCGCCTATTCGGTTCCATCCGCAGGAGTCCGCCGAGGTTTCCCATACAGCCCCGAACGATGTGTGCAGGGTTCCCGAGATACCAAACGGGCACTTTCGGTACATCAACACGGTGCCTACCGCAACACAACCCACCCCTAAGGTCAGCTATTAAATGCCCCCAAAGATGCTACAAACACCGTAAACTACTTGCAACTCCTTGACCGAGGACAAGGGTGGTCAAGAAGCCGAGAGGGTCCATTGGTTTCAGGCCCAATGCGTGGTAGTAACTGTTTCATGGATCACAAACACGTAACTCAGTTCCTCGAGGACGGCTGCAATGAGACAACCCACCATGTACTCCTACATGGCCTCTCACCGCTACCTTTACCAAATCGTGTTCACACACTTAGCTCACACACAATAGGACATGTTCATAACAATTCCAATTCATTCCGATGAATCGACCCGACTCAACTCTAAGCAAAGAGCAGGCATGACAAACAAGCATAAATGAGTAGGCACATCATGGCTCAAACAATCCCTACTCATGCTAGTGGGTTTCATCTAATTCTTGTGGAATGACAGTCATGCAAAGGATCAAGGGTTCAGCTACGCAGCAAGTAACACATGAGTCGTTGTTGTCCTAATGCAGTAAAATAGAGCAGGAGCGAGAGAGTGGGATTATATCGGAATGAACAAGGGGTTTTGCTTGCTCGGCACTTCAAGATAATAGTTCTTCATCGGTGTCATCGAATAATCATCGTTTGTACATCGCTCACCGAGAGGGACAATTA
The DNA here is from genome assembly GCA_021605205.1 of Aegilops longissima. Lineage (NCBI taxonomy): Eukaryota > Viridiplantae > Streptophyta > Magnoliopsida > Poales > Poaceae > Aegilops > Aegilops longissima. The sequence goes on from CM038679.1 coordinate 59,146,935, forward strand.
CCGCAGACAAGAGAGAACACAATCAATGCAATGCACATATATGATGTATGATCATGTTAAGGTACTGAATTCACCTAATGCAATAATAAACCAGGTTAGTTGGAGTGGAATTCAAACAAGGTTGAATTCCAACTCAAAATGCTATTCCCTAAATTACCCTAATCATGATTCATCCTATTCAGTGATGTTAACTTGTTCAAACATGCATGATCATGGCATAAACAGATTCTTCATATTTTTCTGATCATTTTCATATATAAATTATTTCCATCCGAGTTACGGTTGAATTTATATGATTTTAGAAGTTTAGAGTATTTTTCAAATTTACTGAATTAAATTAAATCCATAAAAGGAGATTATCGCGTCCACCGACGTCAGGTGACGTCAGCAAGTCAAAAGCGCCGACCAGGTCAAATCGACGTGTGGGGGCCACACGTCACTGACTAACTAACTAACCTAGTTAATTAGTACTAACCGGGGTTAGTTAAGTTAGTTTAAACCTAACTAGAGTGGTTAGCAGGCGGGGCCCGCAGTCGCTGACTCCGGGGAAGTCAACTAGACCAAACCCGGTCAACTCGCCGGAGTTGACCCGCTGCTCGTCGCCAGTGGAGCCAGGACGGCGGAGGAAGCGGTTCCTCCTCCCACACCAAATGAGAGGCGGAGGGTCTCACGTGACGCCGGGCTCGTGGCGCATCTAGGAGGACTAGCGGGAGGTGCGGGGTGGCTGAATCTCGCCGGCGCCGAGCTTTGGCGGCGGCCGGAGCTCGGGTAAGTGCGGGTTGGCGCTTAGGGGCACGGTAGGCGGAAGGGTGGGTGCTACGGACCCTACTGCACGGTGAAGGCGATGGCGTGCTCGGAATCGAGCCATCGTGGGCTGGCCACGCCGGCGACGTCTTGATGGCGGCGGCGCGGTTTTTGGTCACGGGGTGGTAGCTAGAGGGAAGGATGGGTCGGAGAAGAGGGGGGATCGACTCGGGAGCTCACCGTGGTTGCGAGGAGGCCGTCGGTGAGCTCGGATGGGCACCGAGCCGCGACTTTACACGGCGACCCGGCGGGTCCGAGAGGGGGAAATGGTGGGGCGGCGCCTCGGGGTGCTCCGGCGTCGGGGAACTCGGTGAGGAGGACGGGGGCGTCACGGCGGAGGCCATGGACATGTCGGCGAGGCGAGGGAGGGCCGGTGGCCACGGGCGGTGGCGCGTTTTCGGTGGCGCTCGGTGAAGAGAGGGAGAGAGAGCTCCAGGGGAAGGGGAGGGACGAGAGAGAGCGAGAGAGGTGCGGGGTGGCTGCGTGGCGTCTCCGGGGCAGCCAGACGAGGAGGGGAGAGGCCAGGCAGGCAGGTGGCGTGGCGGGCAGGCTTGGGGCCAGGCTGCGCCCCCGCCCTCCGGGCGCGAGGAAGGGGCGACTGCACTTGGCCGATCGGCTGGGTCATGGGCTGTGCCAGGCCGCAGGAGCTGGGCATGGTGGGGAGGTAAGCCTGTAAGGGCTTTTACCTATTTTGTTTCCTTTTCTATTTTTCCGACATTTGTTGTGATTTATTTAAAGTACCAAACTAATTTATTTAATTATGCCAATTTTGCAGGAGCTAACTATATTATTCCGTAGCTCCTCAACAAAAGGGCACAATTTTGGACAATATTTTATATATATAATAATATATATCCAAGGCAAATATTTAATGTATTAATTCCAAATGCCCAAAATAAATACTTATGAGATCCTAAAATATTGGTTAGATTGTTAACTCTGTCCAATATTTTCAGAGGGCCACATGAGCATTTTCTTGGACCTTTTGGAGCGATTTTATTTAGGTCATTTCAAAAGTGATTACGAGGGTTTCACAAATCCCCATTTCAATTTTCATGGAAATTAACATGATGACATGAATGCCTTAATGCAACTAATGTCAAGCAATTCTAGGATGTGACAACTCACCCCCACTAAACAAGAATCTCACCGAGATTCAAGACGGAGGTAAGAGGAAAAGGAGGTCACAAACTATTACAATTCCCATGATCCAATTGCCTTCCTCAAGATGTTGGTTCACTCCATCTTCTTGATCTTGACGCCTTCGAGATCTTCACCCGACTCGACAATGTAAAGAAGGGAAACCCTACATGATTCGATCTTAATGAAGATCAGTAAACATGATCAACTCACGGACCGAGACGGTGTCACATCTCGAGTTGAGACACAAAATGCATCGAGGGGATGGAAGAACAACAACGAAGTTTGATTAGTGGCAACAATTCCACGCTTTAGGAAGATGGTGGATGGTATCATGGTGGCGAGGAAATATTCACCATGATCCCAGAACGGACACCTCGAGGAAGGTGGCGAAGGAACTATTCCCTTAAGTGGCAAAAGAATTACTTTTGATCCATAGATCATTGGAACTCTTTATACCAGCCTAAGGCAATCACGAGCCATCATTTGGTGGAGTGCAAAGGAATGGTACACCGGACTAGAATGGATGATGTGGACTACCTTGTTGAAGACAACGCAATGGATGATTTGCTTATCATCGAAGGTGGGGGAGGAACCCATGGTAAATCCATCGTTGAAGATAAACCTGGCAAGAATTGCTAAGAAGACATCTATAGCGAGATAGCACAAGGACGGTGCAAGTGGGAACGAAATGCAATCGTTCGAATGTTCCAACCATCATATCTGCCTAAGATTCAGATCTGGTTGGTGTTAGGATATTTCAGACTTAGCATGTCGAAAAGGAAAGGTTACAACACAATTTGACGCGATAACGTTGCGAGAATCTCGGGAAGTGAACTAAGGTAGCAAGCTCCAAAATATGAGCTGGTTCCGCTACAAACCTGTGAACACATTGTCCCAGACAAACATGACCACATAGTAGTCTTATCATAAACACTACCGAAGTTCGGTTGGGAACCATCATTGAGGATAACGAAGTCCTTACATAAGTCCGGATTAGCTCTTAGGAAGGAACTTCTTCTCCTTGAACAAATCAATCAGTGGCTTGGTGTGCTATGGAATTCATATGAGATGAAGATGATCAGTCTATCATGCCATAGAATACCTCGCACGTGCATGACTGACTTGGGATGGTTCCAGAGGAAACAAAACAAACCTTCCTCAAGTTCATGGCGGCAACTTACACCTAAAGCACATGAATTTGAGGAAGTCACTCCTTCCATCCAAGCATAGGCTTCATGAACGGATCACGAAGGCATTGCTTACACAAGTTTCCAATACTAGGTTGATGCTCAACATGACTTATGGGGGGGACAAAATGCTACTGATGGGCTCAACAAAGAACTCATCGGAATTTCCATATCATCGACTTCCACCATCATGTGAACACGTGATAGTATTGGTCGACCAAAAGAGGTAATGGTGTATGCTCGAGGGATCAACCACGAGTAAGACAACATTACTAATATCGTTGGTTCTGATTTGACTTGACAATGGCCCATACTCAAGTCAAAGAATTGGTAGGACAATAGGTCCAACAACCGATCACAGGACCAATCGATGAAGATATCATCTTCTTCAACACACACTACACAAGAATATCCCTTTGGATCGAATCTAAGTTAGGCAAGCTTTTATCTTCCAACTCTCCAAGTTATTGTCTAGCTTAACCAACTAGCTCAGGAATATCCAACACGGATTCTTGGAGAAAGGGTGGTCCATAGGGAACCAACTTGATCACGAGCTCAACATAACGTCAGAAACAACCCGCAACACTTCCAAGAAGATATTTGGAAAGTCACGAACCACCGTATGTTACTAAGCTCGAGAGTAATCTTGCTTTTAAGGGCAAGACGATATGATCAAATGAGTGAGGACTTGACACAATCCTAATTCATCAATCAAGTGTGTACCGTAAATAAGGACTAGGTAGCACGATCAACCTAGGATGATGGTTTAATAACCAACACGCTAAGAATGAGAATATTGTCCATTCACTACCAAGCAACAAGTTGCTCGGAGTATTGATTTCACACATCACAATTCACTTGCGGCATCCCGTTACAACAACACGGAACCGAGGAATGAATAATGATAGCGAGAGTATCATCGCGTCAAGAATTCCTAGGAGGTTGTGCAATTCCCATGACACTCTTGACATAAAGATGGTAACACTCCAAGGTAGAACAGAACAAAAGCTGAATTGGCGCTTTTGATCTCATGGATGCAACTACTTTGACCCAATCCTAGAAATGGATGAGGTATCGAGTTTGTTTCTCCTAGTCATTCCGGGATGGAATGGCTTGACGGACCACAAGAATAAAATGCATCGGTGAACACAAATGCACACATACCCTTGGCTATCGATTGATAGATGAAGGTCAGAAGGCATCTAAGAGAACAACTCAAAGGAACATATAACTTTCTAAGTTGTGGGTGCACAGATTAGTATGTCGAGCAAGCTCAACATTTCTTAGGATAATCCATGCGTAAAAGGTAGAATTGGCAGAGTCACAATTATGAATGGAGAACCTCAAGAGCACTCTTATTGTGATCTTTTGGCTCAAAAGAACTTCTACCATAAGCGGTTCATGGTATTTGGAAGAAGGAGAATACCATGGACTTCGAGGACTATCGCAAGGTTACTAATATCCTAAAGGCACTAGCAAATACTAACAACATGAGGTAGGATGAATCTCGGTTCGTAAACCCGTGAGTAGAATACCTGCTACTAAATGGCATCACGGATGCTTTCAAAATGATGGCTTAATCATCACACCGGGATACAAAAGCATAGCTAAATTGCTAGGTGACTTCCTAAACACCTAGGGTCATAATAGTGGTTCCAACATATATGTCAAGGCAATAAATTACCCCAACGCTTTTGGTTAGTGTGCTTATTCGACCAAAGAGGACATCGGGAATGAAGGAAAGGATTGCAAATGCATCAGACTACTTAGAGACCTGGGGTGACTTGGACAGCATAACGGCTGTAAATGCTCAAAATGATTTGAGACATCCTACAGAAATGGTGGCATAACCACTCAACAACATCATAACAAGATTCCGAGATCAACAGTTATCATACAGAAATAGTAGGAACTGAACTGGGGATTAAAACCAACAATCTTAAAGGTCTATGGATTAGTAACACGTCATCCTAATAGATAGATGAGAGGCCTAGTTCTTAAACCCCGTGGAGGAGAAGAGGATGACTCAGATCAGAAGGTCATGAGGTATAAGGAGTAAAAGAGCCTTACGTTCCCTTCCACAATCAATTCCCTTACATAACTAAAGCATTTCTAGACTCAACTTCGACCAGTTTGGCTTGGTAATCCTACTGCAACAAGGCTCGATACCAACGCTGTCAGACCCCGATCCTAAGCCACACCGATCTAGCATGTAACACATCATATCACTTTGCGGCCTCACGACGGTATTCCCACGGTGTCGCCTTACCATGGCCCGGACCGCTTATGCGTCTTTTGGCTCACGATATGATAGTATCGCTAGCATCCATATGACAAAGAACCCGGCCGACATGGCTAGTCGTGAACCCAAAGCGGCGCTAACCTATGGGGACAGGCATACATGAATCACATCGAGCATGTCGGTCATCAACGATATATTCGGCTGTAGCACTGGCTAACAGGACTCCGTATCCCGGCTGTAGCAGGCTAGGCAGACTCAATAACACCGTGACATTTCCCGAGGGGATGTATATAGGAACGGAGTGAAACACATGCCGCCAGATCAAGTGTCCAAGCAGAGTGCTGGGCTAGCAGGACTCGGTGAACCGGTCAGAAGCGGACTACTATCGCCGGAGGCACGAGACTACATTTCCCCATATGAGAGGCTGCCAAGGATAAACAACTAGTTTGTCGGATCCCACACATACCAAGCATTTCAAACATACACACAATATGCTCAATATGTAAATACGACGTGGCATCACAACATAACTCTACGACTCAGATATTATTCAATAGGCTCAAGAGCGAGATATTACAAACATGGGTCTCATGACCCAACACTCGAGCATACAAGTCAAAGCACAAGCGAAGCTAATCATGTCTCGAGTACGCATAACTATAAATGAAGAAGGCTGAGAAGCCCGACTATCTACCGATCTCGCCAGGCACAAGATCGTAGCTGAGGTAACAAGCTAAACGTCAAGTCCAAGCGAACTACTAGCGAGACCGACGCCTCTCGCAAAAACATAGAATAGGCAAACGTGAGTACAATTGTACTCAGCAAGACTTACATCAGATCTAACTACATATGCATCATTATCAAAAGGGGTGGTGGAGTTTGACCGCAGCAAGCCAGCTTTGACTCGGTGGCTATCCCGAACTACGAACGCAAGTAACTCTTTGAGGTATGCACACGAGTCCACATATTCACCATGGCAATACACCACTATGGACCCGCCCCGCCTCCCACGAGAACGCCATCCATAGCACTCACGCTTATCTTGGCGATTTTAGGGTATCCACTTTCACTTGTCTATGAACCGATATAGGCAACCCGAAGTCCTTCTCCGTGGACACGGCTATTCAATAGATCATATTAAACCCCGCAGGGTGTACTTCTTCACACACGCTCACCACTTACCGTCGTTTACACGACATGTACTCGCAACCTTCAAGCGGAAGCCCAACGTGGGTGTCGGCCACGGCCTACCTAAACACTCAAGTCCCTAGTCCGTGTTTATCGCCTATTCGGTTCCATCCGCAGGAGTCCGCCGAGGTTTCCCATACAGCCCCGAACGATGTGTGCAGGGTTCCGAGATACCAAACGGCACTCGGTACACCAACCCACGGTGCCTACCGCAACACAACCCACCCCTAAGGTCAGCGCTATGCATGCCCCAAAGATGCTACAAACACCGTAAACTACTTGCAACTCCTTGACCGAGGACAAGGGTGGTCAAGAAGCCGAGAGGGTCCATTGGTTTCGGGCCCAATGCGTGGTAGTAACTGTTTCATGGATCACAAACACGTAACTCAGTTCCTCGAGGACGGCTGCAATGAGACAACCCACCATGTACTCCTACATGGCCTCTCACCGCTACCTTTACCAAATCGTGTTCACACACTTAGCTCACACACAATAGGACATGTTCATAACAATTCCAATTCATTCCCGATGAATCAGACCCGACTCAACTCTAAGCAAGAGAGTGCATGACAAACAAGCATAAATGAGTAGGCACATCATGGCTCAAACAATCCCTACTCATGCTAGTGGGTTTCATCTAATTATTGTGGAATGACAGTCATGCAAAGGATCAAGGGGTTCAGCTACCGCATAAGTAACACATGAGTCGTTGTTGTCCTAATGCAATAAAATAGAGCAGGAGCGAGAGAGTGGGATTATATCGAATGAACAAGGGGTTTTACTTGCTCGGCACTTCAAGATAATAGTTCTTCATCGGTGTCATCGAATAATCATCGTTTGCAGACATCGCTCACCGAGAGGGGACAAGCACCGCAAACAAGAGAGAACACAATCAATGCAATGCACATATATGATGTATGATCATGTTAAGGTACTGAATTCACCTAATGCAATAATAAACCAGGTTAGTTGGAGTGGAATTCAAACAAGGTTGAATTCCAACTCAAAATGCTATTCCCTAAATTACCCTAATCATGATTCATCCTATTCAGTGATGTTAACTTGTTCAAACATGCATGATCATGGCATAAACAGATTCTTCATATTTTTCTGATCATTTTTCATATATAAATTATTTCCATCCGAGTTACGGTTGAATTTATATGATTTTTAGAAGTTTAGAGTATTTTCTGAAATTTACTGAATTAAATTAAATCCATAAAAGGAGATTACTGCGTCAGCCTGACGTCAGGGTGACGTCAGCAAGTCAAAAGCGCCGACCAGGTCAAATCTGACGTGTGGGGGGCCACACGTCAGTGACTAACTAACTAACCTAGTTAATTAGTACTAACCGGGGTTAGTTAAGTTAGTTTAAACCTAACTAGAGTGGTTAGTCAAGGGCCCGCAGGTCAGTGACTCCGGGGAAGTCAACTAGACCAAACCCGGGTCAACTCGCCGGTGTTGACCCGCGGCTCGTCGCCGGTGGAGCCAGGGACGGCGGAGGGAAGCGGGTTTCCTCCTCCGGCGACCAAATGAGAGGCGGAGGGGTCCTACGTGACGCCCGGGCTCGTGCGCATCTAGGAGGACTAGCGGAGGTGCGGGGTGGCGGAATTCGCCCGGCGCCGAGCTTTGGCGGCGGCCGAGCTCGGGTAAGCGCGGGTTGGCGCTTAGGGGGCACCAGAGGCCGGAAGGGTGGGTGCTACGGACTCCTACGGCACGGTGAAGGCGATGGCGTGCTCGGAATCGAGCCATCGGAGCTGTGGCCACGCCCGGCGACGGCAAGGGCGGCGGCGGGTTTTGGCCACGGGGGTGGTAGCTAGAGGGAAGGATGGGTCGGAGAAGAGGGGATCGACCGGGAGCTCACCGTGGTTGCGAGGAGGTTGCCGGTGAGCTCGGATGGGCACCGAGCCGCGCGATTTGGCGACGGCGACCGGCGGGTCCGAGAGGGGAATGGTGGGGCGGCGCCGGGGTGCTCCGGCCTGGGAACTCGGTGAGGAGGACGGGGGCCACGGCGGAGGCCATGGACATGTCGGCGAGGCGAGGGAGGGCCGGTGGCCACGGGCAGCGAGCGGGCGGCGTTCGGTGTATGCTCGGTGAAGAGAGGAGAGAGAGCTCCAGGAAAGGGGAGGGACGAGAGAGCGAGAGAGGTGCGGGGTGGCTGCGTGGCGTCTCGGGGCAGCCAGACGAGGAGGGAGAGGCCAGCAGCAGCAGGTGGCGTGGGCGGAGACTGGCCTGGGCATGGGCCGGGCAGGCGCCCTGCCCTCCGGGCGCGAGGAAGGGGCGATCGGCACTTGGCTGGGCCGGCTGGGTCATTGGCCAGGCAGGCCGCAGGAGCTGGGTCGGTGGGGAGGTAAGCCTGTAAGGGCTTTTACCTATTTTGTTTCCTTTTCTATTTTTCTGACATTTGTTGTGATTTATTTAAAGTACCAAACTAATTTATTTAATTATGCCAATTTTTGCAGGAGCTAACTATATTATTCCAGAGCTCCTCAACAAAAGGGCACAATTTTGGACAATATTTTATATATATAATAATATATATCCAAGGCAAATATTTAATGTATTAATTCCAAATGCCCAAAATAAATACTTATGAGATCCTAAAAATATTGGTTAGATTGTTAACTCTGTCCAATATTTTCAGAGGGCCACATGAGCATTTTCTTGGACCTTTTGGAGCGATTTTATTTAGGTCATTTCAAAAGTGATTCTGAGGGTTTCACAAATCCCCATTTCAATTTTCATGGAAATTAACATGATGACATGAATGCCTTAATGCAACTAATGTCAAGCAATTCTAGGGATGTGACATTCATGAAGACACGATGATGGAGATCATGATGATGGGGATCATGGTGTCATGCCGGTGACAAGATGATCATGGAGCCCCAAAGATGAAGATCAAAGGAGCTATATGATATTGGCCATATCATGTCACTACTTTATATAATTGCATGTGATGTTTATTATGTTTTATGCATCTTGTTTACTTAGAACGACGGTAGTAAATAAGATGATCCTTACAACAATTTCAAGAAGTGTTCTCCCTAACTGTGCACCGCTGCTAAAGTTCGTCGCTTCAAGCACCACGTGATGATCGGGTGTGATAGATCCTTACGCTCACATACAACGGTGTAAGACAGTTTTACACATGCAAAACACTTAGGTTAACTTGACGAGCCTAGCATGTACAGACATGGCCTCGAACACGGAGACCGAAAGGTCGAACACGAGTCGATAGAAGATAACGATCAACATGAGAATGTTCACCGACGATGACTAGTCCGTCTCACGTGATGATCGGACACGGCCTAGTCGACTCGGATCGTAACACTTAGATGACTAGAGGGATGTCAAATCTGAGTGGGAGTTCATTCAATAATTTGATTAAGATGAACTTAATTATCATGAACTTAGTCTAAAACTTTTGCAAAATATGTCTTGTAGATCAAATGGCCAACGCCATGTCAACATGAACTTCAACGCGCTCCTAGAGAAAACCAAGCGAAAGATGATGGCAGCAACTATACGGATCGGGTCCCAAACCCGAGGATCATCCTCATAGCTGCCAAGAAGGCATATGTCCTAGAAGCACCGTTAGGTGACCCACCTGCTCTCCCAAAGACTGCAAGACGATTTGAACGCTTGGCACACGCACTAATGATTACTCCTCGCTCAAAGGCGGCATGCTTTACAGCTTAGAACCGGGCTCCAAAAGCGCTTTTGAGCAACACGGAGCATATGAGATGTTCAAGAGCTGAAACTAGTTTTCCAAGCTCATGCCCGGTCGAGAGATATGAAGTCTCCGACAAGTTCTATAGTTGTAAGATGGAGGAAAACAGTTCTCACAAGGAGCACATACTCAAAATGTCTGGTTGCACATACCGTCGTCCAAAGTGGAGATTAACCTCCTGACGAGGCGGTCATTGACAGAATCCTTCACCGCTTCCCACCAAGCTACAAGAGCTTCGTGATGAACTACAATATGCGGGGATGGTGAAGACCATTCTGAAGTATTTTCAATGTCAAGTCAGCAGAGGTTGAAATCAAGAAAGAACATCAAGTGTTGATGGTCAATAAGACCACTAAGTTTAAGAAGGGCAAGGGTAAGAAGAACTTCAAGAAGGACGACAAAGATGTTGCCGCACCGTAAGCCAGCTTGCCGGAAGAAGTCAAGAATGGACCCAAGCCCGAGACCGAGTGCTTTTATTGCAAGGGCAAGGGTCACCGAAGTGGAACTGCCCCAAATACTTAGCGGATAAGAAGGCCGCAACACTAAAGGTATATTTGATATACATGTAATTGATGTGAACCTTACCAAGATCGTAGTAACTCCCCGGTATTTGATACCGTGCCATTGCTCATATTTGCAACTCACAAGCAGAGCTGCGGAATAAGCGGAGATCGGCGAAGGACGAGGTGACGGCGCGCGTCGGGAATGGTTCTAGAGTCGATGTGATCGCCGCCGGCACGCTACCTCTACATTTACCTACGGGATTAGTTTTGAACCTTAATAATTGTTATTTGGTGCCAAGTTTGAGCATGAACATTGTATCTGGATCTCGCTTAATGCGAGATGGTTACTCATTTAAACCGAGAATAATGGTTGTTCTATTTATATGAGAGATATGTTTTATGGTCATGCTCCAATGGTCAATGGTTTATTCTTAATGAATCTCGAGCGTAATGTTACACATATTCATAGCGTGAATACCAAAAGATGTAAAGTTGATAACGATAGTCCCACATACTTGTGGCATCGCCGCCTTGGTCACATTGGTGTCAAGCGCATGAAGAAGCTCCATGCCGATGGACTTTGAGTCTCTAGATTATGAATCATTTGACACATGCGAACCATGCCTCATGGGCAAGATGACCAAGACTCCGTTCTCCGGAACAATGGAGCGAGCAACCAACTTGTTGGAAATCATACATACCGATGTGTGCGGTCCAATGAGCGTTGAGGCTCATGGAGGATATCGTTATGTTCTCACTCTCACAGATGACTTGAGTAGATATGGGTATGTCTACTTGATGAAACACAAGTCCGAGACCTTTGAAAAGTTCAAGGAATTTCAGAATGAAGTAGAGAATCAACGTGACCGAAAGATAAAATTTTATGATCGATCGTGGAGGAGAATATTTAAGTCACGAATTTGGTACACACTTAAGAAAATGTGGAATCGTTTCACAACTCATGCCGCCTCGAACACCTCAGCAGAACGGTGTGTCCGAACGTCAGAATCGCACTCTATTGGATATGGTGCGATCTATGATGTCTCTTACCGATTTACCGCTATCATTTTGGGGATACGCCTAGAGACAGCTACATTCACTTTAAATAGGGCACCGCCTAAATCCGCTGAGACGACACCGTATGAATTATGGTTTAGGAAGAAACCTAAGCTGTCGCTTCTAAAAGTTTGGGATGCGATGCTTATGTCAAGAAACTTCAACCTGAAAAGCTCGAACCCAAGTCGAAAAATGCATCTTCATAGGATACCCTAAGGAAACCATTGGGTATACCTTCTACTTAAGATCCGAGGGCAAGATCTTTGTTGCCAAGAACGGATCCTTTCGAAAAGAGTTTCTCTCAAAGAAGTAAGTGGAGGAAAGTAGAACTCGATGAAGTACTACCTCTTGAACGAGATAGTAGTGCAGCTCAGAAAATGTTCCTGTGATGCCTACACCAACTGAAGAGGAAAATAATGATGATGATCAAGGTACTTCGGATCAAGTTGCTACTGAACTTCGTAGGTCCACAAGGGCACATTCCGCACTGCAGTGATACGGCAACCCTGTCCTCGAAATCATGTTGTTAGACAACGTGAACCTTCGACTATGAAGAAGCGATGGCGGCCCAGATTCCAACAAATGGCTAGAAGCCATGAAATCCGAGATAGAATCCATGTATGAAAACAAAGTATGGACTTTGACCGACTTGTTCGATGATCGGCGAGCGATAGAAAACAAATGGATCTTTAAGAAGAAGACGGACGCGGATGGTAATGTCACCATCTATAAAGCTCGACTTGTCGCTAAGGGTTATCGGCAAGTTCAAGGGATTGACTACGATGAGACTTTCTCTCCCGTAGCGAAGCTTAAGTCCGTCCAATCATGTTAGCAATTGCCGATACTATGATTATGAGATATGGCAGATGGACGCCAAAACAGCGCTCCTTAACGGTTATCTTAAGGAAGAGCTGTATATGATGCAGCCGGAGGGTTTTGTCGATCCTAAGAATGCTAACAAAGTATGCAAGCTCCAATGATCCATTTATGGGCTGGTGCAAGCATCTCGAGTTAGAACATTCGCTTTGATGAGATGATCAAAGCGCTTAGTTTATGCAGACTTATGGAGAAGCCTGCTTACAAGAAAGTGAGTGGGAGCTCAGTAGCATTTCTCATATTATATGTAGATGACATACTTTGATGGGAAATGATATAGAATTCTTGGACAACATTAAGGCCTACTTGAATAAGTGTTTTCAATGAAGGACCTTGGAGAAGCTGCTTATATATTAGGCATCAAGATCTATAGAGATAGATCGAGACGCCTCATAGGTCTTTCACAAAGCACATACCTTGATAAGATTTTGAAGAAGTTCAAAATGGATCAGTCCAAGAAAGGGTTCTTGCCTCAGACTGCAAGGTGTGAGATTGAGCTCAGCTCAATGCCCCACCACGGCAAAAGATAAAGAAGAGATGAGTGTCATCCCTATGCTTCAGCCATAGGATCTATTATGTATGCCATGCTGTGTACCAGACCTGATGTAAACCTTGCCATAAGTTTGGTAGGAAGGTACCAAAGTAATCCCGCAAGGAACACCGGACAGCGGTCAAGAATATCCTAAAGCACCAAAAGGACAAAGGACATGTTTCGTTTATGGAGGTGACGAAGAGCTCGTCAGAAGGGTTACGCCGATGCTAGCTTCGACACGAGATCGATGACTCTAAGTCACAAACCGGATACGTATATGTTGAATGGTGGAGCAAGAAGCTGGTGCAGCTGCAAGCGAAAGGCCGTGGCGGGATCTACATGTGAAGCGGAGTACATGGCAGCCTCGGAGGCAGCGATGAAGCAATTTGGGTGAAGGAGTTCATCACCCACCTAGGAGTCATACCCAATGCGTCGGGGCCGATCAAACTCTTCAGTGACAACACCGAGCTATTGCACTTGCCAAGGAGCCCAGGTTTCACAAGAAGACCAGGCACATCAAGTTGCCGCTCAACTCCATCCGTGAAAATGTTCAGTGATGGAGACATAGAAATTTGTAAAGTGCATACGGATCTGAATGTCGCAGATCGTTGACTAAACCTCTTCCATGCAAGCAAAACATGATCAACACCGTAACTCTATGGGTGTTCGATTCATCACAATGTAACTAGATTATTGACTCTAGTGCAAGTGGGAGACTGTTGGAAATATGCCCTAGAGGCAATAATAAAAGCATTATTATTATATTTCCTTGTTCATGATAATTGTCTTTATTCATGCTATAATTGTATTATCCGAAATCGTAATACATGTGTGAATACATAGACCACAATACGTCCTAGTGAGCCTCTAGTTGACTAGCTCGTTGGTCAATAGATAGTCATGGTCTCCCGACTATGGACATTGGATGTCGTTGATAACGGATCACGCCATTAGGAGAATGACGGATGGACAAGACCCAATCCTAAGCATAGCACAAGATCGTAGTTCGCTTTGCTAGAGCTTTTCAATGTCAAGTATCTATTCCTTAGACCATGAGATCGTAACTCCCGGATACCGTAGGAGTGCTTTGGTGTACCAAACGCCACAACGAATCGGGTGACTATAAAGGTGCATTACATGTATCTCCGAAAGTGTCTGTTGGGTTGACACGGATCGAGACAGGGATTTGTCACTCCAGACACGGAGAGGTATCATCGGGCCCACTCGGTAGTGCATCATCATAATGAGCTCAAAGTGACCAAGTGTCTGGTCACGGATCATGCATTACGGCACGGTAAAGTGACTTGCCGGTAACGAGACTGAACGAGGTATTGGGATACCGACGATCGAAGTCTCGGGCAAGTAACATACCGCCCGAGGGAATGGTATACGGGTTGCTTGAATCCTCGACATCGTGGTTCATCCGATGACATCATCGAGGAGCATGGGAGCCAACATGGGTATCCAGATCCCGCTGTTGGTTATTGACCCGAGAGCGCCCGGTCATGTTCAAGATGTCTCCGAACCCGTAGGGTCTACACACTTAAGGTTCGGTGACGCTTAGGGTTATTAGGAAGGCTTGTATGTGATTACCGAATGTTGTTCGAGTCCCTGATGAGATCCCTGACATCACGAGGAGTTCCGGAAGGGTCCGGAGGTAAAGATTTATATATGGGAAGTTGTCAAACGGACACCGGAAAAGTTTCGGGGCATATCAGTATTGAATGGGGCCACCGAAGGGTTCCGGAGGTCCAGGAGAGGCCACCCTCTCGGGGGCCACATGGGCTGCGTGGGGATAGCAGCCAGCCCCTGGTGGCTGGGCGCCCCTGGTCCCATGCGCCTAGGGTTGGGGAACCCAGAGGGGCGCTTGCTTGGGGGCAAGCCCCTCCCTTCAGCCCCCTCTAGATGCCATCTAGAGGGGCCGACCCTCTCTCCTTCCCCTATAAATAGAGGGGTGAGGGAGGCAGCCCATCACAAGCCAAGGCGCAGCCCTCCCTCCCCAACACCTCTCCTCCTCCGCTAGTGCTCGGGCGGCCCTCGCCGGAGCATCGCTTCCACCATCATCGCTACCGCCGTGCTGCCGTGGAGCTGTCTTCTCAACCTCTCCTTCCTCCTTGCTGGATCAAGACGGAGGAGACGCCACTGCATGCTGCACGTGTGTTGAACGCGGAGGTGCTGTCCGCTCAGCACTTGGTCATCGGTGATCTGAATCACGCCGAGTACGACTCCATCATCACCGCCTCGAACGCCTGCACGCGATCTACAAGTGGTATGTAGATGCAAACTCACTCCCTTGACTCGCTGTTTAGATGAACTCATAGATGGATCTTGGTGAAACCGTAGGAAAAATTTTAATTTTCTGCAACGCTCCCCAACACCAAGAAACGATAACGACCAAGCAGATGCCCCGGCAAGAAACGGCTCCACCCGTCAGTAATACCATCCGCGCCGCCTCTTCAAGCTTTCTCGCTTCATCCGGCTGCCGTCACCAGAGTCGACTCCATTTTTGTGCCGGCCTCAAGAAGTCGATCCGACTCCAAAGCCTCAGCAGACGGCACAAGAATCCTTGCAGACGCCTCAAGAACACGGCAATGAAGCCGCCTGGGACTTCGTAACCTGCCCGGGATCGGGCGACTATTGCGAAGACTCCAAAGATTGCCCGGGATCTGCGCCACTGGCTCGGGACTTCTTCAACCCAGAAGCCGCAGACACTCCAACCCGCCGCCTCCCAGCCCAACCGCCTCGCCCAAGTAGCAAGATCGGCAACGAAGAAATAGTGCAAAGACCTCATGGACGAGCCCATCCTCAAGTTCTTAGTAAGCGGAGAGCTACCAATCGATGAAACCTTGGCTCGCAAGTGCAACGTCCGAGCGGCAGCCTACACTATAGTCAATAGAGAGCTGGTCAGCGCAATCACATGTGTCTACCAACAAGGTCGAATCGAGCAAGGCCGTGCAATCCTTGAAGACATCCATCGTATGAAAAGGCCATCATGCAGCCTCAAGAGCACTCGCCGCCAAAGCCTTCCGACACGGTTTCTTTCCGCCAACTGCCCTAGAAGAGGCCAAGGAATTAGTTCAAAATGCAAGGTGCTGTGTGTTCCGCTTCCAAGCCGCCACCGCTTCGGCCAAGACTATCCCCATCGCCTGCCCTTTGCTGTTTGGGGCCCCGACATGGTGGGACTATTCAAGACGGCACGAGGTGGTTTAACTCACTTACTTGTCGCAGCGGACAAGTTCACCAAGTGGATAGAAGCAAAACCCATCAAGAAGTTGAATGGTCCTACGGCAGTGACTTTCATCGCCGATATCACGACTGCACGGCGTACTCACATAGCATCATCACCGCTAACGCACAAATTTTGCCAAAGGCGCTCGCCCGCTTCTCGCGACGCAGGCATCCGACCGACTTAGCGTCCGCTACCCATCCGCAATAAACGCCTGTGGAGCGAGCGAACGGCCTCATCCTCGTTCGTATCAAGCCTCGATCGTCGAACCACTTGAGCTGCTCGCCGGTCAGCCGCTTGAGGAGTTGCCTACCGCCCTTCGGAGTCCGCAGATGACTCCAAACAAGTCAACGGCTTCACACCCTTCTTCCTCGCCTCACGGTGCCGAAGCCGCCATCCCAACGGATATAGAGTTCGACTTCGCGAGTCACCATGTACACCAAGAGGAAGCGAAGAAGACGTCAAGATTTCAAGGCCGATCCGCTGAAGAGGCCCCATTGTTGGCACTCAGCCGTCCAAAGATCTAACAAGCAGAGCCTACACCGCTACTACAACAAGAAGGTCAAGACAAGATCATTCTCGAGGGCGAATTTTGTGCTCCGCTGATCTAACGAATACCTGCCAGCACAAGCCGCTTCAGCACCTTTGGGAAGGCCCATTCATCATCGAAAGTGTCGGGCAACGACTCCTACTACCCGACGACGCCGAAGCCCCGAGCACGCAAGAGGGATGACTCGCAAGGAGACGAGCGTTATGGAATGCTAATCTCCTTCAAGATTTTACAGCTGATGCAAAGATGTACCACGCTACCCTTTTGTGTTTGAAATACTAAGACTCCGCCCTCGAGATGAGCTCTGTACTGCCTCTTTTG